>CM053599.1:75854289-75919138 GCA_028646575.1 Pseudocheirus occidentalis
GTATCTGTTTAATAGTATCTTGATTTCTCATAAAGTCATTTGCTTCCATTTGCTCCACTCTAATTTTGAAGGAATTATTCTCTTCAGAATGCTTTTGAGATTCTTTTTCCATCTGGCAAATTCAACTTTTTAAGGCATTCTTCTCCTCATTGGCTTTTTGGACCTCTTTTGCCATTTGAGTTAATCTGTTTTTTATGATGTTATTCTCTTCAGTCAGGTTGTTGACTCTTTCTTGCATCATTCTCATTTCTCTTCCCAGTTTTTCCTCCACTACTCTTATTTGGTTTTCAAAGTCCTTTTTAAGTCAATCTATGGCGTATAGGCAATCTTCATGTTTCTTGGAAGCATTTGGTGTGGGAGTTCTGACTGTGTTGTCTTCCTCCTGTTCCATGTTTTGATCCTTTTTGTCCCCAAAAAAGGATTCTAGAGTTTGATTACTGTTCTTACTTTGCTGCAGCCCCCACCAGCTTTGGCTCATTGAAAGCACACCCCAGAACCACCACCCAAGACCACGATCCGGATCCAGGCTGCTCAACCAAGAGCCCTTGGCCTTTGATCAATCGCTTTGGCCCCCCTGCAGTCTGCAGGCCAGGGGCTCTGAGGCAGCCAGGTTGGGCTGCTTCTGTGCCCTGGGGGCAGTTCGGCCGGATTGCTTTTTTTTTTCCCCCAAATTTAACTTGAATTCCACTGACCTTTCTCTTAGCCTTATTTCTTATGGCTTTATAAATGTGGAGATTGCCCCAGGTGCCACCCTTCCACTCTCCTGTAGACTCCAGCTGTGGCTTCTCCCAACCACCCTGGGGCCAGGCCGCGGTTTTTGGGTTGGGCTGGCTCGGCTCCCAGCCTGCAGCAATGAGCCCCTCTTGCTGAGCTGCCTTCAGCGAGAGATGTATTTTCTGTATTTTTGTGGGTTTTGGAGCCCTAAAATTTGTTTAGAGTGATATTTTATGGGTATTTAAGGTGGCTGTGTGGGAGCTGCGAAACTTTGCTGCTTCTACACCACCATCTTGGCTCGGCCCATTAGTTGAATTTATGTAAGAAGAGGGACCTAATCTGGAGGTTCATTCTATTTCCTGAACTGGAACTAGGTGAGGGGTCCCCTGGCTCTCTGTTCAGTCAGAATTAGAGTCCTGAAGGAAAAAGAAAATCCTAGAGCACAGAATTAGAGTTGGAAGTGACCCTCAACTCCCTCATTTTAAAGACAAGGCAATTGAGGCCCGGTGAGGTTAAATGACTACCCAAGGTTAGTTGGATAATAAGGATAAGATCATAGAATCTGAGCTGGAAGGGACCTGAGAGACCATCAGGTCCAACCCCCTCATTCTGTAGATGAGAAAAATCCAGCTTCCAGAGATTAAGTGACTTGCCCAGGATCACACAGCCAGTAAATATCTGAACTCATCTCTTCTTGCCTCCCAGTCCAGGACTCCATCCACTATGCTACCTGGCTGACTCTAAGTAGCAGAACTAACATGAATAGCAGACCCAAGCTTTGAATTTCTGAGTTCAGATCTAGGGCTTTTTCTCCCTTAGCAATCCCCCTACATCAAGTATGAACCAATGAGAGAAGAGATGATGTGAAGCTCCATGGGAGCCCCTGCCCTAGGAGTTGGGAGAACTATCCAGTAACCTATGGTGTAGCACTAGGGTGGTCTGTTGGGACTCCTCAAAAACATATGATGCAAACTTGATTGTGATGGGGATTCCCCAGACCCAGATTAGGTGACCTTTGAGGGATTTACCAGGCAAAGATGAGATGACATGAGTGGTGGTCTCCTCAGGCACAGATGGTATTATTCCCAGGAATTGGGCGAGGTTCTTCCAGTCTTGGAGTGAACCATGTTAGTGTGACTTAAAAGAGAAAGAGAGAGGGGCGGCTAGGTGGCACAGTGAATAGAGCACCGGCCCTGGAGTCAGGAGTACCTGAGTTCAAATCCAGCCTCAGACACTTAACACAAAAAACTAGTCGTGTGACCTTGGGCAAGTCACTTAACCCCAACTGCCCTCCAAAAAAAGCAAAAAAAAAAAAAGAGAAAGAGAGAGGAGGGAATGGATTAGTTCACGTATTATTCAGTAGGAAAGAGAAAAAAGGATGGAAATCAAAACCCTTTTTGGAGACAGAAAGGAAAAATTTCCCCTGTACCTTCCAAAGCGTGTAACCAATGTTACCATATCCATCCTAGGAGGAAGATTCAGCAATAGCTGTCTGATGGCCTTGGTCATGGGCCAAAAGAATGACTAATTAAGATACTGAAAAAGAAAAAAAAGTTTTTATAATATACCCCGCATTGCATCTTAGGCACAACTCTACCAGAAACCATTTTTTATTAATTTAACATTATTCTAAATTTAAGAATTCCCAGCCCAGAGAGAGATGGCCAAATTGATATAATCCTTCCCATGCCCTTGGATAACCCTCTACTCCAAGATTATTTATGATAATAACATGTATATGGTTCTTGGACAAGAAAAATGTCATAATACGTCAAAACAAAGTTTGAGGTTAACATTATATTCCTACAAATAGAACAATATTCAATTCCTTCTTTGATCATTCCCCACCAAAGATTGAAAGGATGTCTTTCTCCACAAATCAATATGGTAATCTCTTTTGAATAAGAGGGTACTTCCCTCTGTGGGCCACTAGATGGTGCAGTGGATAGAATGCTGGGCCTGGAGCCAGGAGGTCTTGAGTTCAGACATGGTGTCAGAGACATTAGCTGTGTGACCCTGGGCAAGTCACTTAACTCTGTTTGCCTCAGAATCCACATCTGTAAAATGAGTTGGAAAAGAAAATGGCAAACCATTACAGTATCTTTGGCAAGAAAACTTCAAATGGGGTCACGAAGAATTGGATGTTACTTAACAACAAGAAAATAAAAGTGTTGGACAACTTAGCGTCTGAGGTATCTCCCATAAGTGCATTGTCCAAAGTCCTACAGAGTGATTTTTACAAGTGGGACTTCAGCCCAGGTCTTCTGAATCCAGAGCTAATATATTTTGCCATATTGCCTTTTTTTAAAACTGTTTTTCTTTGTTACAAGGGAAGACTCACTGGGTGTGGGGGTGGTGTAGATGGGCTACCAGGAAATGATTATGGTGTAAAAATAACCTGGAAAGAAAACTTTAAAAAAAATAAATACATTTTAAAAAGAAACAGTGTCATAATAAATGGTTACGCCCCTGACCCAGGGCCTAGGGCCCAGATTTTTCTGGAAATTATCATAAATGCCACATTTAATCAGCTACCTATGGATTATCCTATTTAGAACTTTCAAAAGTGGATACAAAATCAGTTATCAAAGGCAACACAGTAACCGGCTATGTAAAACTATATATAATATGATGCAGAATCTGAGCCTGCAAAGTGAATTTAGAATTTTTTTTTTCAATTATCTCTCTCTCAGAAAAAAAAAAAAAAGGAAAGAGAAAGCTCTTGTAACAAACGTGGAGCAAAGCAAATTCCCACATTGACCACGTCCACAAGTGTATCTCCTGCAGACTTAGTTCATCACTTCTCTGTCAGGAGGTGTGTAACATTTATCATCAGTAGGGATGATGGTAAGGAGAGACCTAAGTTCCAGTACTGTCTCTGACTTTGAACACGGACCAGTCACCTGACCTCTCCAAGGCTTCTTCATATGTAATATGGAGACAATAATGACACCTGCCTCATGGGGTTGTTTTGAGCATCAAATGACATCATGTATGTATACAGTCCTTTGTCATAACTTTGAAGCTCCATATAAATATGATAATGGGATACCGGCTCTGGGAATTCCTTGATTCTATCTAAATCCCTTTTCTTATGGTTCCTGGCTTCAGACCTCTAGTGACCCCAGCCTACTGTCTACTCCCATCAAGATCCTCCCTAGATCCCTCCTCCAGTCACCCTAGTCTACTTAGCCAACCCCAGATCCCTCCCACAGTCTTTCTGTATATAAGATCCATCTTGTTTCCATGAAGGAGAGGAGAGATCCAGTCTGACCCCCTTGCCAACACAAGTGTCAAAAATGCTCAGATTCCTTAAGAGTTTGGTGGATTTTTAATAAACTTTGTTTTTCTTTGGCTGAAAGAAGGCTTGAGTCGAATTCATTCGGGAAGGACCCACTTGATGCTATTTCAGGGTTGCAGCACTCCTAAACCTCAACATAGAGCTTTTAAAAAACGCACCAGCTTCTTAAAATACCTTGTGTGTTGATAGATAGAGCCTGGATAACTTGAAGTTGAATATGGTGGCCTTTGTTCTGACTTGGAAGACGTTTCCCTACGATTGAGAGAGTGCCATGAATACCACAGTGAGATGATCCATGATGTTTTGAGGGGTACCGGTTGGTTCCTTTATACTTCACTGAAGATGACTGAATCAGGCTTATTACTGTAGACCTGAGCTTCATCCTTAGATCAATGCAGCCTGAAAAAACAAAAGGGAATGTTTCAGAAAGCAGCCAAGTTCCTGAATGGTAGAACCTGCTGCTTTAGCACAGGTCCCCAGAGAGCTGCTTGACCCTAGAAACAGTAGTGATAGAATCCCTCTGACCCAGAGGTGAAATCAGGGAGAGACAATGGCATAAAAGCTAAATAAGTCCTGGCTTGGGGGACTTTTTGGTAGTGGGAGAAGAGGGTATCACCAAGTGTCAGAGACAGTAGCAGTGGAGTAGTGAAAATGACTGAATCAGAACTCCCAGGAAGAGGTCCTACTTGACCTGGACTTCAAGAGAGAAGTTCTCCCAGAATTCTTGATCCTAGGTTTCTAGAGAGAAGAGGAAGCAAGAACAGGCCTTAGAGCTGGAGAAGTAAAATGGAAGTGAGTCACAATGTGAGGAAACAAATCCAGACATAATCCTTCACTGAAATCTATGGATTATCCAAGTCCAGTAAGAATATTAAGAGCAAAATTTCCTTGGGGGAGTCCTAAAACTTAGGGTGGTAGGACTATACAGACCTCTAGTTAGCATAGGACTAAGCAGCTATCTCTACAATGTATCTCCTTTCCAGGGAAGTCTCAACCATAGGTAGTAATATGAGTCAAAAAGATTAGAAAAGTCCCTGGGGAGGAATTGTTTGGATTATTCCTGGGCTCCAGAAAATCCTTTGTTTTATATTTTGTGTAAAATAATAAACGCTGTTCTTTATCCAAGATATATTGTCCGTGTCAGTGTCTTTTTGGGCACCCCTTCTACTCATCTTTTTTTTTTTTTGGTTTTGCAGGGGTTGGGGGAGGCAGGGTAATTGGGATTAAGTGACTTGCCCAAGGTCACAGGACTAGTAAGTGTTAAGTTTCTGAGGTGGAATTTGAACTCAGGTCCTCCTGACTCCAGGGCTGGTGCTTTATTCACTGCACCACCTAGCTGCCCCCTCTACTCATCTCTGTAGAGACCTAGAAACAAGCTCTAAATTCTCAGGGAAAACCCTAAGTGGGACAAAACAAGCCAAATTCTTAGGTTGCCTGTAAAGCTAGAAGCATGGGGTGGCTAGGACTTTACAATCAGATGCCAACCTTCAGGAGACTCCCACCCTTCCTCCAGTAGAACACTGATTGGACATGTAGCCCTCTCTTACCTAGTCCCTAGGCTGGCACTGGCCAGGGTCTTGTGGTCATCATACTCTAACACTGGGCCCTGCCATCCCATGAGGACAGACTACATCCAGTACAAGTACTGGTATAGGGACTGCTAATCATTAAATATCATATTTTGGCCAAAGTCTGAATTAATCAAACAGACGGCTTTCCCTTGCCTTCTGTGTCAGCAGCTTCAGAGACCAGATAAGGCTGGAGATGAGATTCCTCCTTATTTTGGGAGGAAAACAGACATCCCGAGCCCATAAAACATAAACGAACACTGCTCCATTCATTGTCAATTGGCATTTACAACCAAGGAACTTCTTTCTCACATATAGGTGGTAACAAATGGTGATCATAAAATTGTGTGACACAGTCACCCTAAGTTGGGATGGTTCTAAAACGTATGAAGTCTTCCGATTCTTCTGTTCATCAGGTAGGATGTAGCCCTCCTAATTCCTCGTAGATCCACTAGCCTTAAGGGAATGAGAAATGAACGTTGTAACTGTATATGACTCTTTGTCTCCTTTAACCAAACTTTTGAAATAGTTCAACAGGACATATAGCACGTAGGTTGGATAGGGTTTGTAGGGGAGTCAGCACCACGCCGTCTCTACCAGCAAAGCTCTAGCCCTAATCTTAGACTCTGCCTTAGCCTTCCACCAGCTCCTCTCCTCTATTTTTCCTTTCTACTGTTCCCTCTGGAAACCTGATCCACCTTTACCAACATCCTCTTTATGTTAGAGCTCAGCTGCCTCATGAAGACATCCATCTCTTGGTACTTTCTTCAAGACTGGCAGCTCCTCTTCTTATATCCCCTGACCCTCAGAGCCAAGAGGAGGGCTTGGCATAGTCCTTCATCCTCATCTCCACTTTCAGGCTCTCTCTACCACTGTCACTCAGCACCCACCTCACCTCTCAGACTCATTCCCTCCTTCTAGATCATCGTTATTTGTCATCTATGAATCTCCAGCTCCTTTTTCTTCCTCTTCCATTAGTTCAAGACCTAGTTCATGGGGCAGCTAGGTGGCGCAGTGGATAGACAAACTTGGAGTCAGGAAGGACCTGATTTCAAATGTGGCCTCAGACACTTACTAGCAGTATGACCCTAGGCAAGTCACTTTTTGCCTCAGTTTCCTCATTTGTAAAATAAGTTGGAGAAGGAAATGGCAAAGCATTCCAGCATCTTTGACAAGAAAACCCCAAAAGGTTCTCTTGAAGAGTCAGACATGACCAGAAAGACCAAACCAAAAACTTGACTCACAGTCTTCTTTCTCTGCCCTCAGGGCCTTCCTTCCTCCTTTGAACTCCCAGGCTCTCACTTCCTTCAGAACTCTTTTGACTCTAACTATGGTCAAACTCTCTCACAATTGTTTCACTACATCTGCCCCAGGTGCTGAAACTATTCCTCACAGCTGTTTCTTTTTCTACCCAGGGTTATACCATTTATTTAAAATTTTTCCCTATTTCTTCTCCCTCCCCCAACAACTGCCAGATTTCATGAGCATACCATATACATGGTAGAACAGAAGAGGATTGTTCATGAAATTGTGGATCTCTATCTAGAGTTTGCTTTTCTTTTTAAATATATAACAATTCAACATGTAACTTTTGAAGCTGCCTCGCTTCTATGACCTTGCTTCTGGTCTCTTCCCTTTTGTGGGGGTGAGAGGCCTAAACAGGCAATCACAGTATCACAGGATATGTGAAAACCAGGTTTATTATAAGAGAAATGAACAGTTCTTTACAAAGGTTTGCATTTTTTAAGTAGCAGGACAAAGGGAGAAGGGGATACCAGAAAGGAGTGGGACACAGGAGGGGGAACGGCCACAAAGGTGGGGAAAAAAAAGACAAGACCAGTCCCTATGGAAGAAGCAAGGTAAAGGCAAAAGCCTCATTCTTTCCCCTTTGGTACCTGCTAGACTATGAAAATAGGAGGGTCTGTTCAACTGCAAAGGACCCCAGCTGCACAAGTATTATCCCAGCCTGACAGACTGGCTCGCGCCTGTCTTGCCTCCAAAGGACACACAACCCAGGGAGTCAGCTTGGGGTACAACAACAAATTATGTCAGTTCAGAGGGAGCTTCACCTTTGACACATTCAGGGCCTCCTGCATGCTCTGGGTCCAGTGTTTGTGGAAAATATGGCCACACAAAAAGATAAGTTCAAGGGGACGTCTTAACAAAGGGAACCCTGTGTTTTTCCCATTTCCTACCTCCCCACACCCAACAGATGGTTCTAGGGGAAATTCTGGGTGGGAAAATAGTCTGTGTAAATCCAGAGCTTTTTAGGCTATGACCTCTGTGAATAAAAGTTAAGGTCTTTAACAAGTCTCAGTTTGACTAAGGCAATGCCTATTCAGTGATTAAGGCTAGGTAAGGAATGAGGCAAAGAATGGCCTCTTTACCTAGTCAAAAAAAAAAAAAGTCCATCTGGGAGGGCAAGACCCTCAAGGTTTCTGACCAAAACAGAAACAATTGCTATTTACATTCATTCTGAGCCAATCTGGGCCCCAAGTAGGGCTTGGCCTGGGACCTATTGCTAGCCAATCAGAGAGTTGGTCGGTCCTTCCTTCCTTCCTTCCTTCCTTTCTTCTTTCCCTTCCCTTGGTCCATATAGGGTATCAGAGCCTTACATTTGGGTGCTTTGCCTGAAGGGAATGTAAATTTTAATCTCTGAAACTTTTTTTAAACCCCAAATCACTCCAGCTCTCATTGATTGGCTAGCAATAGGTCCCAGGTCAAGCCCTACTTTGTCATTATTGGGGTAATGGCAAATGGCAAATGACTGGGTAAAGAGGCCATTCTTTGCCTCATTCCTTACTTAGCCTTAATCACTGAATAGGCATTGCCTCAATCAAACTGAGACTTGTTAAAAACTTTAACTTGAAAAGGATAAGGTCTCCCACTGCATCCTGAGCCATTTCCTGTTGTCCTGATCTATATCTTGCCATTGAACTCACTTGACTCAAGAGGAAAAATCGAGGCTGGAGATTTTGCACAGCCCTCCCCATTTAAATCTAATTCACTAGGACAGATACCACCACCATCATTGATTTTTACCGTCCCCTTTTCACAATAAATGTCTCAGTTAAAAAAACAACACAAACCACCAACCTGGCAACAGAGCAGGTGTGTGTGTGTGTGTGTGTGTGTGTGTGTGTGTGTGTGTGTGTGTGTGTGTATGTTCACCAGGGTGCACTCCAGTTAGGCAATTCACATTTCACATGTACCTTCCATGAAGAGGCCCCTCCCTCTGATTATCTGGTTCCTCCCAGAATCTCCATTTAAAGAGAGCTCCCTGGAGAGCTGCTCCAGCTATTTCTGACCAGGCAGCACTCCAAAATTCTTTATCATGCTCCTGAGCCGGGTACCTTCCTTTCCCTGCCTCTCTTCAGCTTTCTTTCACGTGTCATCTCATCCCCATTAGAATGCATGCTTCTTGAGAACAGGAACTATTTTTCTTTTTGTATTTCCTTTGCTTAGGACAGTGCCTGGCACACAGTAAAAGCTCTTAATAAATGCTTGTTCCAGGGTAGCTAGGTGGCCCAGTGAATAGAGCACAGGCCCTGGAGTCAAGAGGACCTGAGTTCAAATTCGCCCGCAGACACTTAACACAAAAACTAGCTGTGTGACCTTGGGCAAGTCACTTAACCCCAACTGCCCTCCAAAAAAAAGCAAAAAGAAAAAAATGCTTGTTTCCTGACTGACAAGTCAGCAAACATTTATTTAGCATGTTATATGTTCAAGGAATTTTGCTCAGTACTAGAAGACCGGAAGAGAGATTAAATGTGGATACTACCCTGAAGGAAGCTATCATAGTCTAATCTGCACATACCATGTAAACAAATAACAGTGATATAAGCAGAGCTTATAATGTACAGAGAGAAGTTAAGGCAAAGGGCTATGAAAATCTGAGCAAAAGAAATGTATCACTTTCCATTAAGGGGAAGGGATGTTAGAGAAGGCTTCATGAATGCAAAAACACAAGCTGGACCTTAAACAAAGAGAACTTCAACAGGAGACAGAGTAATAAAATAAGGAATTTATTACTGGAATTGTTTGAGCAAAGGGCACAGAGGGCAAGATGATGGGCAGATGAAGAGTAGGGAATGTGGAGAATAGTAAGAAATAAAGCCGGAAAAGGAGTTGGAGCCAGATTGTAGAGAGTCTTCAATATGGGGTCAGTAGTGTATATTTCTTTCTCCTTGATCTCTTCATACATTTCTTTTTTCAGTTGATGAAAACCAGGCTCTGTCCAGATGCTCCATTGTTGGCCACCATCCTCAGTGCTGCTTATTCCTTCTCTTATGTCCCCTGACACACTAGATCAGGAAGAATTGGCATCCTCTTTGTTCCCATTGCTGTGTGAAATTGCAACATACAGATCCTGCCTGAATGAATTCAACCTAAGCCTTCTTTCAGCCAAAGGAAAACAAGGTTTATTAAGGATCTGCCATATTGGATAGATTTTTAAGGATTCTGAACATTTGTATAGCTAATGCATGTGGGGCCAGATTGAATCTGAGGACGTTCATGGAAAAAGATGGATCTTATATATAGAAAGACCGTGGGAGGCCTCTAGAAGTGGCCAAGAAGTCTGGGGTGACTGGTGGAGGGGTCTAGGGAGGATCTTGATGGGAATGGCCAATAAATAGGCTGTGAGGTAACAGAGAAGGGCTGGGAATGCCAGGGACCTGGACCTTATAGTCAAGGGAGAATGAGGTCTACATAGGCTCAAGGGTAGGAAGGAACAATGAAGGTCTGGACTAGGTTAAGGGTAACCCAGAATTGGGCACAGTTTTCCAGGGCCTGTGGCTCTTGTTATCTTCCCAGTTTCCCAGCATATCACAGCGGTCACACCTTAAATCTTACCATTACTCATAACTATGCCACTTTCTTGATGCCAAACTCATGACACCAGTTAGCTGTCAACTTCCTCGACAGGAGGGCCGATTAAATGAAAATCCTCCTGTATCCCCAGTGCATACTGTTGTAAGTGCTTAATGATAATGATGATAGCTTACATTTACGTAGCATGTGCTAGGCACATATTAAGTGGTTTACAAACCCAACCTTATTTGATCTTCACAACAGTCCTGTGTAATAACTGCTATTGTTATTTTCATTTTACAGATAAGGAAACTGAGGCAGAGACAGTGAGATAGGGTCACTCAGCTAGTAAATGTCTGAGGGTAAAGTTGAACTGAATAAAAACTTGTTGAATTGAATCTCTAATCATATTTTTCTTTCCATTTCTCCTTCTGCCTTGTTCCTCATAAATCTATTTTTTAAGGGACCAGACTTGTAATTTTATTATTATTCAATGCAAAAAGGGAATTCTTTTTTTTTTCTTTTTTTGGAGGGGGGAAATGCAGGGCAATTGGGGTTAAGTGACTTGCCCAAGGTCACATGGCTAGTTTTGTGTTAAGTGACTGAGGCCCAATCTGAACTCAGGTTCTCCTGACTCCAGGGTTGGTGCTCTATTTACTGAGCCACCAACCTCCCCTATAAGGAATTCTTTTTTTTTTTTTTTTTTGTAGGGCAATTGGGGTTAAACGACTTGCCCAAGTTCGCAGGGCTAGTGTTGTGTCTAAGGTCGAATTTGAACTCAGGTCCTCCTGACTTCAGGGCCGGTGCTCTATTCACTGCGCCACCTAGCTGACCCAGGGAATTCTTGATGAGCAAATTTCCTTTGCCAATGCAGATGGTACCTACTCTGCAACTTGTAGTGTTCAGAGGTGCTTGGAAAAACAAGAAGTTAAATAACTACTCAGGGCCCTCAAAGAAAGTACATATTAAAGGTGGGGCTTGAACCCAGTCCTTTCTGGCTTCAAGGTTAGCTCTCTGTTATGTCAGGCTGCCTCTCACTAAGCCTATTCTTTACTCTCACCACAACCACTACTTCCTCTATCCCTTCCTGTACCCCCAAACCATGATCACTGCTCAGACCTTACTTCCTTCTCCTGGCAGTCTCAATCCTATAGTTAACCAATTAAACTTTCACTGTTTTCTTACCATTTGATCCTCAATCAGAGGATCCTCAACCTCAGTCTTTTGAGCTGCTGCATGATACCGAAGAAAAACACATCACTGTACCCAAAGGGTCCATTATAAGCTCAGCATTACCTAATCCCACGGTGGGAGGGGGAGAGGAAAACCTTCCTTTTTCCTTTAATTCCTCTAGCGTACTCCTTCACTGGCTGTTTCACATCTCTTCTGTCATCAAGCAGTCTCAGTTTTACTGAGAAAAGTTCCTGTGCTGTGAGCTCCCCTTCCCACAGAACTTGATCATTTTAAGCCCCTCTACATTTTCATCCATCCTTTATATTTGTCTCCAAGAAAGAGGAAGTCTCTTCTTACCAAAGTCAATTCTTTTACTTCTGTTCTTCAGGAGTTTGGGTAGAGCATTCCTTATTTAAATCTTTCTGTATTTATCTACTGACCTTTTCCCTATTACCTTCAAGCATGCTCTGATTTACCCTAACCTTGAAAAACTCTTGTTTAACACTGCCATCCTGCTCAAGGTATCCTTTCATATCTCTCCTCTATTTCACTGACAAACTCCTACAAAGAATTTCCAGTACTCCTTTCCTCTTTTCCCATTCATTTCTCATACCCTTTTGGTTACTTTTTTTTTTTTTTTTGGCACCAGTACTCAACTTAAAAGGCTCTAAAGGTGATTGACAATCCTTAACTGATGAAATTTGATGAGATCCTTGATCTCTGCAACTTTTGATATTGTTGACTATCTCCTCTTGGCCATTTCCCCCCTTCCTTTTAGGCATGATGCTGCTCTTTCCTGGTTTTCCTTCTACATGTCAGCGATATTCAGTTTCTTTTGCTGAAGCATCATCCATTTTCTGTCGCTTTACTGTTTTCTCTAAGGTTCAGTTCTATACCATCTTTTCTATTTATATGTGTTCTTCTGGAATTTCTATTGGGTCAAGCATCATCTTAGGGCCAAAGACTCCCAAATATATACATTGCTCCACTGAACTCTAATCATACATCAGTTGCTTGCTGGATTCCTCCTCCTGGCTATCCCATAAACATTTCAAACTCAAATGTCCAAAATGAAACTCTATTTTCCCTTGTAAATCTGTCCCTCCTCTTAACTTTGTTATTTTTGTCAAGGCCATCTGGTCATCCAGTCAAAACCTGTTATTTTTACTCCTCCCTTTTCCTCAGTCCCCTAACCCACTCTATTACCATTTTTTTCTTTTTAAAAAATTGTTCATTTTGAATTTCAATGCAAAAAGAAAAAAATGTCCATGTACAAAGCACAACACAAAAGAGGATTCAATATGAAACCGTGAATCTCCATTTCACTGTAAACTTTTAAAAACAATATAATAAATACTACATATTGTTTTTAAAGCTACCCTGCTTTTCCGTGCTTCCTTCTGAGTTTTTTGTTGTTCTCTGCTGTGCGGTTTAAAAGGTTTTTTTTCTCCAAAATTTTTTTTTCTCCAGCCCTTCCCAACCTGCACTTGAGAAGGCCACCATTAGCCACAGACGTGCATGTTTGTGTGTGTGTGTGTAAAACCATACTATACATACTTTTATTTATGACTTCTTTATCTGGAGGTAGACAGCTACCTTCTTTCATAGGTCTTTTGTAGTTGATTTGAATATCTGTAATACTCCAAATGATGATTCACAGTTGCTTTTAGAACAATATTGCTATGACTGTATACAACTTTCTCTTTGTTCTGCTCATTTCACGCTGTTACCATCTCGTCCACTCTACCTTTCCAATACATGTCAAATCAGGTTTTTTGTTCTTTTCTTTATAGTTTGCATTTATTATATATACTGACCTCCTGCTTTTCCAACTTTGCATTATTTCATATGTCTACTTATGCCTCATTGAATTTACTCCAACATTCATACATTCATATAACAGTTTGTTCAGCCCTTCCTTAACTGATGGAAATTGACTTTATTTCCATTTTTTACTACCACAGAAAATACTAGTATACTATAAATATTTTGGTATTTATGAAATCTTTCTTTCTGCCTCTGACCTTGGAATGAATGCCTAGCCATGGGATCTCTGGGTGAAAAGGTACAGACATTTTAGCAATTTTTAGCACAATTCCCATTCCCCCAGAATAGTTGTACCAATTTTCTTTTTTTCTATTTATGAAGTTTATAAAGTTCTATTTTTTTTTTCTAGAGGCAGCTTGCTAGGTGATGCAGAAGATAAACCATGGGTCTCAATCAGAAAGATGAATTCCAATTCAGCCTCAGACACTTAGCAGCTGTATAACCCAAGGCAAGTCACTTAACTTGTCTGTTTTTGTTTCCTTAACTGGAAAATGGGGATAATAATAGCATCTCTCAGGATTGTTGTAAGGATTTAATGAGATATTTGTAAGATGATTAGCACAGTGACTAATAATAGTAGGCACTTAATAAGTGTTTTTGTTTTATTATAAAGTTAATAATCCTAAACAAATATTTTAATGAACAAAAAAGAAATGTTCAAAGAACAAAAAAAAAGGAGCATGGGATATGAAATTGAATTTATGTTACATAAAGTTAAGTTTACATAGAGTTAAATGTTCATTTAAGGCACACAAGCATGGCAATTTTGTTACTTCCTTATTAAATAAAGTTCCTTCCATTTAAGCATGACACTGCTCTTTCCTGGTTTTCCTTCTACATGTCTCACCAATAACCTCAGTCTCTTTTGCTGCATCCTTATCCATTTTCTGTGCCTTTACTGCTTTAATTTAATATGGTAGTAATAAAATTATGTTTGTGTGCCCTTCCGAATTTTTTCTGTGCACTTTCTATATTCTATTTTTAAAAAATATTTAATTTTTTTTGCATTTATATCAAACTACTACCTACTCACCCATCCCTCCACTATAAACATAACTCCATCCCTGCAACAAACAAGGATAGTACAAGCAAAATAAATCAACACATTGTATAGCCTGCAAGGAAAAAAAAGGGGAGGGGGGGAAATGTCTTATTCTACACCGCTAGCCCATCACCTCTCCCTCGAAGACTAAGGAGGTTTTTCAGTTCTCGTAATCAGTCTTTTCAAGCCATGATAGTCATCGCTTTAGTAAGAGATCTAAAGTCTTCCAAAATTGGTTTTCCTTTACATGACCATGGTCTTTGTTTGAACTCTTAGGTTCTCTTGCTCGACATCTAAGTTGATTCAAGTCTCAACCAAGTAAGTTGCTCAGAACTTGGGTTTCTTAAGGTAGCACAACAACAGTTCATTACATTCATTTATCAGAATCTGCTCACCCCAAACGAGGAGTGTCCACGTTGTTTCCGGGTCTTCGCTATCACAGAATTGGTGCTATAAATATTTCTGTTCATATGGGTTAGACGAGGTGTTCTTAAGTATTTCTAAGATAGATTTAGGGAGCATGGTTCCAATTCAATTGGAACTGAAGGGTGGAGTTGCGTCCTACCCCTGAGGCTGAGAAGCACTCTCCCGATCAATCCTAGGGGTGCGTGAAAGAGTGAAGGCGTTACCTCTCCCGGTTCAGAGTGGCTCCTAGAGCGAAGGGCAGCCTCGGAGCTGGAAGAGTGGGGTAGAAAGAGGAGGAAGAGGAGGAGGGGGAGGGGGATTCCGGGAACAGGACGGGGCGGGGCCGGGACCGGGGCTCGAAGGAAGGAGGGTCTCAGTACCCGTCCCGTTTGCCTCCGCAATTCCGACGGGAGATGCTGTAGGCTGCCTACCGCCAGCCCCGGCTCGGGCTCAAGCTCCGGTCCTGACCCTGGTCCCACTAAGGGGACGGAGCGACCAGTAAGTCAGTTCGTCCATCTGTCCATTGGTGCGTCTCAAGGTCCTACCATGGCGGCTTCGCTCTCCTCTGGGCGCTTTTTCCTTCTCTTGCTGCTACTACCTTCACCGCTGGGCGGTGAGTGCGGTACTGGGGAGAAGCCATGGGATGCCCCGGCTGAGAGCCGAGGGGCGAGGGATGGGGGATGGGGTGGGGAGGGGGGAAGTTCCACCTTGGCCAGAGGGCGGGGGGAAGGGGGCGTCCTTCCTGGTCGCGGCTGGGGGGGGGGGGAGTTAGACCTTAGAGTTCACGCTGAGGTGGGCGCCGTCCCTCATCGCACCCTGCTCTAGAGGGAAAGACTGCCCCTATAGCCCAGACTTTTGACTCCTCGTCCCAACAGTCGAAGAAATACTTTTCCTAATTGGGGATGGGGGTGGGGAACAAGTCTAGGCAAAACCCAATCCGCCTCCCAACCCTGCCCCTCACTAACCTACTCCCCCTTTTGAGGAAGTTAGAATCACAGTCCTCCGATAGGTAACTTTGCTTCTGGGTCACTGTGACCTCCATGACCCCAATCCCACCCTTTACTTACTAACACCAACATTATTCTAATCCCAGGACTGGGTTGAGAATTTCTAATTCCCTTCTGCCCTCCCCACCCCCTAGGCTAGACCTGTGCTCGGATGGGGCTTGAGTGGCCCACTGTCTGGGGGACTCTCTATCAGACCCTCTTACCCCTAGATATTCAGGAGGAAGGAATGAGGTGGTAAGCATGAATTTTTCTGGGCCTTAAATTTCCTCATCTGTAAAGTGGGCATAATCCTGACCTGACTTCCCCAGCCAAGAGGGTCACTAGAGTCAAATGAGAGAATGGCTTTGAAAGGATATATAGCTTGATGTTCTTGTATCGAAGTAACTTAAGGGCTGGAGTAAGCCCAGACCGTAGGACTTCATATATGGCCTTGAGTGGGGCAGTGGGTAGAGCACCAGGCCTAGAGTCAGAAAGACCCATCTTCCCAAATTTAAATCTGGCCTCGGACACTTAGCAGCTGTGTGACCCTGACCAAGTCACTTAACCCTGTTTGCCTCAGTTTCCTCATCTGCAAAATGAGTTGGAAGCCAGTCCAGCATCTTTGCCAAGAAAACCCCAGTTGAGGTATTGAAGACTCAACAGGACATGCTGGGTAGTGCATTAAACCCACCCCACTATCTTGCTTAAGAGAGGATCCTGAAGACTCAGAGCAGACAGTACTCTTAATTTTAATACGGGGAAACTGAAGAGCAGAGGAAGGAAAGGACTTGCCCAAGTTCATATGAGGATTTACCAGGTTTAGGATTAGGAGAGCAACTCCTGTTTTCTGTCTGTTGCTGGCAGTCTATATTGAGTACTGTTGTAATCCATGCTAAAGCAACAACAGTCTGTTTTCCAGGTAACATGTGGTAGAGTTTTGCAGGATCCTTCTTTTCCCAGGGAAGCTGCCATATTTTCCCCTGGTTGAACCTTAGTTAGGGGATTCCAGTAGGGATTCTGGAGTTTGTATCAGTTTGGTTGGGGAGAATTGCTGGGGTGCAGAGTAGTGAGTCAGGACTGGGGACAATGTTTCTCTTTGTCTTTCTTTCATCAGTCCATGTGGGATTCAGAAAGTTTCTTGGCCCTTTGGTGGAACAACTCAGACTTGGTGGCCAGAGCTAGTCTGAGCTAGGGAGGAAGAATGTATGAGGTCACTCTTATATCTAGTGTGTCCAACGAGATTTTTTTTTACTCTGAATGTGATCTCTCAGACCACGGTAAGACCTGATATCTGTGTACCTCCTTATCTTGTTCCCAGGCTTCAGGAAGGAGGGGGAGGGGGTACCAAACACAGAAATCTTCTAGAGGAAGGAAATACAATTCCTCTGAAAATATGGGTGGGACCGAGGTGAATTGTGTATATACATGTGCTTGATACATAGAGCAAAAGGAAGTAGTGTATATGTGTGTGTGATGATACTAGTGCAGAGGGAAGCTGCATGTTTGCCATTCACAACCTAAAGGGAGGCTATGTCTGTGTTATATAACATGGGGTATTTGTGTAATTATGTGATATCTGTGTTATACAACATGGGGTATTTGTGTAATTATGTGATACACAGTTCCCAGGGAAACTATATGTATGTTTCTAATACACAAGTGTGTGTGTGCACGTGTGTGTGAAAGAGAGAGTACAGAAGGGAATTGTGTATGTGGACATGGTGCACAACAGGAATTGTGTCTACATATTCAATGTTCAGCACAGAGGGTTACTGTGCATATGCATGATATACAATACAGAAGGGAATTGTGCGTGTGAGATATAAAATACAATTGGGAGACTAGTTTTCAGCCTCATGAAGGAATAAAAGGGGAGAAGCTTTAGGGTGGGATGATTGGTTCCCTGTTAAGCTTAGTAAACAAACAGCCTCAGATTCCTGCTAAGCTGAACATACACATTTACTATCTGGTCTGGACCCAGGAATGCAGACTCTCTAGACCTGGTGCTGTGTGTGAGTCCTGGTTCAGTCCAGACTGAGCCTTGAGCCATTGTCTGAGAGGCTGAACCTTGACCCTACTCCCAAACTAAGCCCTGGCTCTGGCCATTCACTAAGCCCTCACTTACTTATAAGTCTAGCCCAAACCTGATCTCTGATACAGAATGGGCCTTTTATTTTCAGGTTCAAATCGAAGGTTCAAAGAGGTTCACCTCTTTCTCCCCCTTTTCCCTCCTCTCCTTTTCCAATCCATTGAGGTTGGCAAGAAAAACAAAGCCCATTACAAATATTTGTAGTCGTGCAAAATAAATTCCCATATTAGCCGCGTTTAAAAAAATGAAGAAGGAAAAGAACATCTGCTTCCATCTGTTCTCTGAGCCTATCACCTCTATTTGGATGTGGATGGCATGTTACATCAAGGAGTCCTTTGGGATTGGTTTGTCCTTGTGTTTATCAGAGTTACTAATTTTTTCTAAGTTGATTGTTCTTTACAATGTTGTTATTGTATAAAGTGTTCCCTTGGTTCTGTTTGCTTTGCTTAGCATCAGTTCACATAAATCTTCCCAGGTTTTTCTGAAAGTACCCCCTTCATCATCTCTTATAGCACACGAGTATACCATCATATTCACGTACCATAACTTGTCTAGCCATTTTCCAGTTGTTGAACAACTCCTTAGTTTCCAAGGCTTTGCTATCACACATACAAAGCTGCTATAAATATTTGTGTACATCGAGTTGTTTTCATTTGTGTCTGATTCTTTTTGACCTCTTTTAGGGTTTTCTTGGCACAAGTTCAGGAGTATTTTCCATGTCCTTCTCTAGCTCATTTTTACAGATGAGGAACTGAGACCAGATATGTGGCACACCCAGGGTCACGCAGCTAGGAAGTGTCTGAGGCCCAATTAGAATTCACAAAGAGCAGTCTTGCTGACTCCAGGCTGGGCACTGCACCACCTCGCTGCCTATTTTTATACATATGGACTCTTTTTTTGAACTATGTATCTCTGGAAGAGGCTAAATGGTACCATGTCAAAAATGCTTTTGAGAATTCCATAATGGAGTAGGAGATTGGATTAGATGAGTCCTCGGGTTCTTTTTGATGCTGAGGTCCTGTGGTGTTGAATTATAAACAGGAAAGGGTGAACTTTTTTTTGTATTAACAGTTTAGTTAACTTAAGAGCATCTTTTTTGTGTGTGGAATGGGGGAGGAAGGGGAAGGCGATGGGGTTAAGTGACTTGCCTAAGATTACACAACTGCTAAGTGTCTGAGGTTGGATTTGAATGCAGGTCCTCCCGGTGTTCTATCCGCTGTACCACTTAGTGCCCCCCCCCCTTTTTTAAAGAGCATCTTTAATGGTAAGCGTTAATAACGTTATAGGCTTTGAAGTTTGAAAAGTGCTTTACTATCTCATTTGAATACAACTCAGACTTGCAAATATAACATCTCTGTTAAAAAAAGCTGAGCAGTTACTATTATGAGGAAATAGCCCTAGCGAGATAAACAACTTGCTTGTGGCCACAGAGCTAATAAAAAAGGAAATTGGATTCTAGTCTCTAGTTTCTATACCCAGCACTTTTTACTTTATTGTATTGCCTCTAAAACTCACAGTTCACATAATGTAATTTTTTACCTTTGATATTCTTTTTCAGAATTTTTTTCTGCTCTGTTAATAGTTTTTCTTTCTCTTTGCCTATGTCTGTGTCTCTGAATTTCTCTCTTATTTCTCTTTTCCTCTCTCAGTTTTTCTTCCTTTCACTGTGTCTCAACTTTTGTATTTTTCTGGATCTGGATATTCCTGTTTTCTCTCTCCTACCTTTTTCCCCTCTCTTCTATCACTTGTTTCATTCTATTTGTTCCATGGACATCCAGTTGTCCTTCAACTCCGGCTAGGATCATTTCAAGTTTAAATGTGTATTTCAGTATTTGTTGTGTTTTAGGACCTAAGATTACAAATCAGTTTTCATGTTTGTGTTAGTCAGGGGAAGAATGCAAGTCAATGAACTAGTGTTGGGAAGGATTTGAAAAATCATTTAATCCAGCCTTCCATGCCAATAAGGAATCAGCTTCCCAGCATTCCAGACAGTGGTCAGCCAGTAGATTATAAGCTCCTTGAGAGCAGAGACTGTTTTTGGTTTTGCCTTTGTTTTTTCATTTCCATTATCTACACCACCATGGTTACCTAGGTGATTGGTAAATACTTGTCAATTTTGATTGAATTCAGCCTCTGCTTGAATACATTTAGGAATAGGAGCTTACCAACTTCCAAGGCAAAAGTAACCTGGTCTATTCTTATGCTGCTGTATCATTTAAGAGTTTTCCCCTATACCTCACCCACATCTGTCTCTCCTGTTGCTTCTAATTCTGTCTTCCGAGGCTAAAAATGATGTTTCCCCACACACACACTTAATAGTAGTTTATTTTTTCAAATTACATGTAGAGATAGTTTTCAACATTCACTTTTTTAAAAATTAATTTATTTTCTAGTTTACATCATTCATTTCCATGAGATTTTGAGTTACAAATTTTCTCCCGATCTTTCCCCTGCCCACCACCCCAGAACAGCCATCTCACTGTATAACCCCTGCCCCAATCTGCTCTGTCCTATGTCCTCCCCCATCCGCCCCTCTGACTTTCTGGTAGGGCAAGAAATTCCCAGTTGCATGTAGTTAATAATAATAATAATAATAATGATAATATACATATATATATATATTTACATTTGATTATAGAACTCTAAATTCAAAATTCTTTCCCTTCCTCCCTCATCACCCACCCCCACTGGAAAGACAAGCAATTCAATACAGGCTGTACATGTGTAGTTACGAAGAACATCTCCACAATGCACATATTGTGAGAGACTGATTATATGTCCCTCCTTCCTATCCCGCCCCTCCCCATCTTGTTCTGTTCTCTACCCTGTCCCTGTCCCCTTACAGAAGTGTGTGCTTCTAGCAACCCTGCCCTCCTCTCCAACATCCCATCTCTCATCCCCATTCCCCCTACTCTCCTGTGTGGCAAGATACCCGGTTTAGAATTTATCAACATTCACGTTTATAAGTTTTTTTATAAAATCCAATTTTTTTTCTCCTTCCCCTCCCTAATCTCCAAGACAGCAATCTGATATAAGTTATACATGTACAGTCATATTAAACATATTTCCATATTAGTCATGTTGTAAAAGAAGAATCAGATAAGTATAACGTTGAATCCCAGTTCTACATGATAACCCTTTAAAGAATTCACGCATATAGCCAATGTAGACTATTTTTTTTTGATTCTCCTGACAATCTTGTGAGGTAAGAGCTACATATATTGTTATTCCCATTTTACAGATAGGAAAACTGATAGTGAAATAGGGTAAGTAACCTAGTCCAAAGTCACAGAATATCTAGATTGCCCTGAACACAGCTACCATCCCCCCAACTTTTCTTTTTACTAGTCTAGCTATCTCCAGCTCCTTCTTTTTATGTAGATGCTTAAGAAATAGTTGTTGGATTGATAAATATGAAAGATACTTTAAAGAAAGAGGGAGCAGGACTTAGTAAATGGAATAAAATTGTATGAATTGAATTGTGTGACATTGGTCTCTAGATAGAAAAATAAACATTTATTAATTGCCTACTAGGTGTCAGGCACTTCATTAAGTACTGGGGATACAAAGAAAGGCCAAAGACAGTCCCTGCCTTCAAGGAGCTTACAATCTAATGAGGGAAGACAAACCACAAAAGGAAACCCTAAAGGGTATGGGGAAGGAAGATACTAAAGGGGTAGAGTGGTGTGTGATAAAAGTCCTGGGTTCAGCCAGATGAGAAATGAAATGGGTCGTCTGGATGCCCTCCTTAAACTGAGGTTCTGGGAGAAGTTCTCTTCTTTCTACCTTGCAATCAGAGGGATAGAGGGGCCCCGGGTATGGGGTGATACTGAAAAGTGGGAGTTCTAGGGCTGATGTGACCTTGCAGAATAAAGAGGTTCCTAGGGTATATTTGAAGTCCAGTGGAGCACAGCCAGATGGAAAATGAGATCAAGTTACCTCATCATCCTGATTAGCCTCCTCTAGACATGCCCCAGCTTCCCAAGCTTTTCTTCTTAAAAAATGTGATGCTCAGAACTGGAAAAAAAAAATCCAACAAAAAACAAACCCAAACAATCCACCTGTGGACTGACCAGGGTAGAGTACAGCAGGGCTATTTCTATTTTCATCTTAGACACTGCTTTTTGTACTGATGTTTTTCTTTTTGAGTGCCACATCACATTATTGGCTCCTTTCATCCACTAGTAAAACCCCTCCCCCCAAATCTTTTTCACATGATCTTCAGTCTCTTCTATCTTGTACTTACGTAATTGGTTTTTTGATCACAAGTGTAGGATTTTGCATTTATCTCTGTTAAAATTTCACCCTAGCTGCATTTCATCATCCTAAATCAGTGATTCCCAAAGTGGGTGCTACAGCCCCCTGGTGGGCGCTGCAGCGATTCAGGGGGGCTGTGATGGTCACAGGTGCTTTTGCGGGGGGGGGGGGGGGGAATGAATAACCTATTCTGAGTTCAATAAATTAAATTCCAGGGGGCGCTGAGTAATATTTTTTTTCTGAAAAGGGGGCAGTAGGTCAAATAAGTTTGGGAACCACTGTCCTAAATTGTCAGGACATTTTTGAGTCCTAGCTCTGCCATGCAAAATGTTTAGCTGTTCCTCCTAACTTCCTTATGTCTAACACAGAAACTCATGATTTCTAACCCCCTCCCAAACCTACCCCTACTCTTCCAAACTTCCCTGTTTCTTTTGAAGGTAACACCATTCTTTCAGTCTCCCAGGTTGTTAAGGTTGGCATATCCTTGAGTCTTCACTCTACCTCACCCCACATATCTACTCAGTTGCCAGATCTTTACTTTTCTATTTCTACAACTCTCATATCCAGTCATTGCTTTCCACTCACATAGCCTTAATTCAGGCTTGTCATGCATTACTTATCTTTTAGACTGTTGCAGCAACTTCTTTCCTGACTCATCTCTCCACACTAATGCCAAGTGATTGCCCGTAAAGTAGATCTGACTGTGTCACATCCCTCCTCCAGCAACTCCAGTGACTCACCATTGCCTCTAGAATAAATGATCATCTCCTCTAGTTGTTAAAGCATTTCACAGTCAGGCACTTTACTTAGGTGCAGTCTTTGGCTGATTTTTTTCTTCCTTCTATCGAGTCACTTGCCCTTAAGAGAAAAAAAATTTCATTGTTGTTTTTTTTTTAAATTTGATTTATATTATTTGGAACTTAAATAGAACATACATTTCCATAGAATAGTAGAATTGGGGAAAAAAAGGTTATTGTACATGAAACTGCAAATCTATTATGTAGAACTTGCTATTCCTTTTAAATATATAATAAAGTTTATCATGTAACTTTCTTTTTTTTTCTCTTACCTCTCCACAGATGGCTGCCATTAGGTATAAGTGTGTGTGTGTGTGTGTGTGTGTGCGTGCATGTGCGTAAAACCATTCTGTACATCTATTTATCAGTTCTTTCTCTGGATGCAGATTAATGTTGTACTTCATAGGACCTTTGTAGTTAATTTGGGTATTTATAATGACTTATTCACTCAAAATGGTTCTTAAAACAATATTGTTACTGTATACAGTATTCCCTCGGTTCTGTTCATTTCACTTTTCATTATTTTGTGCGAGTCTTTCCATTTTTCAGGATCACAGAGCTCATCATTTCTTATAGCAATAGTATTCCAGTCATGTACCACAACTTGTTCAGCCATTCCTCAGTTGATGGACACCCCCACAATTTCCAGTTCTTTGCCACCAGAGAACTGGTATAAATATTTAGAGCATATTGGTTCTTTTCCTTTTCCCCTTATCATCTTGGGAAACAGACCTGGTAGTGATACCACTGGATCAGAGGGTATAGGCAGTTCAGTAACTCTTTGAGCATGATTCCACATTGCTCTTAGTTTCCCAGTTTTTCCACATCCCCTCCAACATTTGTTATTTTCCCAACTTCAATCATTTTAGCAAGTTTCATAGGTGTAAAATGATATTTCAAGGTTCTTTTAATTTGCATTTCTCTGATGAATAATGATTTACAGCATTCTTTCATATGACTATAAATTATTTTAATTTCTTCATTTGAAAACGACCTGTTCATATCCTTTGATTGTTTATCAATCGGAGAATGCCATATTCTTATAGATTGGACCAAGTTCTTTTCTTTATATATTTTAGATAGGAGACCTTTATGTGAGAATTAGTCTGTTAAACCCTCCCCCCCATTTTCTACCTTCCTTTTAATCTTGGCTACATTTGTTTTACTTGTACAAAACCTTTTTAATTGAATGTAACCTAAATTATCCATTTAACACCTCACCCTGTTCTCTGTTTCTTATTTATTCACAAATTTTTCACCTATCCATAAATCCGATAGGTAATATATATACATAAACACATACATACATACATGTATATGTGTGTATATACATATATGTGTATGTCTATGTATATATATTACCTATATGTATGTGTGTGTGTGTGTGTGTGTGTGTGTGTGTGTGTGTGTGTGTATATAACCTATCAGACTTATGGATAGGTGAACAATTTGTGAATAAATAAAAAATAGAGAACAGGGTTGTGTAAGATGTTGGTCTATGCATAATTTCTGCCTTTGTTTTCAGTTTTTCACTGTTGTCTTCTGAGCGATGGTGCCAAGTAAAAGAGTTTGGGCTTCCTGGGAAGAGAAAGCTCTTCTTGACTAGGGTATGATCAGAACTCTACCTTAGGAAGATGCCTTTGGCAGCTGTGAATAGTATGACTTGGGAGAATAGCACTGATGGGATTGATGTGGGGTAATGTCAGGGGTACTTAGATCCTGGGCTACAGCTTTCTTTCAGAAGCTATTCATTAGAGGTTTCCTAAGCCTCCACTCTGTGAAAGCTCCATTCAGGCCTAGTTATGATGAGAGAGAAAGTCAGGCATAGCCCGGCTCAAGAGTCTGACCTGACCTCACCTGATCTGACTTGAAGGTTTCTTTTGTTTCCAGCCAAAGGTGAGAGGTGTGGGTTCTTCGAGTCCTGTCCAGAGTTCTGTTGTGGGAACTGCATCTTCAAATACTGTTGCTCTGATGTGCTGAAGAAGCTTGATTACAGAGGCATTCTGTGCTCTGGTGCCGGGTATGTGGCCTGGGAAGGGAGGGAGGGACCCCTCTGCCTCAGAGCTCTGCAGATAGGGGCTTTCCAGACACTCAAGGGTGTGGCTGACTCTTGAAGCTTACTCCAGTATGCTTACTCTTCTAGCATTGATGACCAAGGTTTGCTTCAGTTGTGAGCAGTTTTCCAGAGACATGAAACCCATGAATGCACACAGTGTTAAAATCCAAAAGGGTTCCTTAGCAGATTAAGTTGTTCTATCTACATTATCAGATCCTAGGTCTAAGGCCAACATATTTTATAGATCACAAATACAGAATTTCAGAATTGAGAGTTTAGGGGTCACCTAATCCAAATGGTCAGTTAGAGGAATCTGCTTTCCCTTAAAGATCTCTAGTAACATTAAAACCATTGTGTCCAGAAAAAGAACTTTCTACTCTTGAATAGTGCTAATTGTTAGGAAGTTTTTCCTTACATGAAATTTTGAATTGTGTTGTAAATTTTGTCTCTTTAACAACTTTTAACTAGTTTGCCCTCTTGCCTTCTGGGATTAGGCAGAAGTCTATTCCCATTTCTCTTGGACCATCCTTCATATACATTTTGACTCCCTTCATTCTTTTCTTCTCTAGGCTAATCCTAGATATGATAGAAACCCGAGGCCCTTCACCAGCTTGGTTTTCCTCCTCTGGGCACTCTCCAGCTTACCAATGTCCTTCCTAACAAGTGGCATCCAGAATTGAGCACAGTACTGCAGAATGGGTGTGAGCAGATCAGAATGTCACCATCACTTCCTTAGTCCTGGATACTGTGCTATTCTTAATCTAGCACAAGATGGTATTAGTCTTCTTGGCTTCCATATCACACTTTTGACTCATATTGAGCTTAGGGTCTACTAAAATCTTCATACCTTTTTTCATATGAACTGCCCTTCAGCTATACTTTCCTCATCTTGTATGTGCAAAATTGATTTTTTGAACCCAGGTTTTACATTTATTTCTATTACATTTCATCTTGTTAGATTCAGTAAATGTTAGTGGTAAGATACATACACCTACAATTCCACCTACCAGGGAGTCTGAAGTTGTCAAATCTCATGAGTTCAGGAATTCTAAGCTACAGTGGGCTGTGCTGATCTGAAGTCCTTTCTAGATTTGACATCAGTATGGTGACCCTTGGTGAGAGAAGGGACACCAGATAGCCTAAGGAAGGGTGAAATGGTTCGGAGTGGAAATAGGGAAAATCAAAACTTTCTATTTACTCATAAAATGTTCAGCAGCACAGAACTGGGCATAGATACCTGGGGTGCTCCACGGGAGATCTCCTTTCAAAACAAACATGGAACCAATAGTGATGACTCTTTGGGCTTAGTCATTCAGTCAGGTTTAAATACTGTTGAATAGTCTACAAAGCTTCAACTTCTCTGCAAGAATAGCATGAGAGAATATATAAAATTATTTTCTAAAATTAAGGTAAACTGCATCTATAGAATTCCTTTGGCTTGACCGTTTAGTTGCCATATCTAAAAAGGATTAGGTTTTTGACATGTTTCATGTCTGACTCTTCATGACCCCATTTGGGGTTTTCTTGGCAAAGATACTAGAGTGGTTTGCCATTTCCTTCTCCAGATCATTTTTACAGATGAGAAACTTGGAGCAAACGGGGCTCTCAGTTAAGCCGTGCTGTCTCTTTGAGATCATGGCTTCCTTTTTTAGACATTCACTAGCTCTTATTCTTTAGTAATAAATTCTAGAACTTGGCTAAGAATCAAAGTCAAGATAATTGACTTAGAGTCTGCTGATTGTATTCCCCTTTCTCTTTTTAAAAAACTAGAGCAATTTACCCTTCCCAAATTCTCCATCTTTTGAAACTCTTGGTAGTTCAATGATCACATTAAATCTTCTGGGCAAGCCAGGTGACTTGAACTCATCCAGGATGGTTAGCTGCGCTCCTACTATTTCCTTACTTATCTTGAATGTTTATTCCCTATTAACCATGCAACAGGCTAAAGAAGTCACAATGATAGGAACAGGAAGGATTCTGCCCTAGGTCCTCCAAATCTAACACTCTTCTAGCGGAACCTTGCTGTCTCCCAGTGTGAGACCTAGGGCCCAGGCATAAGACAGGGGTCATCAGTTACACAACTGTGAAGCTCAAATGAAGATAATATATGTAAAATGCCCTGTAAAATGTAAAGCACAATATATGTACAATATATGTCTGTTTTTGTTATATCATGTCTCTGATCTCTTTTCAGAGATTTAGCTTCTCCTTTCCTCTCCTCTGAGTCCCTATAAAGCAGAGGTTCCTAGCCTGACTGAGGTACATGTAGCCATCCCCATGGGGATGAACAAGGAGAATGGGGGGCATGGGAAATATTTGGCAAGGAACTATATTACCCTGTAGAAAATGTCTAATTGATTTCTAATCAAAGAAACAACATTTTTTCGTGTCTCTTTAGAGACAGAAATTAATCACTTGGTTTTATTTCTTATATATATATATATATATATATATATATATATAAATGACAAATTCTAAAATTTATTCCCTTTTACACTGCATAGAAGGTAGGGGGCAAAATGTGCTAAGAAACCAAGGGTAAGTTGGAAACCTGTGCTATAGAACACATGTCTGTTACAGACTTAACCTCACTCTGGGGAAGCACTAAGTCATAGAATGAGAAGAATCACATTTCTGTTATGCCCACAAAACACTTTCTTCTCAGTATTCTCTAAAATACAGAATGTACCTTTTATCCGCTTTACAGATTAGAAAACTGAGGCTCAGTGACTCATCCAAGGTCACACAGTTATTAAATGATGGCATGAGGATAGAATCTGGGCTTTGTGACTCCTAATAGATTTCTTCTTGATATTCTGTAGTGCCTCTCAGAAGTCAGGGAATGATTTGCACTAACTCTGCCCACTGCCTTTCACACACGTGGTAGTTAAGAGGTTTGAAAAAGAATCTAGACTATAGAGAAACAATCACAAAATGAAGGGAGGGTAGGGGGAGAAGGAAAGTTGGTCAAAGGAAAATTCACATTTCCACAGGCTGTCTCAAGGCTTCAATAATCGTATATAGTTACTAGTTTAAAAAACAAAAATTTAGTTTGGCGCATGAATTAATTCTAGCAGTAGAAATAGGTGCGGGAAAATAGACTACTCTTTTCAGACAACATTAAATGTCTGAAGATAAATCAGATTGAACATTTATAACATTAAATGACTTGAATGTCCTGATTAAAAAGAAAATAGATTGTATTTTAAAAACCCATCAGTATGCTTTTGATAGGAAATATATGTGTACAAAAAGTTATAGGTCGGTAGTTGGTCTTAAATGTACCATGTGACTACAGTTTCTAGGGGGAAAAGCAGGTAGTGATATCAAGTAAAATTTAATTCAAATGAGAAGACATCAAAAGAGAAAGAAAGAATATTATTTTGGGGTAAAGGAAATAATGATTAACCATCCTTGTTTTTAAAAATTAATTTATTTAATTTTAGTTTTCAGCATTCACTTCCTCCCGCCCCTCTCCCCAAGATGGCGGAGCAATCTCATGAAGGCTTAACATATACCTTCTTATTAACCATATTTGCACATTAGTCATGTTGTAAAGAAGAACTAGAATGAATGGGAGAAACCATGAGAAAGAAAAAAACAAAACAACAACAAAAAAGAGAGACTAGATAGTAAGCTCTGATCTGCATTCAGACACCATAGTTCTTTCTCTGGGTGTAGATAGCATTGTCCATCATGAGTCTTTTGGAGTTAGGGACTATCCATTCTTACTAGATCTACATCAAATAATTGGGTAGATAAATTAATAAAAGCTAACATTGACACAAGAAGATTTCAGTCCATTATCAGGATAAGAGAAATCTTTTTTAAAAGATGAACAACAAATAAACAAGCATTGATTGAACACCTACTGTGTACCAAGTCACTGGGGACACAAGAGTGGAAATGAAACTGACCCTCTCCTGGGGCATTCTAGCAGAAGAAAAAATGTACACGTAGAAGTATATAAAATTATGTATAAAAGAGATACAAAGTCATGTTGCAGAGGAGTCAAGACGAACCTCAGGTAGCTTTTGAACTGAGTTTTGAAGGAGCCTTGTGATCTCAGCAACAGTAGCAAAGATGAGGAGGGAGTGTATTCCAGGTACTGGGGATTTGCCTGTGCAAAGGTACAGAACTGGGAGACTGAGCGCCATATGTTAAGAACAGGAAGGCCGGTTTGGCTGGATTGTAAAGTGTATGAAGAGGTAATGCATGTAATAAGCCTGGAAAACCACATTGTAAACGGCTTTGAGTCTCAAGCAGGAGGTTTTATATTTGATTCTAGAAATAATAGGAAGGCACTGGAATTTATTGAGCAAGGAAATGACATGGTGACACGTGTTTTAGGAATATCCTTGTATGGAGGTAGATCATAGAGGGGAGAAATTCAACGCAGGGAAACCAGTTAGGACACTATTAAAAAGACATTACAGATGCTGAATTGGAGATAGATAAATGACTGGAATTGATGAAAACAGTGGAAAACTCGTAAAAATAGATCACTAAAAAAAATAGATCACTGATCACAAAGAAGTCCTTGGTAAATTTAAAAAAAAACCCCCATAATTTTCGCATACTATTTTACAGGACAGAATTCAGTAAAATTAAAAATTGTCAGTAGCATGAGTAAAAGATACATCTACATAGAAACTAAAATGCAGTGTATCAGTAATTGAGCTAAAAAATAGTTTTAAACTCAGAATATTTTTTTAAAATTGATTTGTTTATTTACTTTTAGTTTACAAGATTCAATTCCACAGTCCCTTGAGTTTCAGATTTTCTCCCCTCCCTCTCCTTCCTTCCCTCCCACCCCCCATGGTGGCATGCAATCAAATAAAGCATCTGCAAATACTTTCACATTGGACATTAGTCTGGTTGTATAGAAGGGTTGTAACCAATGGAGTAGACAATGGGAAAAAGAAAACAAAACCAAACATGAAAAATGATAGCATGTAGATTGCTTCAGTCTACATTTAAACTCTGTTCTTTCTAGCTCTTTCTCTGAATGTAGACATCTCCTTCCATCCTGAGACTTGTAGAGTTGTCTTATAGCTGTGTGTTGCTGAGAAGAGTCCAGTTTATCAAAGTTGGTCGTCACATATATGATGTGTCTGTAATTATGTACAAATTTCTCCTGGTTCTGCTCTTCTCACTTAGCATCAGTTTGTATAAGCCTCTCTGGGTAAATATGAATTCCATCTCTTTCCCATTTCTTACAGCACAATAGTATTCCATTACATTCATATACCACAACTTGTTCAGCCATTCCCCAATTGATGGGCATCCCCTTAATTTCCAGTGTTTTGCCACCACAGAGAGCTGCAATAAATGTGTTTGTACATATGGGTCTTCCTTTCACTTCTATGATCTCTTTGGGATACAACCCCAGAAGTATATTACTTAATTATAATTAAAAGTATATTACTATACTGTATTACTATTATATTACTATATTATTGTAATCTTTGACTATTAAGTCTTTTGTACCCAATCTGTTCCACTGATCCACTACTCTATTCCTTAGCCTCTATTTCTTATTCCTGCTGTTTTGTAATAGAGATTGAAATCTGGTACAGCTAGGCCACTTTCCCTAGCATTTCTTTTCTTTAATTGCCTTGATATTCTGGACCTTTTGTTCTTCCAAAGTGGTATTACAGGGTCAAAAGGTATGCAGTTATTTCTAGTCCTTTGGGCATAGTTCCAGATTGCTCTCCAGAATGGTTGTATCAGTTTACAGCACCACCAACAATGCATTAGTGTTCCAATTTTTCCACATCCTCTCCAGCATTTGTCATTTTCCTGTTTTGTCATCTTAGACAATCTGACTGGTGAGATGTGGTACCTCAAAGTTGTTTTGATTTGCGTTTCTCAAATCAATAGTCATTTAGAGCATTTTCCATATGCTTATAGATATCTTTAATTTCTACCTCTGAAAATTGCCTGTTCATATCCTTTGACCATTTATCAATTGGGGAATGACTTGTATTCTTATAGATTTTACTTAATTCCCTGTATATTTTAGAAATGACACCTTTATCAGAGACACTGGTTGTAAAACTTCTTTCCCAATTTCCTGCTTCCCTCTTAATCTTGGTTATATTGGCTTTGCTCGTACAGACACTTTTCAATTTAATGTAATCAAGATTACCCATTTTGCATTTTATAATGCTCTCCAACTCTTCTTTGGTCATAAAGTCTTCCCTACTCCATAAATCTGACAGGTAAACTATTCCTTGCTTCTCAAGATTACTTACAGTATCAGCCTTTATACCTAGATTGTGCACCCATTTAGACTTGACTTTGGTGTACGGCATTGATGATGGTCTGTGCCCAGTTTCTGCTATGCTATATTCCAAATTTCCCAGCAGTTTTTGTCAAATAGTGAATTCTTAACCCAGAAACTGAGGTCTTTGGGCTTATCAAACAGTATATTACTCTCATCATCGACTACTGAGTCTTTTGTACCCAATCTATTCCATTGATCCACTACTTTATTCCTCAGCCAGTACCAAGTAGTTTTGATGACTGCTGCTTTATTATACAGATTAAAATCTGGTATAGCTAGGCCACCTTCCCTAGCATTTCTTTTCATTAATTGCCTTTTGTTCTTCCAGATGAATTTTGTCACTATTTTTCCTAGTTCTGTAAAGTGATTTTTGGGTAGATTGATTGGTATGGCACTAAATATGTAATTTAATTTAGGTAAAATTGTCATTTTTATTATATCAGCTCGACCCAGCCACAAGCAATTGATGTTTTCCCAATTAGTGAGATCCAATTTTATTTCTGTGAAAAGCGTTTTGTAGTTGTGTTCATAAAGGTACTGCGTTAAACACTGAACATTTAAACAGAATTGCAATAATGATAATGCTTATAGAGAGATCTTTGGGATATATTCAAAGCAGTTTTATGATGTTGGATTTCTGTATTAATAAAAGAGAAAAAAGAAAACAATAAATTGTGTCTCATGACATTGTGATTACCTATTGACAGCCTAAAGACTGGGGGAAAGGAAAAAAGAAAAGCTTAAGAAAAAGGGGTGTGATGCATTAAAATAAAGATCATAATAGAAATAAACAGAACAAAGTTCTAAAAAAAGGAGCTAAATTAATATGGAAGACCAAGAGCCGGTCCTTTGTAAATTTGATAAACCACCATGACACAAATTTTAAGACAAGAAAGATAATAACTTTGGGGCGGCTAGGTGGCATGGTGAATAGAGTACTGGCCCCAGAGTCAGGAGGACCTGAGTTAAAATCTGGCCTTAGACACTTAACACAGAACTAGCCGTGTGACCTTGGGCAAGTCACTTAACCCCAATTGCCCTACCTCCCTGCCTCCAAAAAAGCAAAAAAAGGAAAGATGTAACTTACCAAAATTAAAGAGGAGAGAACAAATGCAAAGGTTTAAAGGTCATCATAAAATAACTGCTAACAACTTTATTTATAAATGAGACAAGTTAAGTGAGATGATTGAGTATTTCCAGTTATATAAGTTGAAAGTTGGTTGCTTACAGGCCAGATCTAAGAGGAAGAAATAAGGCAAGTGATAATGAGTTAATTCTGTAGTTTGATGGGTCCATGATCTTGTTGGTGTGGCTTCTTTATTCACTGGTAAGGATGGAAAAGCATGCTTTCCTTCCCATTCTGTGTAGGTGTTCACATTGTTCTTTAAATCCTCTGTAGAAGATCTGTCCAACACCCTGGGGGCTCCCTTCTCCCCTCCAAACATTCTAGGGAGACCAGTACAGTAGCTGAACAGTCCATCTGCTACCTTTCTCTGACATAACAACAACAGCTGACATTGATAAAGCATTTTAAAGTGTGTAAAATGCTTAACAAATATCTCATTTGATTCTCACAACCACCTTGGGAGTTAGATGCTTTTATTGTTCCCATTTTATAGATGAGAAACGAAGATAGACATAGGTTAAGTGACTTGTCCAGGATCACACAACTGTCAAAGAAAAAAATATTAATTCTAGACTATGAGTTTTAGGCAAAGTCTTCCAGAAACGGTTTTTATTAGAAAGTTTTTATTCTAAGCATTTGTAGCTTGGAGGGAAATAGGACCAAACTGGTATAGTTCCCCCATGCCCTCAGTCATGGCTCTACCACAAGACAATATGAGGTAATGTTTATAGAACGTTTATAGAAGTTTTGAATAAGGAAAATATTATAATGTGTTTAAATACAGTTTGGAGTTAACTTTCCAGAATAACTAGACCTCAGTTCTTTCCTGGATTCCCACGCTCCACCCTCCCCACCCCCCAAGTAAGAAAGGACCCCTTCTTGTGATCAGTAAGTATCTCTCTCTACCTTTTGAATGGAAAACAGAACGATTCCTACTGTCCTTCTGGGGACTAGGAGGACAAAGATCTTAACTAAAAAGGTATTCTTTTGGGTTTCTACCCTTAATTAATTTCTTTAAGAAAGTCATTTGTTCTTGATTTAGCTTCCTAAGAGAGCAAGTCTGGAAAAGGAAAAAAAATATAGAAAATCTGAAAAGTACACAATATTTCTTATTTGCAGAGAAACTCCAAAGGATGATTGTAAGCTTCCACATAACTGATCCATTTGGTCATCCAAATCCTTGTTGTTTTTTTTTTATGATCTCATATTTAGAAAAGCTGATTTGATATATTGGGTAGAGAACTGACCTTGAAAGCCCAGAAAACCTGGTTTCCAGTCCTGCCTCTGATATACTGGCCGTGTGACCTTGGGCAAATCGCCTAACCTCCCTTTGCTTTAGGCAACTTTTTCTCCAGGTCTGTATTGCTAAGGGTGTTTCCTTATCTGGGAATTCCCATATTCCATTTGAATTCTGCTGCCTTTTCAGTGTTATTTATACTTAGATTATTGTACTCATTGAGTATATTTGTGAATTTAAATGTGAACATTTATCTGCCATCTCTGGGAGGGCAGGATTTATAGACAGGGGTGGGAACTATAGATGTTCTCTTTGGACAAGTGGAAGTGAAGAGGTACCCACAGAGGGTTAGGGCTGCCTGAGACCCCAAAATACCAACATGCTGGGTCCTGCCGAAAGGATTCCACTCAAGGTCTTCTCAGCCAAAGAAAAAGTAAAGTTTATTGAAAGACATGGAGTAGACTCTTAAAGAGCCAGTCTATGCTAGAGCAAGTGTATGCTATGCTATTCCAGGGTGTTCTCACAGAGCAAGTCTGTGCTAAGCCCTTCTAAGGTGCTCTCACACAGATGGAGGGAAGATGGGGTCTTACATACAGAGGAATCTAGGGGTGGTTTAGAGGAGGAGCCTGGGGAGGATCTTCAGGAGGAGTCAATGAGGTCAAACTCCAGTAATGAGTTTGGGGAGAGACTTCAGGTGGAGTTAATGAGGTCCATGCAAGGGTGATTTGATTTTGATAGGCAAGGGGCTTCCCAGAGCACGTACCTCAAAGATTCAAGCAGAGTTGGGGGGGGGGATGGTGGTCCCAGAGCCTACACCTCATCGGAAGAAGATAAGTATCAAAGCTTAGGGGCCTGGATTCTCACAGGGGTGTATTATTTAACACTGCTGTGAATATTTTGGTATATATGAGATCTCTTTTTTTTTTATTGAAATTTGCTCCCCTTGGGAAATAATGGCCAAAAGTGGGACCAATGAATCCGAAGATACTACCATTATTGTGTCCATTTTATAGAAGAGGCTCAAGTTCAAAGAGGGCAACTTGCTGGGAGTCACAGCTAAGAGCTGGGATGGAATCTGAAAAAGGAAGAGATGTCAGGGACCCATCAGGCAGTCTGGGGCATTGAGCTCCTCTGAATGAAGGTTTTAAATGGCTAAATGCAGCCTTGAGGCCACATGTGGCCTTGTAGGTCCTCGGGTTTAGCCTTTTTGAATGAGTCCAAGTTCTATGCAACAAATCTGTTTAGTAAGAGGATTATTTTGTGAAGTTTGGATTCATTCAAAGGACCACACCTGAGGACCTTGAGGCCACAGGTTCCCCACCCCTAACTTTACAAAGGGAAAACACTTCTATTGAAATACAGTTATCAAAATATTTTAAATAACACAAGTTCTCGGACCCCATTAGAACCCCTAGACCAAATGATCTCTGAGGTTTCTTTAGCTCTAAACCCTATGATCAGTTTTTGATTGTTGAGTCGTTTCATTTGTGTCTGGCTCTTTGTGACTCCATTTGAGGTTTTCTTGGCAAAGATACTGGAGTGTTTGCCATTTCCTTCTTCAGCTCATTTTACAGATGAGGAAACTGAGGCAAATGGGATTAAGTGACTTGCCCAGGGCCATTCAAGTTGGTAAGTGTTTAAGGCCAGGTTAGAACTCAGGTCTTTCTGACTCCAGGAATGGTGCTCTATCTGTTACACCACCAACTACTTGTTCCCAGTTTTTTATTAGAAATAGCAAATTACTATGGTTTTTAAAAGAGTTCAGCTTACTAGGTTGTGTTGATCTTTGGGACTGGAGCCTCTGTGAATTCATCCTAATGTGGGACAAATTTTTGGATTTTGTCTCTTGTATATTTTCCTTCTTCATTGTGTTCCTATTGTTTTTTCTTTTCAGATCAGTAGAGTGGGAAGAAAAAGACAAGAAGATGACGTTCGACTTTGACAATAGTCCCCCACCAGGGTAAATTCTTCCCTTTTGTTTTGTGAACATTCATCTGCCATTTCTGGGAGGGCAGGGTTTATAGACAGAGGTGGGAAGTATAGATGGCCTCCCTGGATAAGCAGAACAAGGTAAGTGTCAAGGCTTAGGGGCCTGGATTCTCACAGGCGTCAGGAAATGTGCAAAGGAGCATAGAAAGTCAGAGATATGGTCAGGTGGAGAGAGATTGATGAGATATTGATGATGATACCTCAGGTGGAGAGGTACAGACTGGACAGGGAGATAGACTGGCACAGGGAGTCCTAGAGGCAGGCTCTGAGGAAACTGGACCTGGGTAAACTGAGGGGTATGATAGCTGGCTACCTGTAAGGGAACCATGGGATAGGTAGCATCTTATTCCACCCTGTACCACCTGCCTCTTCTAGGGATCCCTACATGTTTGCTCTTTTGAAGCTTTTGTCTCCAGTAATGAACCCCAAGGCTTTCCCTACCTTCCTTTCCTATCCTTTTAATTTATGACTCAGTGAACTCTCTGATTTCATGCCCGGTTTGGTAGGAGATAGGACATAATCAATGGGAATGGATCAGTGCGAGCTGCTGTATGTGAACTATATGGGGTGGTTTTGGGCTTGGGAACATGAGGCCTGAGGAGCTCATTAGCCCTGTACAGAATCTTGTTGCGCAAGTTGGTTTTTACTGGAGGTCACTATTGGTGTTTAGGTATTCATCTACACGGGTTTGTTTTTCTTTAAGCATCACAGTGTTGACTTGTGTGGCTAGCTATGTCTTTGCCTGTGTCTATGCCTAGGCATGAGTTTCTGTGTATTTGTGAGTCTGTGCACCTGTGTGTTCATGTACCTGAGAAGGGATTCTCTGTGTGACTACACCTGTGCTGTTTGAAGTGTATGTCTATGTATGTGTCTACATGTGCATGTTTTTGTGCTGAGAGAGTATTCCCTGAGAGAATTATGTTAGTTAACAAGTATTTATTAAGTACTAACTGTGCCAGGTAATACAAGGAATTCTAGAGTTCAAAAGAAAGGCATAACTTTGTGATGGATCCCCTCAACACAATTTAATGATTTTTCTCCATCTTCATTCAACAGCGACTGAATGGAAGTGAAGGAAGCAGAAGTAATTCAGAGCTAAGGTCTGGCAAGGAGTGATGGTGGATGGGACAAAGGGGCAGTGGATTCAAGAGTAGAGGCTAGTATATAGTTGAACAGGTTCACCAAGGGGTCAAGGTAGGGAAGGGAAAATAGCATACTCAATACCAGGGTAATGATTCAGGAAAGAGATATTGGGAGGTTATGGTTGAAGATGAAGGTTAGGATCAGAAGGTGTAAGGTGTAGGGAAAGATAGAATAATAAAAGATGGTGATCAATTAAAAGAATTTAAAAGTTCATGATTTTTATGAACTGGAATATTTGTGGGCATTGGCAGGATCAAGGGTATGGCAGGATCAAGGGTATGACCGTCTCTGTTTGGGTTTGAGGAGCTATCACACAGATCAATGGCTAGGGAATCTGGCCCCTCGCTTGTTTTGGTATAGCTGGCCAGCTAGGAATAGTTTTTGCATTTTTAAATTTGTAAAATGTTATTTTAAAATGTAAAAACCATTCTTAGCTTTTAGGGGCTGCAACCTAGATTTGGCCTGGGTGCCATAGTTTGCTAACCCCTGGCATAGACTGAGGAACTGGGAGATTAGATGTTTTAGGGAGGATAAATATGTTTATTGCATTCACCTAGTATGATGGAAGGAACTGGGATGGAGAAAAAGACTGTGAACCAGGTACCAGATTCATTGAGGAAGGAGAATGTTCAGGGGATCAATAGTTGGATCTGCCTTAGGTGACAAATTTGAATCATGTGAAACTTGGAGGAAGAGAGTTATTTTGTGATGGTGATGAAAGGATAACCTGGAAGTAGCAAAGGGGAGCAAGGGGTAGTCTTAATCTCCCATCAGAACTGGTGAATGTGAGAGGTAAGAGAGAAAGCATAGTTAATACTGAATGGGGCAGCTAGGGAGAGCAGTGTCTGGAATGGGGCAATGAGGGTTATAGTTGAGGAACCTATGCTTTGGGGATAGTGACTAGGGTTTGATCATCAGTAGCCAACGATGCAGAATTACTGAGCTAAAGGCCTAAAGATGTCCTTGAAGGAGGTGTTGGGTTTTCTTCCCCCTGTAGCTGAAACCTTGTGAGCTTAGTGGTCTGTACATCCTGTTTTTTGAGTCATGTAGGTTGTTTTCTCTGGGCGTTCATGGGGGTAGCATTATATTAGAATTGTTCTCTTATATCAGGTTTATTATTATATGGAAAGTTCTGTTGTATTGCTGAGAGCATCTTTCCATGATCCCAGGCATGATCCACATGCCTGCCTGTGACCCCTTGACTTCTGCCACTTCAGTTACCTGTTACACTCACCTCCAGAGCTGAACCGAGACAGTCTTTTGTCTTTATTTTTATCCCTAGGGGTTAGCACAGTGCCGGGGCCTCGTGTGGGTTATTAATAGATGCTTGGTTGACTGATCACCACTTAGTAGTGGGACATGCCATTAGTGCTGTCTCCATGTGTGTGTCTTGAGTTTCTGACTGGGAGGTGCTCTGGTGTGTTGGATTTTTAAAGTCTCCAGTTCCCAGTTGTTTGTTTTACATGGGCACATCCCTCCCAGAGTCATTGTACTTTGTCCTCTGTAATGTACCTCGTAGTGAGGTGGAGGTGGAGCAGGCTGGGAGACTCAGAGTTGTCTCCCTGTACATTCAGTGAGTATATCCCTGCACTTTATGACCTGTGCCTAAGCCTCTGCTTAGTGTTTGGAACTGTGGCTTTTTTGTGGAGGCTCTGAAGCCTTAGAGTTTGCAATCTAATGGGAGTTGGGAGTGGACTGTGATATATAGATATGTAGGTATGATAACAGGGAGTATGTGATCTGTGCAAAGGACACTGTAGACAAAGTGCTGAAAGAGTTGTGGGGGGGGGGGGGGAGGCAATCACTTTCCCTTGGGGTGGGGAGGAGATGGGAGGGGCTGTGAATGAGGGAAGGCTGTATGGAGAATGTAGTATCTGAACCGAGCCTGGAGGAAGAGAAGAATTTCCATATGATGATGAAGGAGGACACTTCAGGAATAGGAAAGAGGTGTGCCTAGGTGTGGAGGCCAGACAGTGCAGGATGAGTTCCAAAAACAGTTTGTAGTACCCTCTGACTTTTATGCAAGAGAGCATAAAGTGGTGATTAGTCAATAAACATTTATTAAGCACCTGCTATGGTCAGACATTGTGCTAAGTGGCTTTTATAGATACAAAGAAAAGCAAAAGGCATCCCTTGCCCTCAGGGAGTTTACTGTCTGATAGAGGAGACAACAGTGCAAATAACCATATGTATACAAGCCATATTCAGGGATAAATAGGAAATAATCAACAAGAGAAGAAGGCTCTGGAACTGAGAGGGATTGGGAAAGGCTTCTTATACAAGGTAGGATTTTAGCTGGGACTTGAAGGAATCCAGGGAAGCCAGGAGGCTAAGTTGAGGAGGGAGAATATTCTGTGCATGAGGTTCAGCCTGTGAAAATGCCCAGAACCAAGACATGGAGTATCTTGTTTGAAAGCTGGCAGTGTCACTGGATCCTTGGCAGTGTGTATGTGTGTGGTAGGGGGGCTATAAGATGTAACAAGTCTTTAAAGGGAGGGGGTCTAAATTATTATATCAATTATTTCATGCTTAACAGAGGATTTTATATTTTTGTACTTGATCCTGGGGGGTGATAGGGAGCCACTAGAGCAGTGGTACTCAACCTTCCTAATGCCACCACCCTTTAATACTTGTATCTGGGCGTATCTGCATGTGGGCAGACCCGCCTGCAGACAGATAGAGGAGCGGTGTTTAGGTTCCTAAGACCATGGGAAATATGTGTTTTCCAATGGTCTTAGGTGACCCCTGTGAAAGGGTCGTTTGACCCCCCAAAGGTGTCATGACTCACAGGTTGAGAACTGCTGCACTAGAGTTTCTTGAGTAGGGAAGCAAGGTGTTTGTGACACGGTCAGAGCTGTGCTTTAGGCAAATCACTTTGCTGAGTGGAGAATGGACTGGAGTGGGAAGAGACTTGTGGGCAGGTGGACCTACCAGCAGGCTATTGCAATAGGCCAGGTGGGAGGTAATAAGGGCCAGAATTGGGGTGAACACTAAGAGAAGTGAGGAAGGCATTGAAAGGTAGTATCGGGCCAGATTATAGAAATTCTTCAATGCCAACTTTAAAAATCTATATTTTATCTTTTGGGTGGTTATCAGCCCCAGAAAGTTTTTAAACATTTGATTTGTGCATTGGGAAGATTATTTGGGCTGCTATGGAGAGCTTTTAGGTCAGGGAGATGGGTTAGGTAGGAGAATATTGATAATAGTCTAGGACAGCAGTTCTCAACCTGTGGGTTATGTTCAATTTGTAACAATGAAAATACATCCTGCATATCAGATGTTTACATTACAATCCATAACAGTAGCAAAATTAGTTATGAAGTAGCAATAAAAATAATTTTATGGTTGGGGGATCACCACAACATGAGGAACTGTATTAAAGGGTCAAGGCATTAGGAAGGTTGAGAACCACTGGTCTAGGATAAAGGTAATGAGATACTGCATTAGGGTGGTCAGTGAGTGGAGAGGAGATAGATGGTTTATATGTCAAAGTTAATTTAAGACTTCGTGTTTGATTGGATGCAGTAAGGTGGAGAAGGAGGAAGGGGGAAAGATGACGACAAACTTACGACCTTGGGAGCATAGTGGAACCATCAGCAGAAACAGGAAAACTATAAGGAAAGAATGATTTTTGAGAAGATGAGTTCAGTTTTAGACATAATGAGTTCATCATGCTAATGGGACACCTTGGTGGAGTAGTCCATAGCAGTGCTTAATAAATGTTTATTGAATCGAATTCTGTCAGCATGCACTTGGAAACATGGGGCTGTTTCTCAGAGACACCAGGGTTCATTATATGCAGGGGGGGGGGTGGGTGTCATCTTCAGAGAGGGAATAATTGAAACTATGAGAAAAAATTATATTACTAAGGGAAAGAAAAGAGAGTGAGAAACAGAGTCTTGAAACTGTGAAAATAAATGATATCAGAGGGAGAGAAGAAAAGAAGACCAAGGACAGAGCCTAGGGCAGTGCCTAGATTTAGTCGGTCAACTAGCATTTCTTAAGTGCCTACTATGTTCTAGGTATTGTGCCAAGCACTGGGGATACAAAGAAAGGCAAAAAAACCAACCCCCAAACCCAAACACTCCCTGCTCTCAAGGAGCTCACAATTTAATGGCGGAGATGACATATAACAATTTTGTAGAAATAAGATACATACAAGATACACTGGGGATAATCTCAGAGGGAAGAGGCTAGCATTGGGAAAGACTCCTTGGTTTGGGGTGAGGGGAGAGGGTGATAAACTAGTGAAAGGAGCCTGAGAGATTTGAGATTTATCTGAAATATCAGAGGATCAGAATAGGCTGGTGCCTCAGAGTATTAAGAAGTGTAAACAGTCTCAAATACCATAGAAAGGTCAAGAAAGATAAAGACTGAGGAAAAAAACCACTGGATTTGACATTTAAGAAATAATTAATGACTTAAAGTTTAGTGGGTGGGAGCTAAAACCTGGTGATTTGCAGGAGTATAGGAAGGGAAGTGGTGGGAGTGATGAAAAATGCAAAACAAACTTAGAAAAACCAACAATACATAGTTGTGCCAGTGACAGAACAGCCAGCAAGTCAAGAATTATATCTGATGCTTCTTCCTTCCCTCCTTGACACCACCTGTCTGTCTCCTGCACCCTCTTAGTCTGGCTAGTGTTTTCCATCTTGTACATTCCATCTCTGCAGTTTGTAGAAACCTGCTTCCAGGATGGCTTCCATCCTTATTCAACATTCTCTGGCTGTTCTACCAGTTCTTAATCCACATAATTGTGCTCTTGTCCCTTATATAATTCTCTGTATTGTCTACTAATGTATTAGGAGAAACTTGATCAGATGCCTTCCTGAAATCCTACTCGCTGCATTCACCTAGTCTACTGAAATTAATCTGTCAAAAATAAAGGGGCAGCTAGATGGTGCAGTGGCCATGCAGTCAGGAGAATTTGAGTTCAAATCTGGCCTCAAACACTTGACACACTTACTAGTTGTGTGACTTTGGGCAAGTCATTTAACCCCAATTGTCTTGCCTTCCTCCTTTCAAAAAAAATGAAAGTAAATTATGTGATACCTGGCATAACTTTTTTGTGGACTAATGCCGGCTGTTACTAATCCCTGCTTCTCATTTTAAAGGCTCACAAATCATATGTTTAATCATCCATTCAGTAGTTTGCTGGGGATTTATGTCAAGATCTCTATAGTTTCTAAAATCAACTTTTTAGAAAATTAGGATTTTTTTCTCCTCTCTAGTCTTCTGGTGCCATCTAAATTCTCTATGACCCCTCAAAGGTCACTATAATGGTTTTTTAGCATAGTGAGGCATAATTCATCTAGACTATTATGTAAATTTCTTTTTATTTCTTTTTTTCTATGCCTCCCCCTTACAGATGGCTACCATTAGACACAAATAGGTATATATATTTGATTTTATTCTGTATATTTTTTATCAGTTTTTCTCTGGATGTACATAGTCCTTTATTTTTAATTTGTGTATTTATAATAGTTAAAATGACTTAGGCACTCAAAGTCATTCTTTAAACAATATCACTATTACTGTTTTTGGTGTTCTCTTGGTTCTGTTCACTTTGCTCTTCATTTCATGCAAGCCAGTTCCCATATTGATGGGAATCCCTGTAATTTCCAGTTCTTTCCCACCACAAAGAGAGCTATTATAAACATCTCATTCAGATTCAAAATTATAATTATAATTTTTACATTTCCCTCATCTTATTTTTACTATATTCTTTCTCAGCCTCTCTTCTTACCCTATCCCTGTTACCTTATCTTCTCCCTCCACCCTCCAATCCCCTGCTTCATCCACTCCTCTTATGGGAATGCTTGGAGGCTTGGAGACTTGAGGTTTTGATTGTTCTTCATCTAAGGCTTCAGTTCCCTCTTTTCTCTATCCAAGTATAAAGGTCACTTTCCTTTTCTGGAGAAAAGTTACTTTACTACCCTGCACTCTGTTAAGAGTGTGCCATCTATTTCAAGTAATGGGCCTATCTTTTCTTACTTCCTCCAGAGCTTTACGGAAAAAAAGAAGGCATGCAAAAATCCACACCCTTTTTTGTTATCTTAAAGTATTGTCTAAGTATCAGCTCTTTTGGTGCTTTAACCTCACTTTAGTCTATGCTAAACTTATGTATTTGTCCTATAGCTTTGTTTCTCCTATCTTTTGTACATCCTATTAAAATCACCTTTGTCTCTTTAGCCATCCCCCCATATTTCTAGTTATTGGCATAATTTATGTTTGTAATGAGAATTTCATTCTCAAAAACAAGTTGTCCCTCTTTTTTTTCAGTATTTATTAATTTAGAAAATTTTACTCTGATTTAAACACCAAAAAATCAGTGATTTCCAGACAGAGCAGAACCTGAGGATTATATGTAAAATTATGAATCTGCATTTCATACTACATGCTTTTGCTTTTACTTTTAACATTTTTATTATATTAAATATTTCCCAGTTATGTTTAAAACATTTTTAACATTCTTTTTTAAAAATTTTGAGTTCCAAATTCTCTTCTTCCCTCTTGCCTCTTTCCCTGCCCCTTAAAAAGGCAAAAATTGCTGGGAAAACCAGAAAGCAGTTTGGCAGAAATTATACATAAACCAGCATCTCACACTGTGTACCAAGATACAATCATAATGTATAAATGATTTAGACATAAGAGGCAATATCATAATTGGCGGGAGGATATAGAAAAATTTGCCTGTCAGATCTATAGATGAGGGAAGAGTTTATGACCAAACGAGATAGAGAGGCTCTAGAGTGGTAAATTGGATAATTTTGATTACATAAAATAAAAAACTTTTGTGTAAACAAAACTAATGAAGCCGAAATTAAAAGGAAAGCAGGACATGGGAGAAAACAATTTATAGCATATTTCTTTGATAAAGGCCTCATTTTTCAAATATATAAGGAACTGAGCTAAATTTATAAAAAAACACAAGCCATTTCCCAGTTGATAAATAGTAAAAGGATATGAACAGGCCATTTTCAGAAGAAGAAATCAAAACTGTCAATAATCACAAGAAAAATTTGCTCTCAGTCCCCACTGATTAGAGAAATGCAAATTAAGATAACTGAGATACTACCTCATACTTATTAGATTGACTAACATAACAGGAAAGAAAAATGACAAATGCTGGAGGGAATGTGGAAAAATAGGGATGCTAGTACACTGTTGGTGGAATTGTAAACTGGTTCAACCATTCTGGAGAACAATTTGGACTTATGTCCAAATGGCTGTAAAACTGCATACCCTTTGACCCAACAAGTGAACTACTAGGTCTATATGCCAATGAGATCGAAGAAAAGGGAACAAGACCTACTTGTACAAAAATATTCTTAGCGGCTCTTTTTGTAGTAGCAAGGCATTGGAAATTGAGAGGGTGACCATCAGTTGGAGAATGGCTGAACAAGCTGTAGTATATGATTGTGATGGGATACTATTGTGCTGTATAAGAAATGACGAGCAGTATTTGTTTCACAAAAACATCATGAGTCTCATATGAACTGATTCAAAATGAAGTGAGTAAAACTAGTGTTGTTGTACTATTATACAGTATTATAATGATGATCGACTGTGATCCAAATCATGATCCAGGACAGTTCCAAAGGACTCATGACAGAAAATACTTTCTATGAATTCTGAGTGCAGATTGAAACATTCTTTTTTATTTTCCAGTTTTTCTTGTTTTATTATGTATGTGTTTTCTTTTGCATTGTGGCTGATATGGAATTCTGTTTTGCATGACTTCGCATGTATAATCCAACATAATTGCTTATCTAGACTGCTTGTTTTTTTAAAAAAGGAATAATTCCACATATTTGAAAAACGATCCTGTTTCTCTGTTTTTCCTTCTGAATTTCCCGCTGTTAACCCTCTGCATTAAAAAAATATCTATTTGGCCCTCTTTTAACTATTGCTAACCCCTGCCTCCCCGTGCCCTGACTACAGGCCCGCTGAGGACCATTCTGGCCCCTGCCCTTAGGGGGCTCACTGTTTAATGGACACATGAGACATCAAGGCAGATAGCTGTACCCCGTGATATTATATAATAAATGGATTAGCAAGGATGTTGAGAACCACTAACCACTTGAAGTTAAGCAGCAGATACAAGGCTCTTTCTGAAGAAGGAGCTGAAAAAGTCACATTTTAGAACACAGATTGTCCCTCAAGGAATGATGCTATACTAACAAAGGTGGTATCTGACACTGCACGTCCACGAAAAATCTGTGTTACACAACATGAACCGGGCACTTATCAGCTCACTCTTCCATTCCCCACAGCAGCATGTCAAAACCTTTTCATGCCTCCTCAAACCTCTCGTGGCTTTCCTTCCTCCTGCTTTCTCAGCTGAGAAACTTGCCTCATTAACTTTGAGTTCCCTCTTCTCTCTTCTTCCTCATCCTCTTCTGCCGCTCTCTCCTCCTTCATCCTTGATTCACATGAAGTGGTCTTATTCCTTCCCGAGGCTAACCCCTCTGCTTATTCAAGCAATCCCATTCCATCCTGTCTCCTCCAACACATTATCCTCTTTGTCATCCCCACTTTTCATTTATTTTCAATATCTCCTTGTTTACCGGCTCCTTCTCGACTGCCTACAAACTTGCCCACATCTCTCTCATCCTGAAAAAACCCTCACTTGGTCCCTCCCATCCCTGTTAACTGTCATCATATACCTCTCTTGCCCTTTTTTGCTTTAAACTCCTAGAAAAAGCCATGGACAGCAATAGGTGCTTCCACTTTTTCTCCTCTCACTCTCTTCTTAATGCCTTTACAATCTGGCTTCTGACTTTTATTATTCCAGTGAAATTGCTCTCTCTAACATTACCAGTGATCCCTTAGTTACCAGATCAGATGGCTTTTTCTCGGTCCTCGGTCTCCTTGACCTCTTTGCAGCCTTTGACACTGTTGCTCACTCTCTAATCTCTGATGCTCTCCTCTCTCTAGGTTTTTGGGACAGCACTCTTTCCTGGTTCTCCTGCCTACTGAACTGCTCCTTTTCTGTCTACACTACTGGATCATCTTCCAGATGACTTTCTCTAACTGTAGGTGTCCTCAGGGTCCAGGACCTTCTTCTCTTTTTCCTCTATATTACTTCCCTTGGTGATTTTATCAACTCCCATGGGTTTAATTACCATCTCTGTGTGAATGATTCTCAGATCTACCTGTCTGGTCCCAAACTTTCTGTTTACCTCCAATCTCACATCTCCAGCTGCCTTTTGGACACCTTTATCTTAAACTCCATATGTCCAAAATGGAATTCATTGTTTTCCCCAAACCCTTTCCACTCCTACTGATGCAGTCTGGGATGCCTTTGTCCGTAACCTGAGTTTGTAAAATCTCACTTGTGTTTGGGTACCTATGTATGTAACATCAGTTTGTAACAAGCCTGTGCAATTAAGTTGTAAAAGTCACACCTTCCCCCAGCCTGAAAGTCTTTTCCCTTAGCTAGCTAGTCTGCCTAGAGACAAGCACCTGTGAATCCTTCAATAGCATTCTGTAAACAAACCCTTAGAGAAATGCATCGCCCCCTTTGTTCTAAGTGGCCAGCTGCACCCAAAAGCCTTGAACAACATTATCAGAGAGATAACTCCCTCCCAATATAGTACCTCCTGAATCAATCCCTAATCAGTCTAGTTCCCAGACTTGGAAACAATCAAGCCCATCCTCCCAAAAGCCATACTGGACATATCTCATTAATCCTTGACCAAAAGTAACTTAGTGATGTCATAAGCCCCAAACTACACCTCCCAATAGCGCCCCCAGGGGATCTCCCAGTGAATTATGGGCAATTCACCTGCGCAGTTGATACAAAAAGTGCATGTCCCTTTAAGCACTGACCACTCCCAAACTCCTCCCTAACTCCACCTTTGCCTGCCTAGTTAGCACAATTAGCCTTTGACTGGACAGTTTTATGGTTATAAAAACTGCATCTCTAGCCCCTGCTATTTTCAGGCTATCCTTAACCTTTTCCTACCCGCTTCAGAGTATAAAACTTTATAACTCTACCTTAGATCCCTGCACTTTGCAGGTCCCCCTATTTCATCTGCCTGCTGCTAAGTCAGCATAACAATAAACTTTGAAACTTTGCCAAAAGACAGTTTGGGTCCTACAAAATTCTTTCCAGACAAGAACCCACTAGGGATTCCTGTGAGATCCCTCAGACACCCACTACTTCTAAACCTCTTCATTTTGGCATCCCAGATAGGATTTCCCTCACTAGACCTCTTCACTGCCTTCCGCATTACCACCATCCTCCTGTCCATCAGGCTTGCACACTAGGAGTCATCCTAGATTCTCACTCTCACGCCCTCCTATCCCCATATCCAAGCCTATTGCCAAGACCTGTTGATTTCACCTTTGCAAATCTCTTGAATACGTTACCTTCTCTCCTTTGACAGTAGGCACCACAGGTCAGGCCCTCATCACTTCTCCCCTATATGATTACTGCAATATCCTGCTGCTGGGTCTGCCTCTCTCAAGTTCCCACACTAATCCATCCTCCATTCAGCCGCTAAAGTGATTTTTTCTAAAACAAAGTTCCAGTCGTGGCACTCAGTAAACTCCAGTGGCTTCCTGTTTCCTCCAGAAGCAAATACAAGATGCTCCATTGCGCTCTCCAAACCAAACCCTTCATAATCTAGCCCCCTCATACCTTTCTAGTCTTCTTAACACTTTGCTTCCCAACACATACTCTTCAATCCAGTGATACTGGCCTCCTGGTTGTTCCACAAACAAGACACTCCATCTTTCAAGTCTGGAGTTTTATGTTTTCTGGATGTTGCCCATTCCTGGAACGCTCTCCCTCCTCTGCTCTGACTACTGATCTCTGACTTCCTTTAAGTCCCAGTGAAGATCCCACCTTGTACAGGAAGTCTTTCCAAACCCCTCTTAATTGTAGTGCCTTCCCTCAGTCAATCATTTCCTGTTTATCCTATGTATAGTTTGCTTCATATATATATATTTGTTATTTCTGCCAGTAGACTGTGAGCTTCTGGAGGGTAGGGATTGTCTTTTGCCTCTTTTTGTATCTACAGTGCCTGGCATATAGTAGGTGCTTAAAAAATGTTGATTGATCAGTTGAGAGATTAGTCAGAAGTAGAGGTGGTTGGAGACTTCCTCCTGAAGGCTATTGAGGCAGTTTTTGCCAAATGGATTAAGAAATGAGAGCCATGCACTCTTGTTTTAAAAAAGGAAAAAAAAATTTTTTGAGCCATGGGAACTGTATCCAGGATGAGATGGAAACCTTCCCCAGATTTGCCAGACCAGATGATGGCTACTCGCTTCTGATGATTCAGGTGGACACAAGTGTTATTGGTCAGAACCAGTTTAGAAATCGTTGCTAAAGACTATGAAACCTTGGGCAAGAAACTGAAGACCTTAGGAATATCCACAGTGTTTTCATCACTGTAAAGATTTAATAGACAGGCAGATTTAGGAAGTGGAAAGCTTGTTGGTTAAGTGGGTTTGGTCATAAGTACCGGTTGCTTTTGTTTTTTTTAAATATGTGGTCTTTACATAGTTTATATTGTTGTATGGAATGATACGATAGATCATTGTTGATATTATTATTAGTCCTTTCTTCTCTCTCTCTCTCTCTCTCTCTCTTTATATATATATATATATATATAAAGTTCCACCTAGCCCCAAATATTGGAGTACTAAGACCTACAGTTGAGTTTACCTTCCTGAAGGAGATAGAGAAGTATTTGGAGCAAGGCTTTGACAGGGGAGACCTTACTAATTAGGGAGATGAGATCTGCCTGTGTAAAGAATTCTCTGGCTGGGTCGGATTCCGGGCTTTGGGGTTTGTCTTGGGATATAGTGTTAGCCAGGGCTAGGCCTTTATGACCTAGGCTGACGTTCTGAGCTTGGATCTGGGTCTTGGGCTGGATTTGGGGACCTTGTCTGTGTTCTGGATTTATAGGCATTGGGTTGGGTTCTGGGATTTGAGCTGGACTGTAGGCACATGTTTAGAGCTGGGCTCTTGAGCCCAGGATTGGGGATCTGAAGAGGGTGCCCAAAGAGGTTTAGGGCTGCCCGAGACCCCAAAATACCAACACGCCACGTCCTGCTGAAAGAATTCCACTCAAGTCTTCTTAGCCAAGGAAAAAGTGAAGTTTATTGACAGTTTAAGTTCGCCATATGGATGCTAGGGCATTCTGTGGTGCTCTCACAGAGCAAGTTTCTGCTAAGCTATTTCAAAGCGCTCTCACACAGCGCCAGTCTGTACTAGGCCATTTCAGGGCACTCTCACACCACATGGAGGAAGATGGGGTTCTATATATAGAAAGGTTGTGGGAGGAATCTAGGGGTGGTCCAGAGGAGGAGATTGGGGAGGGTCTTCAGGGAGAGTCAGATGAGGTCAGACTCTAGTAGGGAGGGTTTTCAGGAGTCAAGATGAGGTCAGATTCCAGTAATGAGTGGTTAAGGGTTGGAAGTTGCTGGAGGCTACCTGGAGACCATAGACAATGGTGGGCCAGGCCAGTTCAAGGGCAAGAACAGGAAATTATGGGTGGGAAACTTTTGGAACAAAGGAGGGCTTAAAGACTTGGGCAGAGCCACAACTTAAGGTCCATGAGCTCAGGCAAATACCTTCCTTGGGAGGATTTACTTTCCCAGAGCCTGTACCTCAGAGATTCAAGGAGCTCAAGGGGGGTCCCAGAGCCTACACCTCATCATGTCCAGGCTTTGGGCTTTAGATTAAGCTAGGGCTCTGGGCTCTGTCCTCTGTCTCCCGGGCCAAAACAGGGCTAGCCTAGGTGGAGACCCGGATCCCCTTAACCATAAGGAGCCAGGGAGCAGAATCTTACAAGGGAAGATTGAGATAGTGCTTTTGGGAAAGTTAAAACACAGCCTTTGGTAGAAAGGACGGCTTTTCCTTGAAAGGGAACTTAATGAATGCATTCCTCTGTATTTCCTTCCAAGGGGAAGGAGGGAAGACGCATGTGCCAGTGGAGGCTCTTTGAGCATGCCCAGGTGTGTCTAGAGCTGAGACACCCTAGGTCTTTCCCTCTGACTTCCATCAGAGGGCTGAATTGAGGCAGTTTTAGGAATTGCAGGCCCACGTGTTTACTTTCGTTTTCCCTGTAAGGGGAGGAGAGAGAGACCGTGGCTGGCTGATCAGGGGAAGATTATAGAAAGTGCTTCAGTATGTAGTGGGGACAAAAATGGGGTAAGTTTGGGGAGCTTGTGTATCTGTTTTCTCTTTCGTGTGCATGTCAGCTTGTAATCCCCAATGCTGTCTCAGTGTACCTTACCTCTGTCTGTCCAGTCCACGTATGGCTCAGTGTATGTTTCATTGTACGTCTCTCCCTGTGTGTATATAGGAATGCAGCTGATAGTGTCCCTCTGGATGTCCTTTAGCTAAATTCCACATACTGAGACATCCAGGAATAATTAAGCAAACAAAGTCTCACACCCTCGGCTGGAATGCTCATTTTAAAATTTGCTAGTTGAAGAGCACCCCCAAGGGTTAATCTCTCCATGCTTCATTTAAAGGACCATCCCTTTGAATCAGATTGTTGTTATGGTGGCAATGGCCTGGGCAAATGTTGCTTTCCTTATAAATAAGTGGAGAGACACTGGTGAATTAGGACTGCTTCCCTCTAAAAGTGACTGCTTTTATCCAGTACCTACCTCCTGGGAGAAAGGATGCAGGATAGATTCTCTGGTACCTGGATGGCTCTGTCCTCCACTGACACACCCAGGGATAGGGAGTTGGGGAGGAGGGTCTTAGGGATAAAGGTAGGGAGAGATTTAACCAGGTGTAGAATAACCTTCCAGCTAGCTAACTAATCCCCTAGGATTTTGATTGTTCAACTGTTCAGGGTCAGAAATCCTTTAATTTGACACTTCTTTTAAATAGACCATACTCTCCTCTAACCCCTTTCCCCCCTTTTTTATTCAAGAGGAGGTAGGAGAGAGAAACTAGATTTTTTTCAAAATCTAAGTTTTAAAAAGAAATAGATCAGCTGCTGTAAGGAAACAGGAACGTATAGTGAGGTGACTAGAGGAATCTTTTATCCTAAGATGATAAGAGTAACCAGGGCCTCTACCAAAGGTGTGTCTGTTCTTAGTTCTGTGGACTAGGCCAGATTGAGACTGGTCTTTGAGTTTGGAAAGAAAGGGGAGGGAGGAAAAAGAACCTTCCCCTGCCCTAATGGAGCTGGCTAGGATATGAACAAGCTCCAGAGGGGGTTCTGCTAAGGGAAGCTTGTAGGTCACTCAGAGGAAGTCTAGTATCATAATCCATCATTTTAAATTTTTTTAAATTTAAATTTAAATTTTTTAAATTTTAAAAAAGGTTAGATTTGGTCGAAGGGGGAAATTCTAGAGAAAGCCTGGAACTTTTGTCAGGATCCTAGGATCGTTCATGTATCTGGAAAGTGCCTTTTAGGCCACCTAATCTAATACTTCATTTTTTACAGTTGGGGAGCTAAAGACAGAGAAACTAAAGGTGTGAAGAAGAGATTTGGGGGTTTCTGAAAGTGTTCCCCAACTAACTTTTGTTGGGGAACAGAACCTGGTCAGGAGGCATCTGATCAGTGAGACAGTGCCCCAGTGCCCCAGAGAGGCAGGATTTGAACCCTGATGCTCAATTCCAAAGCCAGTGATCTATCATCAGTGACAGGTCCTGGACCAAACTTTTTTTCAGTGATAGGATACTTCCTGACTGGACCCTGATCCTTAAGGAAGGGTAGCAGGAGGAAGAAAGGGAGAAAAACCTACTGCCCCAGTAACATCACACACAGACTCACCTTTATTAGGGCAGGTCTCTTGTAGTAAGTGGGTAGTCACTGTAGGGCTTTGCTATACTCAGAGGAAGTGAGAAAGGATGTGGTAAGGAGTGGAGGGGCCAGTGGCAACTAACATGCTGTAGTGATTAACCCAGAGGGCCCTGAGAGGGAGTGGAACAGTCAAAGTTGGGATTGGCCATGTTTACAGAATTTATGAGACTGAGGGAAGCCACTGACAAGATTCCTCAGGGCCTGTGAGCACCTCAGTGGGGGAAGCCATGAGCAGGTATGTCTCAGCTCTAAGAAGCTGTCTCTCAGGACCTGTGGGGATGAAGAAGTTGGAGGTTGGGCTTAGAGTTTGGATTTTGTCTTATCCTAGAATGGGCTGTGGTAGCCAACCAGCCTGAGGGGATGAAAGCCAGCTCTGTTTGGTTCTAAGCAGTTTAGAGAAAAGGCCCTTGGGAAAGGGTGGAGGGAAAAGGCCTTTACTGACTCTCCAACCCTGGTTACTCTAACCCCAGGAAAGTATGAGCCCTCCTAAAGGGCTGAAAAGAGTTTGAGGAATCTTGGTTTCTCAGAGGCAGGGCTACTCTGAAGCTTGAGTTTTGTTCTTTTGGTGATGTAGACTCGGCTTCAGGCTCAGACCCGCCCTTCCTAAGGCTGAGGTTTGAGGTTTGCACTGAGTATAAAAGGCATTTTTCTGAAATAACCAACTGGAACAGAATCTGGATGAGCCAAGGTAGGCAAGTTCAGTCTTGGGACCCTGTGTTCCCATGGGCTTGTGGAGACAGATGCTGAAGGTCCGTGGGTGGGTCTCAAATGTAGGTCTTTTCACTGTTAATATTAAGGAGGAACACCATATGTTTCATAACATGGAGAAAGAGGAGTGATTTAGATGAAACCACTAGCAACAGCAATTCCTGACAGAGGGCTTGGCCCCAAAGAAGAGGTATGAGAAGGAACCACCCTTTTCCCTAATCCCCTCTCCTTATCACTGCATTACTGCCCTGCTTCTTTGCAGAGGTGGGAGACTAGGGGTGTGGAGCCCCCCATTTGCTATCAGAATTTTGATATATTGATTAGCTTTGCTGAGCTTTTCCTCTTTTTTATTCTTTGCTACAAGGGATTTAGGAACATAGATTTAAAGCAGAAAGGGACCTCATAATGTAACCCCCTCATTTTAAAGATGAGCAAACTACTGAGGGTTAAATGACTTGTCCAAGGCTTTGCTGGTAGTAAAGGAGAGAGGCAGGATTTGAACCCTGATGCTCAATTCCAAAGCCAGTGATCTATCATGCCACTTAGCAACAAGTCAGTTTAAAAAATATCAATAAAAACTGGTCCTAAAAAGTACCGACAACAAATTATCCTTCTCAGTATTTCTCAGACCTAAAGACAAAACCAATGCCCTGAGTTTGTTTTCCTTCAACCCAGATTTTATAATAGCAAAACCTCAAACTAAAGAAGAGAAGATTGCCTCAGATAGCCCCACCTCCCACCTGATCTTTTGCAGGTTGAACCCCCCCCTCCAAGTTCAACCTGTTCACACACCTTTTTGAAGTGAATAGTTCCTGTGGGCCTTCCTGCACCTGACACAGGGTGCAAACCAAGACACCCACAGTGGCTTGGGTTCTCACTTCATTGATGGGGAAGGGGAAGTGTAAATAATGTGAAAACCAAAGCTGTCTGTATTATGTTATTTTTTTTTTTCAAAAGAGAAATGCAGAAATGGCAGAAACCTTAGAGGAATTCTAACTTCATAAAAGAACTAAGGAATTCAGAGTTCATAGTTATCGAGATGGAAAAAGTAAACATAAGAGGATTGTAGATTTGGAGATGTTCTAATCACCCCCCCCCCCCCATTTTAAAGCTGAAAGAACAGAGACATGGAATGTCTTCTAGGTAGTCTGGTCATCCTCCATTTTACAGAGGAGGCTGCTGAGGCCCTAGGGAGAGGATGTGCCCAAGGCAGTGGAGCTCACATTTAAGTCTGAGTCCTCAAAACTCCATATCCTAATGCCAGCAAAAAACCAGCAGTCAAGATTTTTGTTTTGTCCCGTGTTTATGAGTTCTCCAAGGAAGAGCTTGCCACAGTTAATAGAACTCAGATGACTTTATGATTCTTGGTAAACACAAATCTGAGAAAGCAGTGATGGGATATAGATTGGGATGGGGAAGTAGGTAAAGTGAAACTAAGAAAATTATGATTCTTTGGAAATAGCCTCTCTTTAATATAGAGTCAACTGTATAAAGGCACAGTCCACCAACAAGCCTTTCTTTTTGGGAGTTTTATTTTTATTTCTGAGTTTTCTCTTCTCCACTCCTCCCCCACCCGTTGAGAAGGCAAGAAATACAAAACCCATTACATATGAAGTCATACAAAACATTTCTCTAATTGGCCATTCCACTAGCATTTATTCAGTATCTTTTATATGCCTGGCGCTGGCTGTATTAGGTCCTGGGGATTTATAGACAAAGAATGAGATAATCTCCATTCTAAACAAGTTTTACTTTTCCACTCTGGATAGAAGGAAGCATTTACCACATGCTAAGGCACTCTGCTAAGTGCTTTACAAATACTATCTCACAGCCCTGGGAGATAAAGTGCTATTATTAGGTAGATGGGTTAAGTGACTTGCCCTGGTCACAAAGTGGCTTCCACTGGGGTCTTCCTGACTTCAGAAAGTCTCAGAAACTCTAATTTACAAAATGATCTACCAGGATTCCAGAGGAACCACCATGAAAGAAGATACTCACCTCTTGACATATTGGTGATAAGTATGAAAGCGTGCGTGTGTGTCTGTGTGTAGACAGATATACGTATATATATATATATATGTGTGTGTGTGTGTATATATTACATCACATTATGACCAGTATAGGAGTTACTTTTGGTTGACTTTGTTACAAAGGCTTTTGTTTTTTCTTTTTCAGTGGGGAGAGAGAAAAGGCAGATTTGGGTTAATTTTTAAAAATTAAACTAATTTTGTTTCATTTTATTTTAGAAAATTTCAAAAAGAAGGGAACTTGCTCAGAAGGCATGCCATCTCACTCCCAGAAATCCTCTCATGCCCACCTCCATCCCCTCTAGCCCTGTAACACTGTAGGTCAGCAGGTAGTAAAGTCACCAGGTAGTAAATAAATAGGAGCTTCTGCTCCTATGGGGCAGGACTTGTGAAATAAACTGATGAAATGGACCTTTACTGAGGATGATTGGACAGAGGAAAGACTAGCAGCAAGGAGACCAGTTAGAAGAACACTGTTGCAACATTTCAGGCACGAGGTTGGGAGGGTTTCCACCAAGGTGGTTCTGGTTCGAGGAGGCAGAAGGGAACAGATGCCAGAGATGCCAGGGAGGGAGACAAGATTTTTCAACTGATGAGATATGGGAAGGAGAGACTGAGGGGTGAAGGATGACTGTGAAATTGTGCCCCTGTGTATCTGGGAGGATAGTGATACCCTTAATAGAAATAGATACTGGGGGCAAAGAGAATGAGTTCCGCTTTGGACGTGTTGAGTCTGAGATGACTGTGGGGTATACAGGTAGAAATTATTCAGTAGGTAGTTGGGACTAGAGTTCAAGAGACATACTTGGAACTTGGATAGAGTGCTGGGTCTTGAGAGGGACCGGAGTTCATATTCAGCCTTCGGTGCTTTCTAGCTGGATGACCCTGGGTGAGTCATTTTACCTGTTTGCCTCAGTTTACCCCACTGTACAGTAAGGATAATAATAGCACCTACCTCCCAGGGTTGTTTGGAAGAACAAATGAGATGCTTTTGTAAAGCATTTAGTGCAGTGACTATATCAATGTTAGTGTGCCACATAACGTCAGCTGCTATCATTGTTATCCACTAGGAGATGGGTTCACAGTTACACCTCTTACAAGGATGATTATTCTGCAGAGGGGTCTGCTAGGAAGGAAGAGAATTAGAAGAGAGAAATGTCATGAAAATCTGGAGAAAGGAGAGGATTTCTAGGAGTGAGGGAAACAGTCCCCAGTATCAGATACTGCAGAGAGGTCAAGAATAAGAGGAACAGAGAAACTGGTGTGTAGATTTGGCCACTGAAAAATGATTGGTTACCCTGGAGAGAGCAGTCTAATAATTGCCAAGTTTGAAAGCCGGTTTCTGAGTTAGGAGGTTGTAAGCCAAGATTGCAAAGACTTGAGAAATGAGTGAGAGGTGAGAAACAGGAGGCAAACAGGTAGAGATGGCTTTGAGCCAAGAAAGGTTTGGGAAGAGTATATAGAATAGGATGTATGTTTTAAAAGTTTAAAGGGCGGGGGGCGGTGGCTAGGTGGCGTAGTGAATAGAGCACCAGCCCTGGAGTCAGGAGGACCTGAGTTCAAATCCAGCCTCAGACACTTGACACAAAAACTAGCCATGTGACCTTGGGCAAGTTACTTAACCCCAACTGCCCTCCAAAAAGAAAAAAAAAAGAAAAGAAAAGAGTTTAAGGGGGGTGGCTAGGTGGCATAGTGAATAGAGTACCAGCCCTGAAGTCAGGGGGACCTGAGTTCAAATTCGGCCTCAGACATTTGACAGACAGTTAACTAGCTGTGTAACCTTGGGCAAGTCACTTAACCTCAATTGCCTTGCCTTCCCCCTCAAAAAAAAAATAATAAATTTAAGGGAGTTGTATGTCCAGAGGTTATGTATCAAGTAGGAGGAGGGTAAAGAGGTTATATAAACAGAGTAAACATGTGGAGAAAGCTGTTTTGAAGGTGGTGGGCATAAGTATCAATCAGTTTTTGCAAACTAATAGCAAGGTGTTGCATTTTTAGATTTTTAATAAATGGGTTCAAAACCTACTGAAATCTGATTTTTAAACAGATTAGAAAATTGTTTCCAGGTTTCCTAAGTGTACACATATGAGAATTTTTCTAGGGGACACAGATACTGTTTTCCACAATAAAAGCTGACTTTAAATGTTAGGTCAATGGCTTCATGGTACCATTATCTAATGTCTCATGGTACAGCATATACTTGGGAGGTTCATCATTAATGAAAGTGTATATAAATTCATCTTTCAAATATCTTTTTTTTTTTTTTTTTTTTTTTTTTTTTTGCTTTTTGGAGGGCAGTTGGGGTTAAGTGACTTGCCCAAGGTCACACGGCTAGTTTTTTGAGTTAAGTGTCTGAGGCGGGATTTGAACTCAGGTATTCCCGACTCCAGGGCCGGTGCTCTATTCACTGTGCCACCTAGCCGCCCCTCAAATAACTTCTTGATCCTTAGAAATCTCTTTTGGCTGACCTTGTGGGAGCTGATTAGATCATCCTTGTGGCTGGTAAAATGTGTCAGCTCTGCTGTGTTCCCTTTCATCAGCTTGTGCCCGCATGATCTTCTATCAGATAAACAAATGGAATGAATGAGGGTGACACACAGCCCCTCTGCACTGTGTGCACACTCCCTCTTTCCTTAGGATGCCCTGAAGACTGTATGGAGCAGGTGGCAGTTAGCTGTTAGAGACAGAGAGTGAGTACCTAATGATGTTGCCAGTATCAGTCCATATATTCAATATTAGTCAAGTTGAATTCATTTCTTGTTTGTTTGTTTTTTTAATGAAAATGAGTATAAACAAGTTTTAATATTTTCATCCCATGCCCTAATGTATTGATTGCTTTGCACACCCCGCTTTGGAGATTATTCTCCAAGGCCCTTAGTGTGTACGTCCACTCCTGTGGCTCATGTAGCCACTTTTCTACAGGTAATTTCCTAATCTGTTGAGTTACATCCTCTCCTCTCTTCTTAGCTCTTGTCCCTGGTCCTGGTCCTAGATCCACCAGAAACCTCGAATTCAACATCCCTCCAAGTGCTCCATCTCTGTTCGTAGTGCTAACATCGGCTCTGTGGTCACTCTCTCCTGATCTTGGAATCATGTCTCTGTTAACCTGATTCAGTCTGTTGCCAAGTCCAGTCAATTCTGTCTCCGCATTATCTCTGGTAACATGTGGCTTCTCTTCTCACATTGCCACCCCCCCCCCCCCCCCCCCAGTTCAGGGCCTCATAACCTCTGTCCTAGACTATTAGACGAGCCTCCTAATTGTTCTCCCCGATTTCATTCTCCCTCCTTTCCAAATGACTCGCCCTGTATGTCACTCGGCCAGATCCTTTTCCTAACTTACTCAGAAACTTTCAGAGGCTCCTTTTTGTTAAAATACAAACTTTCTTATTTTGGTTTTCAAAGCTCCCCTCAGTTTGACCACAGCCTTTGTAGCCCAGCCAAGCTGCCCGTTTTCATTCTAGGGAAGGGGTCAGGGCAAAGGGAATAAACATTTATTAAACACCTACTAGCCACCTACAGGCCATCTGGAGGCTGTTAGGTGACTTGGTGGCTAGTGCACTGGGCCAGGAGTCAGGAAGACCCGAGTTCAGCTCCAGCCTTGGATACTTACTAGCTGTGTGACCCTGGACAATTCCAGTCGACTCAGGACAGAAAATGCTGTCCACATCCAGAGAAAGAGCTATGGAGTCTGAATGCTGATCAAAGCAGACTATTTTCACTTTTTTTGTTTTTTGTTTTTCGTTCTCATGGTTTTTCCCTGAACCTTTTGTTTCTTTCACGTGGTTAATGTGGAAATACATTTAACACGATTGCACATGTATAATCTACATCAGATTGCTTGCAGTCTTGGGAAGAGAGGAGGGAGGGAGAACAATTTGGAACTCAAAGTCTTATAAAAAGTAAATGCTGAAAAAATTTTAATTAAATTAAAAAAAATGCTATGAAGAAGATGCCATTCTGAACCCCGTTTTGCATCCAAAGAAATTGAGGCAGATTGAGAATTGCCCAGGGTTACACAGCTAGCATCTGAGGCCAGATTTGAACTTTTGTCTTCCTTCTGACTTGAGGGCAGCTAGGCTCCATCCAGTACATGGAGAACTGGCCCTGGAGTTAGGAAGACCTGAGTTCAAATTTTGTTTCAAATCCTGTGTGACCCTGGGCAAGTCACTTAACCCTGTTTGCCTCAGGCTGGAAAAGGAAATAGCAAACCACTCTTTTTGCCAAGGAAACCCCAAATGGAATCACAACTCAACAACTTCCTGACTCCAGAGCTGGCGGTCAGGCCAGTGTGCTGCCTGGTTGCTTCCTCCTTTCTTAAATCTCAGTGTGCTGGCGCTTTCCACTGTCTACAATGGATGCTGCTCCCTCCTCCCATCACCTGTTGAATCTCCTCCCTTTCTTTAAGGCTAAGCTCTGGCCCCAGTTTTAAGGTCTGAGGTATCAAATTGAAAAAGAAATGAGCCACCAAAGCAGACCTATGGATCCCTGCAGGCTATTTGTGGATATAGAAAGTCAAAATTAACATCTATGTTCTAATTTATTTTTCTGTCTTTGGGGAAATGGCAAATTACATTTTATTTTAATTTTTTTGCTTTTTGGAGGGGGGGAGGTAGGGCAATTGGAATTAAGTGAGTTGCCCAAGGTCACATGGCTAATAAATGTTCCATGTCCGAGGTTAAATTTGAACTCAGGTCCTCTGACTGCAGGCTCTGCTCTGACTGCTTATTCACTGCATCACCTAGCCACCCCTCCCAATTACATTTCAATCTGGTTCAAGTCACTCCCCTTAGTGTGGCATATCTAGATTTGGAATCTGAAACCTGGGGGGGCAGGGGGAGAGAAAGAGGAGGTGTGTGTGTGAAGCCTTTGTGTGTGCGTGTGCTCGCTGGAAGGGGGGGGGGCCCTTGGGCAAATCACTTAACACCTGTCCACCTATTTCCTCAGGGAGGCTGAGACAGGAAGACCTATTCTATCTTTTAGAACTTATTAAGCACCTATTATGAGCCAGGAATTTGCTTGGGACTGGGGGGGGGGGGGGAAGGGGGGAAGAGAGAAAGCTCCTGCCCTCAAGCCTAGATTGTTTTGAAAGGCGTAATATACATATCACATAATTTGGGAGAGGGGTGCTCTGAAGAGGCCTCTGGAATCATCTCTAGGGTTCCTTCCAACCCTGAAGCCTATAATAAGCCTTCCTAAGTCCTAGCTCCCAGATGAATAACTTCTGAAGATTTCTTGGAGCATTTGACCTGAATATCCCCTTGGCCCTTATCACATTTTCCCTTGGATCTGTTGGATTGTGTTCTTGTCTTTCCTCTATTAGACTCTTAAATTCTTTGACAGCTGGATAAAATACTTTCTTCAGACCTCTTATTTGGGGGCAGTCCACTCCCAACTTTCCCTCCCTTCCTTCCTTCCTTCCTTCCTTCCTTCCTTCCTTCCTTCCTTCCTTCCTTCCTTTCTTCCTTCCTTCAGGGGGGAAGGCAGGGCAACTCGGGTTAAGTAACTTGCCCAAGGTCACATGGATAGTAAGTGTTAAGTGTCTGATGCCACATTTGAACTCAGGTCCTCCAGACTCTAGGGCCAGTGCTCTATTCACTGCGCCACCTGGCCACCCCCAACTTTATTTTCATTAATGAGACTCTATGGCCTAAATATTTTATCCTGGGCTTAACCTTCCCTTTTTCAAAGCTCTGTTCTCTGGACTACATATAGCTCTCACCCCTCCCTCAATGGGAGGATGATGCTCAGGCCCTGCCTTCAGAGAACTCCAAGTCTGTAGGAGAAGGCAGGTATTAGATTAGTGGTGCCTGGTGTAAGGGCTGTTGGAAAGCAGAGAAAATAGAGGTTTCTGTGGTCAGAGATGGTGGAACAGAGGGAAGAGGCATAGAAATAGAAGGTGGTTATGCTTGCCTAATAAGTCCTGTGGGCCTCATACTGTAAACATTCCCTGTACCAGGTATCATTGGGTCATAAGATTCGAGAGGGCATGCTTGGGGGAGAACTTTGCCCAGGATAATTGGAAATGCAAAGAGATCAGGTCCGTAAGCTAGTCTTCCTTTTGTTTTTTCTTCTCAGTTTCGGGACATTCGTGGGCATTGGAGCAACCATCTTTGTGCTCGTTGTGGTCACCATCATCCTCTGTTTAACGTGTTCCTGCTGCTGTTTGTACAAGATGTGCCGAAGGCCCAGACGTGAGTTTAGCCTTAGTCCCTCCTCCCTTTTCTTCCATCTTCTTAGCCATTTAGATTCCCTCTTTTAGAATTCCATTCCCTCCCCATCCCTCAACGTGTCCTTTCCCAGGCCTGATTGCCGTCTCTCGTCCAGCCTCTGTCTCTGTCATCCATTCTCTTTTCCCATTCATGTTCTTGTCCCCTGTACTGCCCACCAGACCCTTATCTCTTCCACCCTAATCATCCGCCCTTCCTCCAACTCCGTACCTGAATTTCTCGTATCTCCCTCCACCTTTTAGCCATTTATACCTGCCTACCCCATCCCCACTGCATCAATTTTCTCTTCTTCTAACTCCGTCCCATTTCCCCATTCCTTCCTCTTAAAATGTTTTTTGTTGTGTCTTTTTTTTGTTTGTTTTTACGTTATAATTATTTGTGGAAATATGTTTCTCCTATCAAACTAAACCCTTTCCTCTTTAAAATAATAATAACAAAAACAAAAATAACAGCCTTATAAAGGAACCACATCTGACTATATGTACAGCATTATAGTTGTCTGCCAAGAATACACAGACTAGTTTCATTTCATTACCCGTTTTCCTGCTTCCATTCCTTTCTCTATTTCCATTCAACATTCTTCTTTCCCATCACCCTCTGGCCTAATATTAGCCAAAAGAGATTCACTAGGGTGTGTGTGTGTGTGTGTGTGTGTGTGTGTGTGTGTGTGTGTGGAGAGAGAGAGAGAGAGAGAGAGAGAAAGAGAGAGAGAGAGAGAGCGCGAGCGGGTGGGTGCTGGTACCTGCTTAGGGCCATGTGATGCCTGACTTTGTGACTACATTTGGAGTTTTCTTGGCAAAGATACTAGAGTGGTTTGTTATTTCTTTCTCATCTTACAGATGAGGAAACTGAGGCAAACAAGGTTAGATAACTTGCCCAGGGCCACACAGCTAGTAAGTGTTTGAGGTCACATTTGAACTTGGGTCCTTCCCAATTCCAGGCCCAGCCCTCCATCCACCTCACCAAATTGCCCAGACTTCTACCCCTGGCTGCCTTAGATTAGTACACTGTGCACACCCATTCTGTGCCCCACCCTGTGCTTCTGGTTTTATCTCCTTGCTTGTCTGTGTGTTCCCTTGTGTTTTATGTCTCTTTCTGTTGTGCCGTGCCCATCTCCATGGCTGTCTGTTGGCCTGTCTCTTTGCCCTGCTCTGTTCCCTTTCTTGTGCCTACTTCTGTGTCCTGAGCTCTGGCCTGCTCTGATACACTCTGTGCTCATCAGAATCTTTTTTCCCCCCTCTGGGCCTGTCCCTGTGCCCTGTTCAGGATCTTGCTGTGTCCTATTCTGTCTCCCCCCCCTTTGTGGTTCTGTGCTTTCTTACTATGCCACGTGTGATTTATGACAAAAAACATTAGCCTTTTGAGCATCTGGTTGTAGAACAGAACTAGGAAGCTTGAGGATATTTCCCCAGGCTTGTAATCTGATTTTCAGGAATCACTGGGAATCATTTATTTTTTTCCAGTAGCTCCAGAGTAGGGTTGGAAAGAGAGGAGCAATTCTGTATGTCCCATAAGCATGTCTGTATCTGTAGGCCCAGGTTTGTATATCTCTGCATATAGTTTCTCTGTTCATCCCAGGGACAACAGTTTTGTATGCATATTTGTAACTTTGTTGTGTGTGGGGGAAGAAGGGGGTGTGTGCGAGTGAGTGCTTGTGGTGGGGGAATATGTAAGTCAGGCTCAGGTCCTGCCCTAAAAAATGGGCTCCTTCATGGAGACTTTAGGACAGATAGGGAGGCCTTGGGAGACCTAGGCTTTTGCTCATCTGAGAGAGAAGGAGCCTTTAACTCTGTGTTCTGTTTGCAGCTGTGGTGACCACTTCAACTACTGTGGTCCACTCTGCATACCCACAGTCCCAAGGTGTGCCACCTGGTTACCCGGGGGCCATGTACCAAGGCTACCAACCTATGCCTGTTCAGCCAGGGATGCCAGTTGCGCCTTATCCAACCCAGTACCCACCACCCTATCCTGCCCAGCCTACTGGACCTCCTGCCTACCACGAGACTCTGTCTGGTGAGTACAGCTGGGATAAGGGTGTACTCTATCCTTCCACATTTCCCCCCCCTCTCCCCCCTCCATTCCAGGGCCCAGACCATTTCAGCCACAGCAGCTCTTCCAAGTGGCATTTTTTTTTTTTCATTTTTAGCTCTGGGATCTTATTTATAAGAATCGTTCTCTACTACCCCTCTCTATCTCTCCCCCACACTTTCCTTTCTTTCTTTTTCTTTCTCTTTCTCTCTCTCTCTCTCTTCCTTTCTAAAACATTGCTCTCTCTAAAGTTCAGGGGCTTTGTTTGGGGATACTACCTAGGGACTACTTCCCCCTCCATCCCAAGACCCTGATCAGTGTTAATGTCCCCTCTGTCCCTGAGGCACCTTAATTAGCCCTTTGATAACTGCATTTAGGTAATGAGAAATAACAACCAATATTTCTTAAGAGACATATCTGATTTTTTTAAAAATTCAGGATGGATCAGGACTGGGGGATGTGACTAATCTGGGGGGTGTCTTTTGTTCCTTAGGTGCTGGAGCGCCGTACCCTACCAGCCAACCTCCATACAACCCTGCATACGTGGAGCCTCCAAAGACTGCCTATTGAGTGGCTTCTGTGCTTTGCCCCTCAAGCCCCCTTCTCTTTTCCTCTTCTTCCTGTCAGTGCGCGTGTGTGTTGGGAGCGTGTGGGAATGTATATGTCTGTGTTGTCTTCTCTTCTCCCATGCAAATGCAAGCTGTATGTTGTATTTGTAACATTCTGTTTCTTCACAATATATGGGCTGGGATGAGAGACAGTGAAACGATATTTCCCAAAACTTTCCTTGGTAAATGTTGGTGTGATTTTTGTCAAGTCACAGGAAAAAAAGAAGAGACTTGTGAAACCAGTGTTAGGGCAGTGTTTAAAGGGCAATTGAGACATGAATTAAAAGGAATAGATGTAAATATCCATGCCAGCACACGGTTTTTCACCATGTCATGAGTGACCTTTCCAACCTTGACTCGAAGATCAGAAAAGGCACCACATCCTGGTGCTGAAGGCCTCACAGAACTCACTTCCTCCACAGTGCCCTGCTGGTCAGAGGGAGGAGAGCAGCAACATTGGACTGACCCAAAAAGCGGTCAGGGGCTTTGAGACTGTGGCCATATAAGATTTAGGGTATTTCTGTAAAATTCTCATCAGCTCTGTACTGGCCAAAAGATATTTTCAGACGCTACAACATAATTCACTCTCTTCTCCTGGAAGCCTCAGCTCCTTCCATCTCAGGGTCCCTGCTGGGGCCGCAGGCCTCCCTCCATCCAGTTTCTATGTGGAAAGTGGATTAGGTGGGACTGTACCCTCCTGGCTGCTTAGAACTTGAAACCAACCAAAAGTGAGGTCTATGTGTGTTCTGGGATGCAGGGGAAAATTGTCTTGGATCAGAGGCTTGAATCGTTTTTTATTGATGTTGTCATTAAACAGATTTGGCCCGTACTTGGCTGAAGAAGGTAGATCTAAATCTTGTCCCTTCCTCTGTCAGAGGCGGGATAAGATAGGTGCTAGGTTTGTCTCAGGTCTATTTGTTGAGCTGCCCTCTCCCATTTATTCCCTTGTCAGGATGGACATTCAGACTCGGGTTTGTCAACCCTGTTCTCTCCTAATTTAAAAAAAAAAAACTTTATCCCAGTGTTGGTAGCTGTTGTGACCTGTGTTTGTCTCCTGAGGCAAGAGATTTTTATGACATTTAAACTGCAAGTAGCCTATGCTCAGGCTTGCCCATGATGGGTTGGGTGCAAGATGGGTAAGGGAGAAACAGAAGGGGACAATGCCGCAAAGGAGAGGGAACCAACCAAATTTCCTCTTTATTCTTCTGCAATTTGAGGGGAATGGATTGAGATGATTTTAAGGGTACTTTCCAAAATCAAAATCCTATAGCTTGGGTCCCCTCCTCTTCAGTTAATCTTATCCTTCCTCTTCCAAAACCCAAAAGGAAAAGGGCTTAAATGGAATGGTATTGAAGGCTGATTGATGGTTGGCTGGGTCCTGTCTAGAAGGGGGAAAAGGTATTTGGTTTCAGAGTACAGGACTTTTCTGGTCTCATCCTTTGGTCACTCTTGTTCTCTTCATTTGTAACCTGTTGCTTCTGTGTGTTCTGTGAAGGGGCCTGTTCCTGTTTGGGCCAAGCTCCTATTTGTAATAAACCTACGGATTTGAAAGTGACTGTTCTTCAGTAACTCCAAAGGCAGTGGTGGAGTATCGGGTTTAAAGGAGCTTCTGGGTCCCAGTTACTGGGAATGACATTAAGTTGGTCATCTTAGATTG
>CM053599.1:75919638-76035321 GCA_028646575.1 Pseudocheirus occidentalis
ATGGGCTTGGGCGTGGGGGAACGACAGAGGTTAGGTGAGGGGGCCGAGGGATAAACGTCTGAAGGATTTCCAGAAGACTGAGCAGGGGGTCTAGTGATAAGCATGCAAGGGCCAGGGCTGAGTCAGAGGGAGCCAGGGCGGGGGTGGGGGGCTGACTCAGCCTGAGGCCCGGATTGCTGGGCGTGGCTCCGAGTCCCAACAGGGCCGGGGACCGGTTGGGGGAGGCAGGGATCGAGAGCTGGGTGAGGCCAGGATCCCGGGGGCTCTAGATGTGGAAGGGCCTTCTGCGGACACCTTGTGCCCTCCCCCAGGGCAGGGCTCTGCAGTGGAGTCGCGGAGCGTCTGCACTGGCCCCGGCATCGCCCGGGCTCCTCCTCCCCACGCAAGCATGGACCAGGTTTCAGTCGCGGAGCCTCACTGGGGTCCCCTCCCCGGGATGTGCCCGCAGGGTCCGTACTCTACTCACCGGCCGGATCGGAGACGCCTGGGCGCTGCGGACAGGCTGGGAGTTCGGGGAAATTCGCCTAGCTCCCGAGGCTTGGCTTGTAGGAAACTGAAACCGGTGCACCCTGCAGCTGGCCTAGCCCCGCCTCCTCCCCGCCTCCCAGCACCGAGGGCGGGGCTTGGACACACCTCCTGGTCCCCCTCCCATCCCGGGTGAGAGCCCGTCTGTCATATGGAGGGCTAGGGGAGAGCCGACTGCTACCTTCCTTCGACCTAGAAGGAAGGTCGGGGCTCTGGGATGGCAGCACCTGTCCGGAGGCATAATGAGAAGGTCCTTCTGGACCCTTTAAGCTGCCCCAACCCGCCACATGCCCTATCTCTTCAGGAATGTATCGGGCAAGACTCTACTGGGGAAAGAAGATTGGTGCAGTGCCTGACTGTGATGACTGGCAGCGTTCCCAGCACCTGCCCAGGGCACCAGAGAACTGACATCGTCAGTGCTGGCTCCCTTGGGGATTCCAGGAAATCAAGGTGGGACTCACTTAGGACTTACAGTCGTTTCCCAAAGCTTACCAGACCTCTAACGAGCAGTGCATTTTATGTGCAGTGGGGTAATGGCTGTGGTGCACACAGGAGGGTCTGACACACTACAGGAGTACACAGGTGTCTTACTGGGACATCAACTTTTCCTGGGCCCTGGCATGTTCTTTCTATCCAGGCATGGATAGAAATCATGGAACGAATCAACCAACAACCAGGCATGGGCATGGGCAAAGTGGAGGCAGGTTACATGGGAAAGAGGCATTGCATTACTTTCAATAGAAGTGGAAACCTCAATCTGGTTTCTTGGAGATGTTCTTTAGTTACAAACAGGGAGGAACCAAATGTTTTTGTGGGGGGACGGACTCCTTGTGTTTAATGTGTGCATACGAGATTTTTGCAGGACTATGAACCTGGATGTGAAGAACAGGTCAGGAGGCAGGGAAACCTAGGTTCAGGGCCCAACTCTGCTACTGCTGAAACATCACCTTGAACAAATGACTTAACCTCAGCTTCCTGATCTCTAAATAAAGAGGCTGGTTCAGATTACCTCTAAAGCTCCTTGCAGTTCTAAAATTTATGAATCTAGTTTCAGAGGTTCTTTGAACTACAGATTTAGGAAGGACCCAGGAGCAAGTCATAAAAATAATGATCAGTAATATTCTTTGATGTATCAATGACATTCATCTTTAATCAGTTGGTGTAATCTTAAAAACTATAAAATTTATGTCTAAAGCTGAAAAGCTGGTGGTCTAAGCACCACCTTGTGGTTTAGCTAGGGCCCATGTCAGCATCCTCCAAGTCTGGCTCTGTTTGGCACAGGTCTTCCAGAGCTGTCTCTAGACCAGAAAGAAAAGGATTAAATTGTGAATGGCTTGATCCAAAGCATTAGGTCCAGAACTGATGAAGCTAGCCAGTTGTTTTGCCCCCTTCATTACTTCAGGGCCTGCCCTGACCACTGACCCTTCCATTCCCTTCCCCTTCCTAACACCCTTAGCATCTGGTCACATTTAGCCCAGGCTTTGGTGTTGAGTCAGAACAAACTGTGAAGGCAGGCAGCAGATGTGAGTACCAGATAGCCGGCTTAGGAAACTGGAGACAGGGACAAAAATCCCACAGGCCTTAGCAGTCGGGTATAGGAGAGGCTACGCTGTTAACCAACATTTTACCAAAGACAAACTGGAACCTGCAGGGCCACTGAGATAACAGGAGATCATATCTTGGGTTGCTTTTGAGAGCACAGAAAGGCAAAGAGTGAAGTTCTTGTCCTAAAGGTCTCCCTGCTTTCTAGTCAGTGATATGGTGTTTTCTTCCCCTTGTCCTCGCAAGGACTGAGAATCTCTCTTAGAAGAGGCCAGTGGAACAGCTTCACTCTCTCACCTTCATAATTTGTTCTGTCAGGGAGGCCTCGAAGGAGGGCTTGGATACCAGGAATCACCTGGTCATATTGGTGTAGAACATCCATGCAGTGCACATGGAATAGTGTGTCTCTCTGGGACAAACTGTGCAATAACAACAAGGTATCCCGGAGACACCGGATCATCTGCTTCCTCTGACCCTTCTGTACATGGCCTTCCAACCTTCGAATGGTCAGCCACTGTCTGTGTAACATCACTATGAGTGCTTTGACAACCTGGGAAACAAAATGAAGAATACGGCTTAGGAGTACAGAGTAATGGAGGACTTTCGTTTAGGGGCTGATTTCGAAGAGGAAGAGAATGCTTCCTATAACTGATTTCATTTTAAATACTATTTCAATGAATGAATCAACCAACAAGCATGTATTAAGCCATACCACATACCATACTCCTGTGATAGGTAAACAAAGACAAGAAAGGAACAGTTCATACCACAAAAAGCTCATAGTGCATATGTACACTATTACATACCTGCACACACACACGTAAACAAAATGTAGATAAAGAATATATACAAATATAAGGTAATCTTTTGGTCTTTGAGAGGGGCACAGGAAAGGTTTCATGCAGAAGCTGGTGCTTGAGCAGTGTTTTAAAGGAAACAAAAAATTCTAAGGGGCAGAAGGCAGGAGGAAGAGGATCCTAGGAATGGGGACCGCTAATACAAAGGCTCAGAAATGAGAGATGGGAGTGTCCTGCAAAGAACAGCAAAAAGGGCAGTTTGGCTGAACTGAAGAGTGCAGGACTAATGTACAATAAAGCTGGAAGAGTGTGCTGAAGTCAAGCTGTGAAGATTTTAAATCCCCCACAGAGGAGTTCACATTGGATCCTTGGGGCAATAAGGAACCTGCGGAGTTTATCCAGCAAGGCAAAGATAGTTAGAAGGGTGCTTCTCTTTGTGGACACAGCTAAACCAAGCTGCCTGGTCCAAGCTACACTGAACAGGCAAGTTCTTAAATCTGCTGGAAGTTAAAATTCAGAATTGAGGTCACAAAAGGGCAAAATTTTGAAAACCTGAAAAGCACCTTTCTCTGTATCAGTGTTTCTCAAACTTTTTGGTCTCAGGATCCTGTTAAGAATTACTGATAACTTCTTCCTCCCAAAGATCTTTTCTTTATGTGCATTAGAGTGGCCAATATTTACCATATAGGAATTTAAAGCATCATATTATTATGGAAATAGTTTTGACCTCATAGACCCCCTGAAAGTATACTGGCGACCCTTGGAGGGCCAGGCCCATATGTGGAGAACCACAGCTCCAAAGGTATGCATGCATATGTGTGGTGAGGGTCACTGCCTCAAAGCTTGGGAGAGGTCATGATGTTGTTAGTACTATTCAGAAGATCACTGTGTAACTACTAAGGGGGTGGGAGGCTGCTGTGAAATGGAGCCAAACATAAGCTGTACTGTAAAGCAGAAGAAACCATTTTCAGGCACATGGAGGAAGAAGGTTCAGAGGGTCTTTCTTCATCACAAGCACTTGCCACTGGTTCAGTGGAAGATTTAGTATGCTTTATTCTCCTTTCTGAGGAGGGCCAGTGCTGTCAAGAGGTTTGGAGGAAGGATAAGGGCTTAGGAAGGACAACGCTTGGAAAGACCAATGAAGTGTGGTTTTTAATTGCTATGGTAAACAAGGGGCAGAACTGGCCTCCCCCAGTACTGCCCCTACCCATCCTCTCATTGCCTGGCCACTTACCTCCAGGCTGCACTGGCAGTCAGATCCTATAATGGAGATAGGAGAGTCAGGGCTCTGCATGATCTTGGCCAGGAACCACACAGTCTAGGACAAGAGAGCACAAGGACGCAAGGTCCTACCACAAACTCTGCACGCAGGAGCCTTCTAGAGTAACCAGGCTTCTTGGACTGCCCTCCACTTTGATTCAGCTAACTCAGCAACTGCTTACCTGGACAAAGGGAGGTACTCCCTGAGTACTAGTAGGTACTCAGAAGTATAGCCAATCCAAGCAGAAAGGAACCCCACCTTTAGAGATACCCACCAAGGCAAAGACCATCACTAGCACTCAAAGCAAAGTCCGCCCTGCATTTGGGAACGTATATACAAATGGGCTCAGGTAAAAGCTTCATGAAAGTGTATCTTGTCTCCCAATCAAACTGTGACCTGTCTGACAGGGATCACTCCCCAAGGAAAACTAAAGCAAGTTCTTGAGTGGCTTCTGAAAAACCAACAGGTCCTGGTGTTTACCTCTTGTTCCAGCTGAAACCACTGTGTCTCCACAGCTGCTTTATCTGGCCTTGAAGTGATGTACATATACAGCAAGAGGAGAAGACAGGTTTCTAAAAAAAAAAAAAAGTTTTCATTTCTTTCACTAAGTAATCATCTCTTTGTCCCCCCACCAGGGTCAGGGCAGTTACAACCAAAGATTTCAGACAGTTCTGTAGATGAACCTTGGCATCTTGTGCAGCCTTTCTTCCCTGCCAAGACATCAGCACTCATCCTGAGGATAACAAACTCCCTAACTCTTCCTTGCCTCATCACTGAGGCTTTCAGGGCCTTCTTATGGCAGAATAGAGTAGATCTGATACACAGGAGAGGGAGAAAAGGAGGGAAAGAATAAACATTTCTATAACACCTCCTATATTCTAGGCACATTTTTTAGAAATATTTTCTTATTTAATCCTCACAACACCCCTACCAGACAAGAGCTGTTACTGTCTCCATTTTATGGCTGAGGAAACTAATGCATACAGAAGTTAAATAGAGACTTGCCCAGGGCCACACAGTCAGTAAATGTCTGAGGCTAATTAGAACTTAGGTTTCCTGATTCTGGTCCAGGGCTCTATACATTGCACTATCAGCTTCATGAGTACACAGTACTCTGCTTCTGCCACAATATCTCCTATATTTCCAGAAATGCATTTTTACCTGATTGGGAGCAGAGTTGAGGAGCTAACTTCTTATGGTCACCAAGTAGAGACAGAAGATGAACAGTCAGGAGGACAGCTGACAGATGCACTGTTGAGGAAAGGCACTGGAGCAACCCATGGCTGCTTAGCACACACTGGAACCTGGAAAACATAGAATACCAAGGATGCTGCACCAATCAAAACCTCTGTGCTACAGGACATACCATAGCCTCCTCAGTAGAGAATTAAAGAGCAGATAGACTGTCAGGAGATAGGTAGCTCATGGCCTATTCCCCAGCAGGCTTCCAGCAACCAGAGAGGTAACTAGAGAGTAAATTAAATATTTCCATTCCCTCTGGGCAGCTAGGTGGTGCTGCGAATAGAGCACTGGCCCTAGAGTCAGGAGGACCAGAGTTCAAACCTGGCTTCAGGCACTTAACACAAAACTAGCCATGTGACCTTGAGCAAGTCACTTAACCCCAATTGCCCTACCTTCCCCCCTCCAAAACAAAAAAAAAAAGCAAAAAATTTATATTTCCATTCCTTTTATGCTCTCCATTCCCCCAATGAGGGGAAACGCATCCCCTGATACAAGGTATAACACAACCTTAGCCTAGGATTTGGGAGTTTTTGTCCTACTTCTGTCACTATCACCCCTCTCAAGGCCTGTCTCCTTCTCCAAAAATAACGTTGCACTAGACGATCTCTAAAGCCTCTTGCAACTCTGACATTGTGGGTCAAAGTGAAATAAAGGGCAAGCCAGACTAGCTGTGGAGATAAACAGACGCACAAAGATTTAGCCTTAGCCATCCTGGGTCCCCTGACTTGTACAAAACATTTGTTAGCCTATGCCCTGGCCCACTTCCAGACCACAGGCATGTGGAAGGTGTGGACCTAACAACAGACTGAAGCCCTTGTAGAACCATATGTAAGAGGCTTTTCTTCTTTGTAACAAGAGTAACATGTCTGTACCCGGTTTATGCCTTAAAGACAGTGTGTGGACCTGGGAATTACTGGTGTGGTACAGATCACAGATACAGGGGTTTAAACTCTGGATGTTCCTTGAATCCACTGGGCCCTGGTACCAGAGTAGCTACAGGGGAGAGTTACTTGGTTCTACAGTACTAGGGGAGTCTGAAGATGTACCTCTGGTTTCCTATAGGCCTACAGGGAGCAAAGAGGATAAATCCAAAGTAGGCTGGTGGAATTTAGCTACTTGAATGCAGAAGAAAAGCAGTTGTAAGGCCAAAGGCTATGTGGTTACAAAAGGACTCCAGCTCCACTCCATGCACAAATCTCTGCCTCTGCATAGGAGGTAAGAGCAGCAGTGGGTTTTCCAGTATCCATGTGATCTAAGAATATGCACTGTGTTTTAGTGTAGAAAATGTGGTATGATATTTTTCATTAAGTGTAATAATGTGGTAACTTAAAAATGTTTTAGTTTCACAACTAGTGAATTTTAGGCTAATAGAAATCCCAGGACAAAGCCCTTACAGTTTTGACTGGGACATGAAATTTGCTATACTGAATACTGGTACTAATTTAGATCTTTTTCTTATAGATTTTGAAAAATGGATTTTAGAGACCTTCAATGAGACATAAGTAGGCTGTTAACCATTCAACTATATCTCAAAGAATATAATTTAGATGGGCAGCCAGGTTAGAGGATCAGTGAATACAGTACCTGTCTGGAATCAGGAGGACCTGAGTTCAAATCCAGCTTTAGACACTTAACTAGCTGTGTCAAGCTTGGGCAAGTCACTTAAGAAGGCCCTCCAAAAAACAAAAAACAAAAAAAAACCAAACACAAAACCAAAAAACCCCAATAAAAACATAAGTTAGGGGGCAGCTAGGTGGCACAGTGAATAGAGCACCAGCCCTGGAGTCAGGAGGACTTGAGTTCAAATTTGACTTCAGCCACTTAACACTTACTAGTCTTGTGACCTTGGGCAAGTCACTTAACCCCAATTGCCCTCCAAAAAGAAAAAAAACAAAATATAAGTTAGAACAATTCCCTTTTACATAACAGATCAGTTTGTGCTGAAGTCTAGAACTGCACTGGGTCCTATGAGACTGAACTAACTGCTATCGTACAGGAAGGAAACTACCAGTGACAGTACTTTCTCACTGGCTTTTACTGAACTGTTGTTAAACTATGGTGCCTCAAACTCACATGCTCTTAAGATGCTATAGCTAACCCAAGGGATCATTAATCCAATCCCCTCATTTCACAGACAGGCAACTCAAACCTAGAGGTCCTAACATTTGCCAAAGGTCACTCAGTAATCTGACCCATAACAAATCCAGATGGGTAAAATAATATGCTGTTTTAGTTGGATTCAACTGTATTGGAATATTACACATAAAGAAGTTCTAGAAAGGAAAATATTACAGAACCTCATCATAACACAGTACCCTGTCCAGAATGACAGACAGAACAAGGTTAGTAACTGGACACAGACTTCAGGTAAACTAACTTATATGATGTAGCTTAGGAATCCGCAACCTAACAACTACATCTAGAGAGAGCCTCATATATTATGATGGATACGGGATATCAAACATTGTTACTCTCTGCCAAGATACTGGAAATGGACATTTATGTCTCCAATTGGATTTTTCCTCTAGAACTCTTTGTGTATTGTGGCATTTAGCCCTCATCTTACCTGTCATATAAAGGCAGATTTAAACAAAAGGTACCCTGTTTCCTTTCTCCAAACCTAATCCAACTCTCTTACAGATAAGAGCAGTCCCTATAAGGAAGTATAACAAAACAGTAGTCCTGAAGTCAGAAGTGTTATGTTGGAGTCCAGATTCTCTAATACCTGTGTGATCATGGGCACCATACATGCCACTTTCCTTTTCTGAGACTCAATTCTTTCATCTGCAAAAGAGGTAATAATAATCACATCATGTACCTTCCTCACAGGGCTTTTCCAAGGATCAAATGAAATGCCATAAGTGCTTTGTGACCGTAAATTGTCTTCCAAAACTATACTTAAGTAAGCAAGTATGGATTAAATTAAAGACACGGAAGCAAACTATTATTGACAGCACATACGATTTGCAAAAAGTTCAGGGGGAAGGCTGAAGAGAAACTTGATTCCTATCTGCTTTTTACCTGGGTAATAAATCAAATGCACAGTTTTCAGCTAATTTCACCAAAACTTTAAGGCAGTGGTTCAGGACTCTAACTTGTAGGTGACCTGTTGAAGCAGAGGAGAAAGACAACAAGTGAAGGAGCATCTTTAACAATGGATGTTGCTTCTGGCTATTCATAGTCTCGTCTGGAGCCTCTACTGGTTGTTCTTCCACCATAGGGTTTTCTGATGTCTTCCCAGGACTCCTTCTGCACACAGGGTTCTTGCTCTCTCCTATGGCAGGATCCTCTCCATCAGTGGCATCTCTTCTCCCTCCTACTGACAGTAATGTTTGAACAACAGCCCCACTGTAACACACCAGGTGCTGAAGAATGCTGAGTGCCACCACAGTGAACCCTTCCAGAGCTGACAAGGAGTCCTCTGTGTTGGACTCTATGCTGGTGCTCACTCGAGAAGAGCAGGCTGATGAGTCCCCAGAACTGTTCCTTTTCACTGTGGCCACAGCCTGTAGAGTCTGGCAGTAGAGGTCAATGTAATACCTCACAAGGGGGAGAAGGTGCACAGCCCCTGGGAGCTGGCAGAGTTGAGTGACGTGAGAGGGCCTCCTATTCTCAGTGAGGTCTTCATCAGATGAACCTTCATCCCTGGCAATTAGGTTTAGTCCTGTGATGGCCAGGCTCTGTGCTTCTCTCAGGGATGAGGCAGAGAATGAGCCTTCTCGAGAACATGTGGTCTGGATGCTTGACATTCCTGATGAAGCACTAAGGAAAAGCACAAAAAAGGGCAGTCCATTGTAAGACTGAATATTAATGCTCTGTACTAAGTTGGTACTTGATAAATGTGTGTTCTATGGTAGTGAGTGTGTGGCACTGCACTGCATCATGATCCCAACCTGAGAAGAGGCAGTGTGTGCTGCAAGTAGGCCAAAGCATAGCCAAGAAGCCCAAAGCACTTTCCTCTGAAAAACTTTTCATATTCACACATCCAGAAAACACATGGACCAGTAAGGACAGGGCCAGCTCTAGTTGCCCAGAAAGAAGGTTCACCAGTCCTTTCCTGAGAAGAATTGCTCACAAGCTGTACACTTACCTGCCCAATCTTGGAGGCTGGAAAAAACCAGCAGGGGCTTCAGGGTGACTGCTCAGAAGATGACAAAGACCTAAGGATGCTCCTGAGGCCAAAGGCTGCTTCAGAAGCAAGTTTATCAAAACAGAACCTGCAGGAGATAAAGTAGGTTGAATCAATTTTGATGTGAGCTTTTTCTAAGGCATCCGAAGGAAATTTTGAAGTTCCCTTGAGACACCCCACAACCATGTGAGCCAAGTCCACATTGAAAACCCCTGTGATTTTTGTATGTTAGATGTTTGAGGCTCCTGTATACACCTGCTTGGAGAAATTTAACAAAAAAGGCCTCTGCTCTTGCTGTTCATTGCCCATTTTATAAAGTCTGTTTAAAGAACTGATCAACATTTGGTTTAAGTGGCCCATCATCATTTCCTACTGATCCTCACTTTCCAGGCAAGTTAGAAAAGGAAGACAAGCCTGTTGTAAGTCACTCTTCCTCCCAACCAAACTTTTTCCTCCTCCACCAAATGGGAACTGTTCTTTTGCATATCCTGGAATTTTCTGTGGGGCTTCCTAGAACACCCTGAGAAAGGGATGCCTTCAGAAAAGCAGTCTTAGCTATGGTGTCCAGTGTCTGGGACTACTAATTTCAATACCTTGAGTGTTTGGTCGCTGAATACAACTGGAAATAAGACTTTTTTGTGTCTCCTCCTGTTTTACAGATTCATTTCCAAAACTGTGGGTTTTATTGTCTGGAACAAGAAACACAAGTTGTAAGCAGTGTACAAAAGACACGACGGGCCAAAAACTCTTGGCTCAATATATGTGTGATGACTGCTTTAGAGAAAGGCAGTAAGTAACTTAATCAACTGGTCCCATTAAACTCTGGGCATCCCATGGTAGGTAAATCCAGAGCAAGAACAAAACAAGAAATAAGCCTCCCAGAAAAGCTTTTAATATCTTTATCTCCAGAACTAAAAAAAGAAAATTCACTGCATGTAATGGAGTAGAAAATAAAATCTGTCTTTTCTTCTTAACTGAACTATAAACACTAAATTGCAGCTAAATGCTTTTTGTGAATTAGGTGCCAAAAGTATGAAGAGGACACAGGAAGCTTTTCAGAGATAAAGATGTAGAGAAGGAAAAAAAGGTTCTATATCATAACTAAGTTAAGAGAATGGAAAGAAAGACATTTAAAAATGTACTTAAATTTCATTTAATCCATAATTCTTTATCTCATGGTCACAAAAAATTAATAGGAAATAGCCTAGACAGCAGTCTCAAAATGAAACTACCACTGCCAGCTTGTTTCTGCAGAAGAATAACGCAGCATCCCTTCAAATCTAGACTGAGAGAACCAAAACATTAAGGGTGACTTTTGTGAACCAGAACAAAGTTGCTGCATATTGCCTCTCTCCTTTACAGGCCATGGCCAATGAGTCATCAAGTCCTGTTGATGCTTTCTTTCACATCTGCTCCCATCTTTCCACTGCCACTGCCACCACCCAAAACAGTCCTTCATTACCATCTACCCGGAATACTATACTAGTCTGCTAACAGATCTTCCCACCTCTACTCTTCCTCCTATAAATTCATCCTTTATACCAATGATAAATTAATCTTCCTTGTGTACAGATTTGTTATTAACCCTTTACTCAAAACCCTTAAGTGCTTCTCTAATGCTTAACAAAAAAAAAGTTCCAACACATTAGTCTGGCATTCAAGATCTTCCACAAGGAAACACATTTCTAATTTTATCTCACAATAGTCTCTTCCATGTACGCTACAATTTAAACTGTACTTTTTCCTCACACATAGCCTATGATCTTTCATCTCCATGTCTTTGCATACCTTATTCCCCATTCCTGGAATGCTTCCCTCCCTTTCTCTTCTCCCAGTCTCTGTCTTTTGAAATCTTTTTTCAATATCTAGGTCAAAAGTCACCTACTTCTAGAAGCCTTCTCTAGATTCCCACTCCAAGCCCAAAATTTGTCCTTCCTCTGACTTCACACAGCATCATGTCCCTTTCTATCCTTTTTATATCCACTTCTGCACTAGTTATTTTACATTTATTGCATAGTATTGTGTGTATGTGCTGTAGTCTCCTATGAGGAATGCAGACTACATAAGATCAGTGATTATATTTTAATAATCTTTGTATATTTCTTCCAGAAGCTGGAACTTAGTAGGAACTTAATAACTGGTTACTGAATGAAAGAATGAATGAAAACCAGTTGTGTTTCCAGAACGGTGGGTACTTACCTTCTTTGTATGACAGAGCCAAAACACAGGGCTGTGTTGATGGTTGACAGGAATGGGGAGGGGATGTGTTGGCACTGAAGGACTCCTTTGTAGGAAAAGATGATTTTCCCATTTGCGGAGAGCAAGCTTCTGGCTTTATAGCTCTGGAAGGGCTTTTCCTAGGACTAGAAAAAGTTAAATTTGACAATAATGATCCTACTGAAATCAGTTCCAAGTATTAAGTAACAACAATTTTCACAAGTCATGTTAGCAAACTTCACATCAAGATGTTTTTCGCCTTGTCAAGTTTAGTATAAGGTTTTGGCTATTTTATTTGTTCCAGTTGCAAATTTTATACTTGCAAAGTGCAAGATATTTCCTATTCACCTGGTAATGAAAGTAGACTGGGCCCTTCTAGTCAACTAAGAATATTAGCCACATTTATTACTTAAATTCATGAAACTATCTTTTCTCTGTAGAAAAGTCATTACCTCAGTATTAGGACTGTTTTAGGACAATATTAATGACTAAGATACAAGACTTAAGAAAAAGGAGGTAAAGGTAATGTGGGGAAGATTTGTACAGTCCTACTATCCTGAAGCATAATGGAAATTTAGGAAGGTTTTCTGTAAATCTCAATTTCTTCAAGGTAAAGAATAGTTTTGTTTTGTTTTGTTTTCCCCAATGCACAGGAACCTGAACTTCAGCTTCTCAGGTCAGAAAATAAAGCACTGTGACAACTCTTAAGGAACCGTGCAGATGCATTATGGAAGGAGGGTTATGAACCTGCTGCAGAGAAAAAGCCATGAGCCTTGCAGCTTTCTCACTTGAACTACCCATGTGCAAACTGATGCAAACTGAGAAAGGTGCTTATACCATGCTCATTTGAGCAAACATATGTCCTTCAGGTACCAATAAGTCCAACACCAGAAAAATACCGTTAGCAGCAATTATCAAATTCTAAGAATGATAGAGTCCATTTTCTAAGGCTAAGTTCCTACTTTTTTATGTATATAGAGTTCATTTAGAAAATAAGAAAGGAAGGTAAAATAGGCACTTACAACTAAAAGGAATGGAGGAGGTTATTAGAAAGAAACAAGTGCCAAGACAACAGATGAGGACAGATATTCTAAGTAGCTAGGTCTGAGTTTCCCTTGGCTTAAATTTGAATTCCTGTTCTTTAAAAAAAATGTTTAAACAGTCAAAAACTATTTGGAGAACAAATCATTTTAGCTTAAATAAATTTAATTTTGTGGTATTACACTTACTCAAAGTATGGCAAAACCTGAATACTTCTAAGGTGCTAGGCCCTTCTAATGTGGAATCAAGGGTCCTGATTAGGAATTATGACCCAAGCTGCTGAAATCTTCCCAAAGTCTGTCATTTGTAACAGAAAGTGTCTTTCCCAAAAAGGACTGTCAATGTTGCCTTTTACTAAGTGAGGCTAAAGGTACCTCTCTCTCTCTGCAGGACAGACTGTACCTGACATGGGAGATGGACAGGGTGGTGGCAGCTTTACTGGCTTTCCCACTGTTCTGCAGCTTGGTCCTCAATTCATTCATCTCGGCATCTTTAAACTGCAGTTCTGACTGCAGCGACTGAAGCTAGAAGGTAAAAGACAGTTCATCCATTCACCAAATATTCTTTAAACATCTATTAGCTACAATACAGTATGTTAGGTGATGGGAACACAAAGACATAAATGAAAACATGTTGTGGATGAGTGGGTCTAGATCATCTTTAATACTGACCTCAAGATTTCCCATCTTGAACTAGAAAAGGGAAGTAAATAGAAAACGACAGGAATTTGCCGTAAGGCAGCTAGCCATATCTAATGATCTCAAGTTCTAGCCTTGTTTCTGAATCTGGGCAAGGATTAATACATTACAGATCACCTCATTTATAAAAAAGAGTGATTTCCAAAGTCCCCTTGATTTATATAGCCCAAATATCTAAAGTCCAAATAGTGCATAGAACTATGGGTCCATTCTGCAGGTGGCTTAAATGAAATGGTGTAGCTCAACCGTAATTGTAGGGGTTTGAAACTGTTGATAAAACTAAGAGTCTGTGTATCACCTAAGTTCTATGCACAGAGGCACAGAAGACAATTGAAATGTAGGAAATCATTCCATCAGGAAGCCCTCTTCCAATGTGATTTTAACAGCAAATCGAAAAAAAGCCACAACAGTGCAACCAAAGATTTTACATCGAGTTTAGCAGGGCACCATCATGGAATAAAAATATTTGGACCCAGGAGATCTGGGTTCTGACATTTATTAGTTATGTGATCATGGGCAAGTCTCTTAGCTTTCCTGAACCTCATCTATAAAATGGAGGTAATGATGGAGATGATAAGACTCAAACTGCAAAATGAGACATACATATTTAGATTTGGTCAGTGAATAAGTCTGCTTTATTTGACTGGATATTTATTATAAAAGTTTAGTTTGTCGTTATTTAATGGGGCGGGGAGAAAAGTTGGAGAAGAAGGCAAAGGACAGATGTAGGAAATTTGTAATTTCCTATTATAGTAGGAAAAAATTATTATAGTAGGAAAAATTATTTTAGTTAATTATTATAGTAGAAAAAAACGAACATTGTTCTTGAATTTTTATGGATCAGTGTAATGTCTGGGAGTTTGTGGCCAATGTTTTTTCTGTAATGATGCTCTGGGCCTAGTACAATTTATTTGTTAAATTCTCAAGGATATTTTGGTGGTTGTATTTGTAACAAGATTTGTTAGTGTTAGTAAATGTTAGTAAGTGTTAGTGATAGTAAATTTCTGGTGTATTACTTTGGCCACTTGGTCATATTTTTCTAGGTATTCAGTAGCTGCTAAATTTTTGAAAACTGCAGTGATATGTCATACTGTTTCTATAATTTCCTTGTAATACCTGAATCAACAATAAATCTGGGCTTCTTTTTTGTAATGTTTGTAAGCAATGATCTAATCCTGAACTGCTATCACAAACTCTTCTGCTTCCATAAACAAATATGGATGACTTAGTCATTTGTTTGATGTTTCATGGTCAAAATATTACTGAATTCATGTGGATGATGCCCATTGAAGGCCTTTGGATTCTACCTGTATGTCTAAGTCATTTCATAGGCTCCATCTGGAGGTAAACTAGTCTCAGTTTCATTCAACAAATCCAGTGTTGAATACGTATTTTTTCATCAATTCAATTGAATAAACATTAATTAGATGTGGTTAGCTGTCCACTATGTGCCTAGTACTAATTTAAGCCCTGGGGACACAAAATAAGAAAAAGAAAACACAGTTCCTATCCCCAAGAAGCTTACAATCTAATCAGGCAAGATTATAATACATATTTGATCTTAATGCTAATGCTCTCTTCTCCTTCAATAAAATGAAGGAACTCTGGGAGATAAACAAAAGGGCTGTTCTGATACAGTAAAGCTGACGGTAGAAACGAAGGCAATAGAGAGCAAATTACCTTTTTGGAGAATTCTTTTTCTTTGTCATTGAGGGCCTGAATTTTTTCCTGTTCAAGAAGGAAATGCAACCGTTTCTTTTCTTCTAGATTGGACTCTGTGTGATGCAACGAGTCTCTTAAGATTTTAATTTCTCCATTTTTAATGAGGATTTCCTCTTGCATTGCTTTCATCTGTAAATCCCAAATTAATCTTATGAGAAAGTATCATCAAAGGAAAAGAGACATAAATATTTAAAAATTATATGTAATTATGATTTCAGGTTAAAGAGAGAGAGAAGTTATACATATAAAAGTAGAAAAAATACATACGCTAGCACAAACCAAGGAGGCAGCTAGATGGTTCAAAGACAGAGTGCTACACTTGGAGTTAAGGAAGACCTGAGTTCAAATTCAGCCCCAGGCATTCACTAGCCGTGCAATCCTTGGCAAGTTACTTACCTTCTATCTGCCTTAATCTACTGGATAAAGAAATGGCAAAACACTCCAGTATCTTTGCCAAGAAAACCTTAAGGGACTATGAAGAGTTGGACATGACTGAACAACAGCACAAACTAAATGTTGATGTAATGACCAGGGTACCAAAGACTGTGAAATTCCTGTTGAAATTAAAAGCTTTGAAGTCACTCAGAGAACTCAGCTTCTCTAAGTCAGATGACAGACACAGAATTTGGAGTTGATGGTTAAGATGGTAGAGAAAGACTGTTCCATCTACTTTATCTCTTAATCATGACAAGGTTCTAAACTGGCTTTACAGATGAGCCTGTGTCCATTTTCATCAGTCAAACCAAAGAAAGACAATATTCTGGAAAAGAATACTGGAACTGAAGCTAAAAGGATCAGGGTCTACTACATGCTCTCAAGCAAGTTATTTTATCTTTCAGAGCTTCAGCTCCCTCATCTATAAAATGGTATTACGAATCCTTCCACTACCTTTTCTATAGGGTCTTTGTAAAGAAAGAATTTTGTAAACCTTAAGGCCATATACAAATATGAATTATTATTATTACTGAATTGGCTTCACAGTACCAGGAGGGAAAGAAATCAGTAAGCATTTCAGCGTTTCGGAAATCAGTAAGCATTTCAGCGTTTCCTGTGTACCGGGCACTATGTTAAATACTGGGAATACAAAGAAATAGCAAAAAAAAGTTCCTCAAGGAATTGACATTCTACTGAAGGGCTAGCATGTGCATATATAGTTATATACAAAGTACATGTATACAAGATACATTCAGAAAGGAGGCACTACAGCAAAGACAGGAAAACCCTCCTACAGGAGGTAGGTAGCACTTGAAGTGAGTCTTAAAGAAAGCCAGGGATTTTAAGGTACAGAAGTGGGTAGAGAATACATTCTAGCCATGGGAGACAGTCAAAGCAAAGGAAGGGGAGGGGAACAGTAAGCATGCCAGTATGACTGGACTGAAGAGTTAGAGGAATATGAAGATTAAAAAAGGTAAGAAGGGGTGAGGTTGAGAAGAGCTTTACATGTTAAATGGAGTATATATATATATTTGATCCTAAAGGCTAAAGAAGTCACTAGATTTCAATGAGTGGGATTAGGGGTGGGAAGGGCAAAGGGGAAATGAGTAGTTAAATTTGCACTACTATAGAGCAAAGAACATTCTACATTACTTACCTTTTCCTTTAGTTTTTCATGTTGTGCTTTAAGTTTTTCAAATTCAGAAACATCTTTAGTTGGAATCTTTTCTCTGCTTTTCTCTAAAGGATTTTTACTTCTGGATAATCCATCTTGTTCAGGAAACTTAGGGATTCCTACCAGTAAGAATTTACTTATATTATGTCTGGATCCAGATATGCTGAAAAGAATAATTTGTCCTTACGAATAACCCTCAGGGAACTCCCAGCTTAAGGAGACACTTAATTACAAATGATTTCATATGTTAAGTTCACCTACTCCACATCCATTTTCCTGATGGAGACGGAGCTGGAGGTCTTGCTTTGCTGTCTCAAGGAGTCAGTGCTCCTGAAGCTCCAGATCCAATAAAATCAAATGGTGGTTTGATTTTATGGTGCCATTAGTATTATATATTAGGCTTTGGTGAGATGGCCTGGGTACCTAATTACCTCCTAGCATGTGAGACAATTTTTAGAGGAAAGCTATTGATTACCTGAAACACAAGCTTTTGAAATACAACCCATTCCCAACTTGCAAACTGCCTGGGTGAGATGAAAGGGGTCAGGGCAGTGAGTAAACCTGTAGAAACAAGCTTAACTTTATTCCAAAGTCAAACTTATTGTGCTTCTATCTTCCAGACTCTGATTTAAGAGTGCTTTCACATCAGAAAAAGGATGAATCATTTCAGCCTGCCAATTAATATTGATATCACTGAAACATATCTAGTCCCAGAAAAAGAGTAGGCAGAGTAGACTAGCAGTCAGAGAGACTTGGGTTCAGATCCCGATTCTGATATACCTGCAAGCTGTGTTAGCATTGGCAAGTCATTTAAACACTTTGGACTTAGGCTTCTTCATCTATAAAATGGGAATACCACCTGTAGTACTTACCTAACAGGGCTATATAAGGACCAAATGATATAATGAATGTTTAGCATCTTTAAAAGTTAGAAAAACTTGATAGAAATGAGCTATTATTAGTATTGTTGATTTTCTATTCTCCCCAAATTCTATGTACATACCAAGGGAGTATTTTGCTGTGCTGTCATTTTTAGAGAGCTCCAAATGCCCCACACTTTGACTAGAGCTTCTAGCAGCTGAGGGTGAAGATGCTCTTGAGGCAGAATTTGTGTTCAGTAGAACCTTACAGTTTAAATCTTGAGTCAAAGCTTGGGATGCAATGGTATCAATTTCCTCCAGATCATCTGCTGTAAACTCTTCATTGTATCCAAAGGAATCTTCTGTCTCCTTGAAATCAGAAACATCAAAGCTCTTAGACCGTTTATTAGGTGGAGAAACCCCTGGAGGGTCCTCCCTGTTATCTCTGCCATGATGTGGGCGAAGGCCCTGTAAATGCGTAGTGGTCCTCTTCTTGCCCCCCAGGAAGCGGTTCCCTGAGTTCCCCGCCATTGTTGTTCTTCTGGAGGAATGACTTGACACCCTGATGATTCCTAGGTGGGAAGATGTGGAGTGGGCTGCAAGAAAAAGTGGCATAAATGTGATGGGTTGAAATAAAGGAAGAAAAGAGGTTCGATCATCTTAAGGCTAAAGGAAGAAGAGAGGTTCGATCATCTTAAGGCTTAGGAAAAAGAGGAGCCATCCTGACCTCTGTCACATCTCAACAAGAATCACCCATTCTTCCAGTCATCCCCTACCTATACCCCTCCCATCTCCTCCGGCATCCTTCCCTTTCCTCCCCTCCCCCATTCCCCTGTCCTCTCCTCACCCCTCCCCCATCAATCCTCTCATCATCTCCCCTGACACGTCTTCCCGCATCTGCCCTCTCCATCCCTCCTCCACCTTATGTCTCCACATCCCTCCCTCGAGGCCACTCCTCCCCTACCTCTCTCCAGAGACACGAGACCACTCTCGGACTCGAGCCGGCCACTCACCTCAGTTCTGCCGTCGCGGCCGCTACCACCCCCTGTCAATCATTGCGCACGACCCACCTCCCAAGCATACCGACCAATCAGGCCCCGGGCTCCGAGGGCGAGGTTGAGCTCCCGGCAGGCCCGGGGATCAGTAGGCGGGCGTCTCCTATTGACGAAACAGCATCGCCGGGGGCCGTGTTCTGAGCGCGCGATGATGATGTAAGAATATTGTGAAGAGGGGCTAGCCTGAGGTAACTAGAAGGAAGCTTGGGAGCAATGGCGCCGAAAGCCGTGACGAGAAGGATTGTGGGAAATAGATGGAGTCAGGGGGGGAGGGGAGAGGTCCGGAGAGAAAGATGGGCGGCGCTGAGGCCAGTGGAGCCCTTGGGAGTCGGTGGCAGTGCTGCTCTTTTCGGGTCTACGGGCGTCTCTAGAGACCCAGCGGGGAGTGGAGGCGGGGACGGAGGACGGGGCTGGCTGTGCTCCCAGGAACGACCTCTCCTTCGGGGACTCCAAATCCATAAGGTCCCTCTTCCTTGGTGTGGCTGCAGCTTCGTCTCCACGCCGAGTACGGCAAGCGGAGCTGCGGCCCGAAGGAGAGCTTCCGAGAGCTGGCAGGGCGCATCGGCCCTCCGCGTGCCAGCTCTAGTTCCTTAACTTCTTTTCTTCACTGTCATGTTTCCTCCTGGGGACGAATATGAGAGGAAGGGGCGCTTGGACCGTGGCCCTCCGGGATGCGGTCTTCCCGAGGGAGCGCGGGGTAGGAAGGGGCCTGTTTGGGCCTCTGGTAAGACTGAGAGCCCCTGTCCACACTCCCCGGCTCCAGCCGAGTCCATTTAATCTAGTTACTTAACCTTTCAGTGCCCCCTGGGCGACCTTAGAACGGCGGGGCAGGGAGTTGTCATTAGGGAGTTCCCCGCTGTATACAGTAGATGAATTTACAAATCCCAACTACGGAATATCTCCCTGTAGTGCTCCCCATGCCTAAGTGGAACTTACTATCTAGCTGGGGACAAATGGCAAATAATACAAAACAGCATGCTAAAGATTTCTTAACTTTAGGTCTATGAACTTTTATTTTTGAAAAATTTCCCCCAATTACATGTAAAAAACATTTAGCATTCATTTTGAAAAATATTGTCACAAATTCTCCTTTCTGTACCCCTCCCTGAAACAGTAAGCAAGTTTATATAGGTTACACATGCGCAATCGTGCAAAACATTTCCATTATTAGTCATGTTGTGAAAGAAGACAAGCTCTTAACTTCTTTTAAAAATTCTTAATTTCCATTTTCTGTAAGAGGTCTTTCCAGATCTCTTCCCCATCCCCCAATACCTTCCTACTGGAGATGATGGCCTATGTTTATCTGATGTACAGATGGTTGCATAGTCTCCCCATCAGAACGCAAGCTCTTGAGGACAAGATCTAGTTTGCAATTAGCTGGAAGCCTGGAGCGTATTAAACATTTAATAAATGTTTATTAACTTACTTTATGCATTTAAAATATTGAGAAGGGGTCCATCAGTTTCACCAGACTGCCAAAGGGGTCCACGATACCAAAAAAATGCCAAGATTCCTTGCTGTAAACTCCAGCCGCTCCCTATTATCTCGAGGTTCAAATATAAAATTGTTTTGTTTTTAAAGACCTTGGTACCTTTCCAGTCTTTTTTATTCTGATGACACTGGCCTCCGAGGTCCCTTTTAACTCAGTATTCCATTTTCTGACTCTAGGACATTAAATACTTGCCCTTCCCATAGAAGTGGAACTCACTCCCTCTTTACCTCTATTTCCTCACTTCTCTGAAGTCTCAGATAAAGTTCCATGTTCTGTAAACTGTCCTTTTCAGTCCTAAGTGCCTTTCCTCTGAAACTACCCCCAATTTATCCTTTATCTTATTTGTCTCCTTCATTAAGACTATGAGCTCCTTGAAAGCAGTGACAGCTTTCTGCCTTTCTTTGTATTCCTAGTGCTTAGCATAGTAGGCTCCTTCATAAATGCTTATTGATAGAATGACTGTCAAGGCCAAGATTTCTGGAACTAAATTCTGTTTAAAACACTGTGAAATGACAAAATGCATTAAAATTTCAGCTAGGCCTTCTTCCCAGAGTACCCTACTGTCCTCTCTTCTGGATCTAGAGCAGGTATACACAACCTGTGTCCTCAGGGGCACGTAAGAGTACTACCAAGGAGGAAAACATCCTGTTTTTTATGTGTGCCTGAGGGCTCTAAGTGACAGCAGACCACAGGCTGTGGGGGCCAGATCTAGAGGCTGTCAATTATTTAAGGCTGGTTTAACTAGGCTCCAGAATTTGGCCTTAAGGACAGCCATTTTTCATCTCTATACCCACAGTATCTTATACACAGTAGGAACCTATCTGTTGAATTGACTGGAATGAACATTAACACCAAAGAAAAAGTGTACATTCAACCATCTGGTTTAATTTTGTATATACTGCCGTTTCAACCAGAGGCATATCAAGCACAGTAAGGCAGAGGATAGTTTCTAGACTGGGTCAGTTCATCGTAGCTGAATTAGGAAGAGCTGACATGGAAAAAGAATAAAGAGAACACAAGCCATCATTATGGTTTTTAAAAAAAGTTTATTACAATGTACAATAGATTCATTACGATGACACTTAATCTTGGCTGCAGGCGGCAACAGATGTTGAAGTAGAAAATGCAGATGTCACAAAGGAAGAGAGAAACCAACAGGAATCACCATTTTATCTACACAGGATCGTCTACTTTTTGCCAGATTTCTTAATCCCACCACTGGCTGTAAGAGAAGAAAATATTATTCTAGAGGGAAGAATGCTGGAGGTTCACCTCTGGTCATTATGCCCTGAAAAATTACCTTGATTTTAGCTAGAATTGCAATTCCATACCACCCGTCCCACTCACTAAGTAGGAACCTTAACAGCTCTCACATCTACTCCTTTCTCTCTACTGATGCTACAAACCCTTCAACACCTTTCCCCAGGATTACAGTTATAGCCTAACTGGTCTCCCTGTACCCATCCTCTCCCCTCTCTCCACTGTTGCCCAATTAACCTGTCTGAAGCCCAAGTGTGGCCATGTTACTCCTCTGCACAAGAATTCAGCAGCTCCCCATTATTTTGGAGATAAAGCACAAATTTCCCTATTTGGCATTTAAAGTTCTTCATGAAGTGGTTTCAGCCTTTCTTTCTACGCTGATTATTGTCCCTCCTGACTCAGCACTACTAACAAACCAGTCTACTTGTTATTTCCTCTTTAAAACATTCTGCCATACTGAGAGGATCTCATTCCTCAATTCCACTTTTTGAAACCTCCAGCTCCTTCAAGGCTTAGTTCCAGTGCCATCTCCTTCAAGAGGCCTTTCTTGTTTTCCTTAGTTCTTATTGTACTCTCCTCCCCCCAATTTCTGTGTATTTATTTTATACCTATTCTGTACTTGTCTGTAAACATTGTATCATGATGGAAGTTTGTTCATAAGATCTAAGATGAAGATTATCACTTTTGTACCCTCAGTATGAGGTACATAGTAGGCACCTTAAAAAGTGTTCTTTTATTTCTGCAAACTGAATGTTTAACAACACTACTGACAATGCTAATAGAATTTTGTAAATTTAAAAATGACTCTCTTACATACTGGCATATGTTCAGTTTTAGTTGTTATGCTTTAAAAGGAAAATAGAAAAAACAAAAGGCCTGAAAATTTATTTAAAATTGTGTAATTGTGTAAGGTCTTATGAGGAAAGGCTATATAGTTAGTGAGATTCTTTGGCTTAGAGAATCTTTCTGAAATGTGATCACTTCTAATTTATCTCCCTTAACAAAAGAAATCTAATAGCTCACATTTATGTAACACTTTACAGTTTACAAAATGCTTTCCTCACAGTATTAAGTATTATCCCTACAAAAACGAGGAAACAGGTTCACAGAAGTTAAGTGATTTATTCAGAGCCACAGTTAGTAAATGTCAGATGAATATTTGAACTCCAGTTGTTCGACTCCAGGTCTAATATCTAGATATGTAAGATTTAGCCCATTCTTGAAATTTAGTTTGATTGAGAAAACATGCTGAAAGTTAATAGAAAATGATCACATTTGGCAATGCCAAATAAACGGAACAAAACACAAATAGTAAAGAGTTGGCAGTAAGAGAAAGAGCCCTGGTGGCTGAGGTGATCAGATAAAGCTTGATAGAAGAAACCATATAAGCAAGGATATGGAGAGAGCAGTTAGAGGACTTTTAAGGCAGAGGATTTAAGTGGGGGAACTCTAGGAAATAAGGCTGGAGAAGCAGATTTAGGACAAAATGTAGAGGGACTTGAAGGCGAAGCTATGGAGCTTGGGCAGGTAAAATTTATTGCTTATAAATATTTAGTCAGGATGGTAAGCCCAAAGGCAAAAAGGATTTAGGAAGAAAACGAACATTTATTAGGAAAAAATATCATTTGTAATTGTTTTTCATATGATGAATATTTATTTACATACTCATAATGTTGGATTTGGTTAGAAGACCTGGATTCACATGCAGGCCTAGGCACCTACGAGCTGTGTTCCCTTGGGCAGATCACCTTATCTACTTGTAAGGATGAAATGAAACAATGCAAAGTACTCCAGGTCAGCAACCAAGTGTTAAAAGGAAAAGAGAATGGATGCCCATGTGGGGATGTGTTCTGTTTTACTGTACTTACATGTTATGGAATGGCCAGGAACTAGTTAAGTAGAAACTTCATGGACTTGAGATAGAAGTCAGTGAGCCGGCCTGGGGTAATGTCTTTTTCTTCATTTTTCTTCTCCTACGTGCCCAGGTCATCTTGCCCCATGCCCCTCCTTCTATCCATTAACTCCTGCTTCCCCTCACCCTCCCCTTGCCTTAGTAACAGCTTCTGTTTACACCTGCTTAGTAACAAATTATAATGTTAGTTGGACAATGAAGGTGGACTGTATATAAGATCCTGCATTTCTGTGCTAAAGTCTGCTCCTTTCATATTGGCATGGAGACAGCCCAGCTGGTAAATTAAAGCTCCTTAAAACTTTTCATTCAGACTCTGTGGTCACTCTGTTAAGACTTGCCGTTTCAGTTACAGGGAAAGGTTCTATGGGGGAGGGAGTCATTGGGAAATGACCAATAATATAAACATATATGAAAAGTATATTAATAAAATTGCCTTAAAAAACAACAGATGGTGAAAGATTGGTTTGAGATATGACCTTAAAGATTAGAGATCAAGGAAAAGGCTAAAGGAAGGGCAGTAGCATAATTAAGACAGGGGAGATTGCTGTTAAATCAGGATTAACAGTTAACATGTCATGGGGCAGTAAGTGGGGAAGTGGATAGAGTTCTGGCCCTGGAGTCAGGAGAATCTGAGTTCAAATCTGGTCTCAGACACTTACTATCTCTATCTGGATGACCCTGGGCAAGTCCCTTAAACCTGATTGCCATCCTGCCCTTTTCCCCCCAAAAGCATGCCTAGTTAACATGATAAGGATTTACGATTTACTCATATCAAAACTCCAAACACAAATAAAACTTGTGAATTAGTGAATTATCTCATGCTTTGTGACTTTCTCCTGGTCACAAGGCTAGTAAATTTCAAAGGCAAGTCTTTCTGACTCTGGACCCTTGACAATGCCCTCTAACAATCAGGATTTTCAATTGACAAAATGCAGACTTTTGCACATGCCAGTTACCTGCTTATCAGTTTCTGAAAATCTGAGCTAAAAAAATGCCACTAAAGCAACCTACAAATTGTGTGCATTTCTGGCCAAGAATATGTAGCCACCATTTAGACATGTTGGGAAGAAATGTGATGTACTGCAAAAAGCAGTAGGTTTGCAGTTAGTTTCATCCTGTTTACTGCAGCTCTACATTTCCCATGCTTCTATCTTGTTCTGCCTTCTAGTTCTAATGTGCTCCCTCCCCTAGAACCTCTATTCTACCGTTAAACTTCCCTCTGTCCTAATTCATGCTCTTTCCATCTCTGAATACTCATATTAACCTGGTTCCCCCAGAAGATACTGAATTTCTATATCCCTGACCATATTATCCAGTATTGGGCTACTCCTTTTATAAGTTCCTACCACAAGAGCTAGGAGAAACACACTCCTTGCTTCTCAATAATACTTCTAGACTCTGCACCCCTCTCCTATCATTTGGCGACCTCTCTTCCTTTTAGGTTTACTCTACTACCTCTCTTTCTAGATCTAGGGTGCAAATTTATTAGTCCTCTAGATCATTCTTCATCTCTTCTCAAGAAGTCACCAGAAGGTTTGTTCTCCATGCCAAAACCTGCCCTCAAACTCAAGGGCTTCAATATACACTTGGATGTCCCCTCAAACATCCTAGTGTCCCAATCTACTAACCTTTTCAATTCTGATGACCAGTCCCATTCATCCAACTGCAACTTCACTCTTTTATCCCCTGAAATTGCCATTCACTTGACCTCATCATAACCCATACTGTTCTATCTCTATGGTCTATAACACTGAAATTCTCTCTGATCACAAACTCTTACTCTTCAATCTTTCCCCTTGCCTCATTTCTCTTAAACCTCACTAACATCTCCAATTGCTCCAATCTCCTCTGCTTTCTCAGTCTGTTTCCTCCTCAGGACTTTACTTTTCTCTCTTTGCTCTTGACCTATTAAGGAACCCACCTATACAGCCCTCTATCCTTGATTCTCTTGCTCTCTTGTCCTATTGTTACTGCTCATGTCTTGCCAAACTCTAGCTTTGGGGCATTGTCATGATCTACTTTTTCCATTCCAACTTATTTGCTACAGAGCTCAAGTGGAAGATGTTGCAGAAATCTGGCCAATAAATCAACTATAAATTTACTATATAGTAAGAACTAATATAGCTAGCCCAAACCCAGACAAATCACACTATTCTTTCTGCACCACAGTTCTACACTCTAGCCTCTACTCAAGTGTCCACCTTGGTGAATATTCACCATTGTTTAGTCAGGACCTAGACCCACCTCACCACTTCCCAGTCATCTTCATGTCAAGGCACCTTGGGATTACCCTACTTCTCAACTTCCTATTCCTCCTACTCTCCAACCCTAACTCTAATAATAATAATCTAAACTCAACACTACCATTCTTGAAAAAAGAGTGTCAGTCACTTGCCTTTGATTCCAATTACCACCCTTCCAAAACACTCCTCCCTGGCTACTACTCCTTTATATTTGTTTTCTTGTCTTTCTCTATTAGAATTTAAGCTCCTTGAGAGCAAGGACCATCTGGCTTGCCTGTATTTATATCCCAAGCATTTAACACAGTACCTGGTTCAAGGTGTTTAATGGTTCATCTATTCTCAACTGGGTCCTTACTGCTACATGACAATCTTTTTATTCTTCTAACAGCTTATTCCACTCTTTATTCTTTTCTGACCTTGCAATACTCCCTCCCTCTTAGCAGATCTCTCCTCCTTTTATGAGAATATAAAAGCCACCTATTAATGGACTCCTTTTTCATTCCTATTTTATACCTCATATCTCTTCATCATTCCCCATTCTCTCATTTGCTCCAGTCCCTAACAAGAACCTGCCCTTCTCATTGCCAAGGCCCAACCCTCTACTTGCACCCTTGATCCCATTCTCAAGTCTTCTTTTGGATCTTCCTTGACCATCCAATCTCTTGTCCTCATTTTCTCTCTACTTCCTGGCTTCTCTGTGTCTGACATATATGCTCAGGTCTCAATCTTTAAAAAACACTTTGACTTGAGCCTGCTGTCCCATCAAGCCATGTGCTGATATTACTTATTCCTTTCAGAGCCAAATTTCCCACTACCCCAACTCAATGGTTTATATTTGTTAACCTCCGATTTCTTCCCTTCTCATTCCTCCTTTGACCCATTTCAAACCTTTGTAATCTGACTTCTGCCCTATTATTCAACTGAAACAGCTCTTTCCATGGTTATCAATAATCTCTCAATTGCTAAATCCAAAAGGCTTTTCATTTCTTAGACTTCCTGACCTCTGCTGCTTTTAACACTGCTGACTGCCTTCTCTCCTCCATTTTCTTGTCACACAGCTTCTCTTCATCATTCGTGTCTTGGGCAGCCTTCTCTTCTTTCTGTAAACCCTTTCTTCTTCTGATTTTACCAGTTCCCATGGATTTAGTGATTATTTCTTTGCAGATGACTCTCAAATGTATGTATCTAGTCCTGTTTTTACTGTGCTTCATTTCTGTTTTTAAAGATGTAGAGCTCTGCCAAAATGTCTCACAACGTATCCCAAATTCAACATGCCCAAAACAGGACTCTTTATGTTTCTCCCTAAACCCACTACTTTTTCTCAATTCCCTATTTCTATCAAAGATACCATACACCCATACTTGGGAATCCAAGTTCTTCAACTCTTCACTCTCTTTCACCCCTTTCATCTAGCTAATCAGTTGCCAAGCCTCATCTGTCCATTCCACCTCCACAATATTTCTTGCATCTAGGCCTAAGCCTGCTTAGCTCCTGAGGTCAAGAATATTCAGGACAGTGTGGGTGTAGATGGTATCTTTCTCTCTACTTACACTGCTACCATCCTAGTTAAGGCCCTCATCATCTCTTAACTATGGCAGTAGCCTCCCAAGTGGTATCTCTACCAATTCTCCTCTCTAACCTATCCTCCACATATCTGGCAAAATTTTCCTAAAGCACAATTCTCATAAGCACACTCTATGTTCAATAATCTTTAGCGATTTCTTATTACCACTAGGATAAAATACAAACTCTTCTTTGGGGCTTACAAAGTCCTTCACCATCTAGCTCCAACTTATCTTTCTAGGTTGATTACTCCTCCTCATAAACGTTACACTTCAGCCAAACTGGCTTAATTGCTGTTCTCCAAACATAACATTCCATCTTTGAATGGCTCCCCCTCTAAAATGTGATCACTCCTCATTTCTGCCTCTTAGAATTCTTAGCTTTCCCCCAGCCTCAGCTCAGTTCCCATTACATAAGGACTTTTCCCTCTTATTCCTCCAGTATTTATGGTCTTCTTCTCCTGAAATTTCTTTATGCATTTGGTATCTCTCCAACAGAATGCAAGCTCTTGAGGACAGTAACTTTTTTGTCTTTGTATGCCCGGTACTTTACAGAGTTCCTTGTACTGAGTACAATGCCTTTCACATAGTAGGTTTCTAAATAAATACCTGAACAGGATTTGAATTTCAGGTCTGTCACTTATTAGCTATGTCCCCAGGCAAGTAACTTCATTTTCCAGAACTCTGGTTTCCTAATGTGTAAATTGTGTATACTATTTATGCTAATTACCAGACAGCTGTTGGTTGTGGAAATTAAAATGAGATAAATGCTTAAAAGTACAGTAACAATACTAGCTATCGCTATCATCATCATCATCATCATCATCATCATCATCATCATCATCATCATCATCATGTGCTTCAACTCGAATGTTAAAATTTAGTTAAAGGTCAGAAAAAAAGATTTAAAGTTGCTGTGATTGTATTTTTTGCAATGGGAATAGCAATTTAATTTCTGAAAGTGCTTTTTATCTTTGCTAATGAGTACTTTCTATAGAAATTCAAAGAACTAGGCTTTTTAACAAAACTTACCAAGTGGTCCCTTCCCAGCAGCTTTTGCTTTTAACTCTTCCAGTTTTTTCTGTTCTTCTTTTTGTTTTTGTTTGAAAGCTATATCTTCCTAAAGAAAATGTGGAACATACTATTGAAGTCCCAGCAGAGCTCAGCTGGGTGACTGTAACCAGCAGTTGCTGGTACTTGTCACTGAGAATGCTGATAGTTGGAGATGAAAAGATCTGGGTCATATAGTGGCTAAGCACTAGGAAGATCTGGCCTGTGGGAGAAGGGGGAGTCTGTTCTCAGAGTCCATTTCAAACTAAGGTCTCCCCCTTTTTTATGCCTATGCCAGTAAAAGTCCATTCTCTTCCCCCAATACTGGGGAGGCAGAATAATCTTATAAGGAGGCTTAAGTAAGAAGACTACTACAATTCCCTTGCCTATTACCTCCCACTGGGGTCTGAGCAGGATCAAACATATGACCTAAAACCTCAAGTACCCCATTTTCCCCTACCTGGTACCCTTTGACCTCAGCCCAGATACTTCACCTCATCCATTTCCTTAGTTTGCTTCTTGGGCTGCTTCAGAGGCTTCTTCTTACCACCTGTCATGGAATATAAGAAGCCCTGTTAAGATGTGGGAGACAGGGGGCGGCTAGGTGGCACAGTGAATAGAGTCAGGAGAACCCGAGTTCAAAATCGGCCTCAGACACTTGACACAAAACTAGTCGTGTGACCTTGGGCAAGTCACTTAAACCCAATGGCTCTACCTTCCCCCACTTCAAAAAGAAAAAAAAGATTTGGGAGATGGGAACCGAAGACTCAGGCAGGTTTCCTGCCTCTTGGCTGGTAGCTGAGGGCTACGGACTCCTTTCCATTATTCTGTCCTAAACCCGGGGGAAGCTTTTCTTTCTGGGTGTCTACCCCGCTCCTGGGCCGGGAAGGGAGACTGGGACCCAGCCTCCTCTTGTGCTCCTCTGTACCTCGCCCTTGAGGAGATCTCGTGGTTAGGAGGTCCTCCTCTCCTGGTCCAGGCCGAAAGGTCCAGCCATATCAGCTCCTCTAGGGCAATGGAGGGAAAGCTCGGAACCTGGGCTCCTCCTCCCATAGTCCCGCGGTCTCGGTGCTCCCTCCCAGGAGTGGCCAGGTTATGCAGCCCCTAGCTGCCACCCCCACCCTCCGATCTTTGGGCCACTCACCCTCGCGACCAGACATCGTGCCTCCTGCTCAGCTTCCCCGAGCCCCTTCGGTGCCGGAAGCGGAACCTTCGGACACGCCCCTTCCGCCTCGATCATCAGACTGATTGGTTCCTAGCTTGGAAATGGAGCCGCAGCTTCCGCGTTGGGGTGAGAGGTCGTGGCCCGCTGAAGACCTGGCTGCTTCGAGGCGGCGGTTACCGGTTAGGTTCCCGCGCGCCAGGTGAGGTGGTCGGAGCGAGGCGGGGGCAGCCAAGCCCCGGGCCTCGGCCCACGCGCCTTTCCAGGGACCCCCGGAGAGGGGAATCGGGTCTGGAGAGTCTCGGGCTGGTCTGAAGAAACAGGCCGGGTCTCTGGGAGGGAGGGTTGTCTGTCCGACCGGCTTGCTGCTAACACCTTTGTCACTGCTCGGAGGCTTGGTCTCGGGGGCTCCCACTCTGGCGGATCCGGAGGTTTCCCCAGGTTGGTCCCCTCTTTGTAACCATGCCCCTCCCCGGCTATCGTGGGAGAAGCCACTTAAGGGCTACAGCTGTCAGGAAAGTAGAGGCGGGCAGGGCCCTGGACGGAGGGGGCCTCCTCCTGGCTTTTGTAGAGGGGAGTGGGAGGGGAAACCAATGGCAGGAGGCGGGGGAGTTTCTCACCCTTGAGATGAGCTGTTTTTTAGGGATTCGCTGCCAGGGCGAGGGACCAGCTTGTGAGACAAGGGGACCCAGCGTTAAATATTCCTTAGCCCTGCCCTGTAGACCCTTTTCTGAGCCCACCTTGGAGGGCCTGACCCTCTTGCATTTTTTTCTCTTTTGTAGCATTTTCTGTCTTGAAATATGTTCAAGGACTATGAACTTGTTCATGGAATCATAGATTTAGAACTGGAAGAGTCCTCGGAGGCCATGTAGTCCAACTCTTATAGATGAGGAAACAAGTCTAAAAAGATTTAAATGACCTAGAAGATTACCCATTGTCAGTGGCAGGATTTGAATCTCTTTTCCTTGAATAGACTTGTCTAATGTGAGTATGGGTAAGTCAATTATCAGAGCTACAGGCAACTTTTATAAAACTGAGTATTCTCTGCCCTGATGAATCCACCCCCCCATTCTCCCAAAAGGGTGTAGTGTGGAGGGAAGTACTGTAAGGACAGGACCAAGATAATCATTTTTGTTCCTTTCCCCCAATAGATGCTTGATTAAGTTTAAGTACCTAAGTTGTGCTTAAATGCCTGTTAGACATCTCATAGTAGATGTCCTGTTAAAGTCATTATGTCCAAAACTGAACTCATCTTTTCCCCAAAACCTTCCTCTCTTCCTAACTCTTACTCTTGACAGTGCCACTGTCCAGTCACCCATGCTGGAAATTGTCTTCTCACTTTCACCCACCACATTTCAATCACTTGTCAAGTCCTGTCATTTCTACCTTAATAACATCTCTTGTTTAGATGCCCCTTTTTCTGACACTGCAACCACCCTAGTGAAGGCTGTCATCACCTAAGGCCAGGATTCAAAGTAGTAGACCTGCTGGGTGGTTTCCTCGCCTTTAGTGTCTTCCCACTCCAGCCCATCCTCCCTTCAGCTCTCAAATTGATCCTAAAAGCATATGTCTGACTATCACTTTGTATTCAGCAAGCTCCCTATCATTTCCAGGATCAAATGTAAAATCTTCTGTTTGGCTTTTGAAGCCCTTCATAATTTGGTTCCTTCCTGCCTCTTCAGTCTTACACCTTATTCTCCACATATTCTTCAATCCAAAGATATGAGCTTCTTTGAACTAGACACTCCATTTGCCCATTGCAGGCATTTTTACTAGCTATGTGCCCATGCATGGAACTCTTTCCTTATTTTTCCTTCCTGGTTTCAAATCTAAAGTCCTGCCTTCTGCAAGAAGCCTTTCATAGAATGCTTTAATCTTAGTGCCTGCCCTCTCAGACGACCCCTGGTTTATCCTGTATCTTTGTACATGATTTACATGTTGTCTCCCCAAGACAGGGAGAGACAAAATGGGGTTAATCATCCCATATAGAAGAGGCACAGGATAACTGTTACAACTTTACTTTTATTTACTCTCATTGAATTTGGCTAAGGGAAGGAATGACATAAACTCCAAATTGGATATCTTGCCACACAGGAGAGTAGGGGGGATGGGGATGAGAGGGGGGAATGATGGAAGCACACACTTCAGTAAAGGGACAGGGACAGGGTAGAGAATAAAACAAGGGAGGGGTGGGATAGGAAGGAGGGACATATAATCAGCCTCTCACAATATGTCCACTGTGGAGATGTCCTTCGTAATTACACATGTACAGCCTGTATTGAATTGCTTGTCCTTCCAGTGGGGGTGGGTGACAAAGGAGGAACCGAAAGAATCTAGCTAGAATTTAAAGCTCTTCAATCAAATGTTAAAAAACAAAACACATATGTGTGTGTGTGTGTGTATAATAATTATTACTATTAACTATGTGCAACTGGAAATTGACATACAGGGACTGGGGTAGGGAGACCCTCCTCGCCCTCCCAGAAAGTTAGAGGGGCGATGGGGGAGGGGCTTTACAGTGGGATCACTGTTTTGGGGTCGGGGTAGGGGAAAGAGGGGGAGATAATTTGTAACTCAAAATCTTGTGGAAATGAATGATGTAAACAAAAAATAAATAATTAAAAGATATATATATATGTATATATATAAAAATACTTATTGTCTCCCCATTTAGACTCTGGGCCCCTTGAGGGCAAGGACTGCTTTTTTCCTGTCTTTGTATCCCCAGTGTTTAGCACAGTACATGGTGCACAGTAGGCACTTTAGAAATGCTGGTTGACTGACTGTTGAGCAGATAAAGATACAAATAATAAAAAATGACAATTGTTTAGTTGTGTCCGACTCTTTGTGACCCCAGTGGGGGTTTTCTTGGCAGAGATACTGGATGATTTGGCATTTCCTTCTCCAGCTCATTTTACAGATGAGGAAACTGAGGCAAACAGTTAAGTAACATTCTCAGATTCACCCAGAAAGTGACATTCAGTTAGCTTCTATGATGGGAAGATAGGACTAAACAGATATGTGTGATACAGGGGAGAACTTGAAGAGGGCAAAGGAAAGATAAATTAAGCTAGATGCTATGTAGATTATTGATAGGAAAATTGGGGAGGAGAAAAAAAAGACCCACTCTTAATTGGGGCAATTAGAGAAAACTTTAGTGGACAAAGTGAAACCTGAATCCAACTTGAAGAGGATTCTGAGAGAGAAAAGAATTCGTAACCGGGCACATAGAGTAGCATGTTTAGCGAATGAATACCCAGTAGTCCATTTGACTGGCACAGAAAACATGAAGAGAAAATAATGTGGAAAAAGAGTGGAACGTAATTTGGAGCCAAATTTTTTTATCATGCTTAGTTAAGGAGTTTATATTTTATTCTATGGACAATAGGGAGTCATCGAAAGATTTTGAGCCAAGGAGTAACAAGGTCAAATCTGTACATTAGGAAGAGTATAGAGAATGGAGGCAGGGAGTTCAATTAAGAGTCTATTAGAATGGTCTAGGTGATGAGGTCTGAACTAGGGTGGTAGCATTTTAAATGGAGATTAAATGATATGGGTGATACTGTGCAAGTTAGTGAATGGATGAATTTCTTTTAAGCTTGCTTCAAGGACGTTCCATGGTCACTGGACACCTGTTTTGAGTATCAGGCAGAATAAAATTAGTTCCCCTTTATTAGCAGGTGCTGTACCCTGGAGTATTTTTTCCCACAAGCTTGTAGCTCAAAAGTATTTTGGCTAGGATAAAGAATATTCAGGTAGGTAGAAATGGGGGTTAGGAAATAAGAATCATTATGATCTTTGCAGATAAGTGAATAATATTTAGGCATTTGGAAATTAGCACTCACATGCATTTCTCCTGAAAAGAAAGGATCAAGGAGGACATTTTGTGTGTATGTATGCATGTGTATGAATGTGAATCTTCCATCAGTACAGTATTCTTTCCTGCCTTTTTGGCCTTCTATTATTTTTGGTCACCACCAGGTGTCACTCTAATCTGTCTTAGTGATGTCTGTTTGGACAGTAATTTGACTAACACAAAACAGCAATTCCATCTTTTGGCAGACTTTTAATAGACATGAAAAGACAGGAGCAGATAGGTAGGGGTAGAAGAAGGATCTCTACGTGTTGGATAATGGGCAAGATTCTGTGTTTGAATAGCCTTCAGCTTCTCTCCATTTGCTTAGGACATTCAAAAGACTGAAAAAAAGGAAAGATTAAGGAAAATCAGTCTGTTGAGCCTGACTGAGCACTGACTAAGAGAAGTAGTGGGGGAAGGGAAAGATTAGAGGACTGAAATGTGAGATTCAGGAATCAAATAGCCTGGGAGTCCTGTGATTAAAGGAAATTAAGAGGAAAAAATTGGACAAAGTACAAGGAAAAAAATTTTTCTGTGAAGACTTGATTTTCTTATAAAATTGTCTCCCTCCAGGGAAAGGCAGAAACCATCTTCTTGAAACTATGCTTCAGTAATCATAGAAGTTTCATATGGAATAGCTGCCTGATTTTTTTTTTTTTGAGGGAAGGTTGAATTCTGGCAGGGAAGCAGTTGATTGGGTGTGTGTGTGTGTGTGTGTGTGTGTGTGTGTGTGTGTGTGTAAGAAATGAGACTGAATACTAGATATTTCCTGAAATCCTGTCTCAGGTTTCCCCATGGGATTTTTATGCTTCATTCTTCCTGCTGAGCGGTTGTCCCCATGTTTCCCTCCAGTTTGTTATCTTTTTTATAGGAATCATAGTCCGAGCAGGCCTAGGCGTCCTTTTCCTCAGGCACAGGATTCATCAGCTTGTTAACAGGATGTACCTGTTCTTGGAGAGTAGCCAAAGCTTCTGTAGGAAAGCTGTGTAAGTGAGGACAGTGTATACTATTTACTGTTTGTGTCCAATTAAATATAGGTAGTGATAATATTCTATAGACCATCATATCTAAAGAATGTTCACTTAATACTTATTTAAATGAAAACATTGTTCAGATACTGTTCTGTCTCGAATTAGAAATGCTGGGGGGGCAGGGAGGCAGGGAGGAAAGAGAGGAAGTGGAGAAAATTTGAAACTCAAGGGATTGTGGAACAGAATGTTGTAAACTAAAAATAAATAAATTTTTTAAAACGAGTTAGAAATGCTTAAGCTTGGTTTTGTGCTTTTTTCTTGGTTCTTAGTAGATAACTTCTGTGTCCCTTTTCCAGCATTACTCACTGCCTTGCATGAATTCTCAAGTCTAATGATGGGGCATGCTACAGTTTTTTCGATGCAGTACATCATGAGTTCATCTCAGAAATTGGGGCTAAGAAACCAAAGAATGAAACTCTTTATCATGAGGACCTTCTACAGCCCAGGTCCCATCCAGCCCAAGGGGAAAACTTCAGCAAAAACTGCTATCAGACTGTATCACAGACTGACTGAAATGGGTCGAGCCTGGGGGCAGAATTTCCAGCAGAGAATATCTTCTGTGGCCAAAACTTGGTGGGAGAGTTATGAGGAATTCATTGGGCTAAATGAAGTTCGAGAGGCCCAGGGAAACGTGACTGAGGTAAATATGGCATGTGTTGTACAGAAGAGAATCTAGAGCTTTTACCACTTTTTGTAGCAGGTCCTGCCATGATGTTATTTCTGGCTAACGCCGCCCCAGCAGCGTTGTTTAAACCACATCCAGCCTTGTCTTTCCTGGCTTTCAAGTTTCAACTCTTTAGTGCCATTGGGTTGGAGATACGGAATGTCATTTTAGTATGTCGCTCAACCAGACCACTTCCATTTTCCCCTCCCTTCCCCAGTCATTGCCTTTTGTACAGTTAGGCCCACTATATGATTCCTTTGTTGATTCTGAATTGGTGGTATATGTTTGCATTTATAATGATTTTATAACACTACAATTAAAGAACATTTGTGAAGGAAAAAATAATTGAAAAATACTATACCCTCTACACTGCATCCCTAAAATCTTAGTGCCAATTAAGCTTTAAGAACTTAAAACTGTACTGACAAAAGTCAAATCCATCGCTGCTTCAATGTAGTCACACTTCAGTTCTATCCACAATGGCAGTGAGAATCACTTATTTACAAAAACACTAAAATTTATGTTGTTATCTACACAGGCAGAGAATTGAGTAATTATTCTATTTTTCATTGTACGTCACATGCATGTGTTAACATACACACGTGTATATGTGTATACGCATGCAACATCAGTGTTTTTACTTTAAATCTCATTTAACCTTTGTTATTTAGTTATTAAAAACTTAAATAGAAAGCTTCCTTTCCCCTATTTGAATGGGGAAACATGAATGAGAAATAGGAAGAGAGTAGAGTAGAATAGATGGCAGATCCAAGGATAGACTTAGCCCTGGGTTCCTTCTTTTGTAGACATGTTATCATTAACAGTGACAGCAGAGTGCAGAGCCTGGAGTCAGGAAAACCTGAGTTCAAATCCAGCCTCAGACACTAGTTCTGTGACCATGGGCAAGTCACTCAACCTCTGTGTGCCTCAGTTTCCTCCTCTCTAAAATGGAGATCATAAAAGCACCTACCTTCCAGTGTTGTGAGGATCAAGTAAGAAAATATTTGTAAAGCATTTAGCACAGTGCCTGGCATGCAGTAAGCCCTTAATAATTGCTTATTTCCTTTCCTTATTCCCTTTTATAGCAGTGTAGGAAAAATAGGTTTGACATTTTGTCCTTTTTTACATCTCTTCTGCCAGAATAAAATCAAAATAGAAGGAAAGTATAATTTCACTAGGGCAGCCAGAGTGCCAATCAGTGTGTACCAGCTGTGGGTAACTATGTCCTCCCCTATTCCCAGCCCTTCACTTATTTTAGGAAAGGGGGACAGACTTTACTTCTGTTTCCCTTTCAGGCTGAGAAAGAGTTCATGGTGGCTCGAGGAATTGTCCGAAAGGCTAGAGATGACCTGGAAGCTCACCAGACCAGACTCAAAGAGATTCGGGATCGTTTGGATCGAGTTTCCCGAGAAGATACCCAATACTTGGAACTTGCAACTCTGGAGCACAGATTATTGCAGGTAGGATGAATCTGGAGGACTACTGAGATTATATCTCTTTACCAACAGAGGTGCTGACTGGAGCCCGTTAGGAATTTGAGTCTGGATCCCCCTAACAAGTCCCTGTTATTATACACTTAGAGGAAGTAGTAGATGTGTTTGCCTCTGTAAATAAATTAGGTTTGAATGGTTAAACTTTGCAAAAGCAATTTATTTTGTGATTTGGTCATTAACATCTTCAAAGAGCATTGATAGAACTTAGGGAAGAACAGGAAAGGTATGGCTGTTATATAATAAGCGCTTTATTAGTATCCTATTGTCATTCACTGACATATTAACACTAATATAATAACATTGATGGGTAACACTTCCTTATTAACCAGTTAAATTCAAGTATTATTTGTTCTCCTTTACTGGCTCATTCCCCATTGCCTAAAAACATAACTTAGTCTCATCTAGGGGGGTAAGGGGGGGTACTTAACTTTTTTTTTTCTTTTTAGAAGAGGGAAGGTGGGGCACTTGGGGCTAAATGATTTGCCCAGGGTCACACGGCTAGTTTTGTGTTGTATCTGGGGCAGATTTGAACTCTGGTCCTCCCACCTACCTTGCCTTGATCTTGTCAACCCTTCAAGCTATATTACTTTTCTGCCACCCTTTGAATCCAAACTTCACAGAATAAGTCCCATTAATAAAAAGATTTGTTCTGTAAAACTTGGACTCAGTCAAAAAGAGTCCCCACCCCTTCTCTAGAGCCTATGCAGTTTTTGCTTTCTCACCACCTGTCTCTGTAGTTTGACTTTCATCCCTGCCATTCCATTGAAACAGCTCTCTTCAAGGTTACCAGTAACTTCCTAATGGTGCACTCTAGCTTCTTTTCAATCCTCATAGTCCATATGCCAATGGCAGCCATCTTCTCATTCAGAATATTCTTTCTTCCTTTATCTTCCAACACGTTTTCTCTTGATTCTCCTCTTATCTGTCTGACCTCTCTGTTTTGGTCTTCCCTGGTTTGTTGTTTTACTATGGGTATGCCCCAGGACGAAGTCCTTATTAAGCCTTTTAGAATTTTTCTTTTCCTTAGCAATCTCACCTACTCTTATGACTTCTTATCATCTTTCTGCAGGTAACTTCTAAATCTGCATATCAATCTCAGTCTTTCATCTAAATTCTAATATTCTATCTTTAGCAGCTTGCTAATAAAGTACATGTATGTACTGCTGACGCTTCAAATTCAAGACCGAACAACTGAACTCATCATTTTCCCCTGAAGCTTGTTCCCTTCTTCCTACTTTCTCACTTTTTCTTTGGTTGGCACCACCATTCCCCTAGTCTCTCCCATTCCAAATCTCAGGGTGGTCTTTGATTCTTCTCTTCATCTCACTTCCCATATTCAGTCAGTTGCTAAGTCCTGCTGTTTTTTACTTAGACAAATATTATTCATATATGTCCTGCCTTCTTTACCCACATTGCCACTATCCTAGTTCAGGCCTTCATTTGTGGTGGTATGGACAGTTATCCCTAGCTATTCTGTTTCAAGGTTTAATCCTCACAAATCTGTTCATCACACAGCTGCTGAACTGATATTTCTAATGATCATCTTCCTAAGAACTGAAAAACTGAGGAGGTCCCTACTGCCTGTAGAATAAAAGACAGATTGCTTTACTCTTGCATGGAAGGCCCTTCATCACACAACTGCACTGTCTTTTCAGCCTTATTTCATACAATGCCACTCATGCACTTTATTTTCAAACTTTTAACTGGCCCCGTTTATAACATGAGGAAGGAAGGTCCTTTAAGATGCCTACAGCTATGATCTGATGATATTGATCCTGATTTTCCCACCTCTTTATATTTGTAAAGACCGTCCCTCATGTTTTGCATGTATTCGTTCCTCTTTTCTAACTTACTGTTTAAATATTTTTCTTTCAAAACTAACTCAGGTGCCACTTCCTCTATGAAATCTTCCCAGACCCTCTTCCCACTGAAAGTGATCACTCCTCACATTTTCCCACAGCACAAAGGATTGTGCCTTTTCCCTTATAAAAATACTTTGTGAGGGCTGGAATTGTGTTATTTTTCATTATTGAATTCTCAGTGCCTACTAATAGTTGCTCTACTATAGAAGATACTTCAGAGATTTTTGATGAGGTAATTCACACCTCTCAGCTTAGTCCTTTATGATTCATAGTCAGGGCATGTTTCCTCCCCTTCCCCCCTCCCCATTTATGTCCTTGATGGAGGAATGAAGGACAAAGTTTCTGTTTATTGTTTCTGCAGGAAGAGAAGAGGCTCCGAACAACCTACATTAACTTAGAAGAGTCAGAACGAGAGAAGTTTTCCCTCTTTTCTGCAGCAGTAAGGGAGAGTCATGAAAAGGAGCGAACAAGAGCTGAAAAAACAAAGAATTGGTCAATCATTGGTTCTGTTCTCGGCGCTTTGATTGGTGTTGCTGGTTCTACTTATGTGAATCGTGTACGGTTGCAGGAACTGAAGGCATTGCTTCTGCAATCACAGACTGGACCAGTGAGTCTGCAGGAGGTCATCAGAGAACAAGTTTCCAGCCACAGTGTGCAGAACAAGGATCTCAGTGACCTTATTGAAGAATTTAGGAGCTTAGTGCACTCTGGAATCAGGGTGTCTTCTGGAGCTCAAGAAGATGCCACTTCTGCTGGAGAAAATCTCTTGTCTCATAAAGACACATACTTACTTTCAGCCTCTTTGAAAGAACAGCTCAGCCAATCTCAGCAGGTTCATTCATGTCTAGAGAGTTTACGAGAACAGCTTACTGACCTGGACAAAAAATTCAGTCAAATGGTTGCAGAGGTTCAGCTTGTAAAGGCTACAGCCCGTTCTCAGCTTGTAGAGCAAGCAAACCAAGCTTTGCTAGACTCTTCACTGGACACCAGGCAGTCCCTGGTTGCCCAGGGCATGATTCTAGAACTGTCAGACATGGAGCATAGGTTGGAGACCCAAGTCAATAGGAACTCTATCTATAGCACCGTGCTAACTTGTACCATGTTTGCTGCTGTGCTGCCAGTGCTATACATTCTCTTTAGAGCCAACTAGCTGTCTCTGGAGGGCAGCTTCAGTGAGGAAAAGGAGTTGTTGCATTTACTTATGAGCTGGCAGGCACCTTACTGCTTTGTCCATTTAATTCACTTGGAGGTTACTAGTGGTGAAGCCACCCAGAAATTCTGAGCCTGGCTTCTGAAAGGGGAAAAAGATAGGCAACATGGTTTTCTTCTTCAAGATTTACCTTTTTAAAATTCCAGCTCACGTTTTACATTCATTTACCAACTTTGCACTTGGGAAAAGGATTATATTTGAAATTATGTTATTGAAAACAATTTTAAAACTTCAAATTATGGTAAAAGCTGAAATTTATGTAACACTTTACAGTTTACAGAGCACTTTATATACATTGTCAGTTGATCCTCACAACAATGCAATGTAATACTGAAAGTCTAAGCTAATTTGGTTGAATAAATTGGGAAAGCAGCTCAGCAGTATAGATTTAGAACCATGGAGTTCTGTTAATTTGAAAGTTTACCTTCGTATTTCCTGTGTTCTTTCTAGGTTCTCCCTAGTGTTCTCTACCGTTGCCTGCATTCTATGACGTTTTTAGTATCATGTCCCTTTGTGTTGGGAGTCTTTTTGATGCTTCATCTGTCTGCATTTCTAACCTTGGTTTTTGTTTTCCTGACCTAACTTGTATTTCCCAGATCTTCTTGTGTCTAAGTGTTTGTGGGGTGTCTAGTCATTAGAACCTGGAAGTCAGGATTCCTAGGTGCTTGTCTACTGGCTGACCATGGAATCCACTTGCCTTTATGATTTAGCTGTTCTGTTCCATCTGTCAGGTGGAAAGAGTTCCTTTTGCCTTTCTTTTTTTTTTCCTTTCAGCTTCCCTTCAGACAAGAGGAAGAATCAATGTCTGATACTTGAAATGGAGGGAATTGAGAGTGGGGGAGCCGGGGCTGTTGATAAAGGATTGTGTTGGATTGGCAGCATTGAGAAAGGAGCTTCCTAAACAAACAGATCTTTGCCTGTAGGGAAGTAGGATTGGGCACTAGCAAAGGGTGTGTGTGCCTTCCCTCTCTACAGCCTGGAGATACTCTCTGAAAGTATCTCATTTTGCCTAAGGCAGGATGGGAGGAGAGCTGGCAAAGGGTATCCCATTGATAGTGTGAACTGAAAAGCAGTGAGCTGGGTGGGGTGAATTCCAGAAGTGGAAGTCACCGTGCTAGGCAGACAGGGGTTGGGGTGAGGGGGAGCAGCCAGGTTGGATGGTGGCAGATTCAGCTCGGAGTGGACCCCACCCTGACATGCCTGCTCCGGTATAGGAGGGCTGCCTGCTGTTCCTTCAAACCCTGCCCTGTCAAGCCTCAGACAGTGGGCTTGCTCTGTATCAGCATTTCTTTTGTCTTGCTAGGTAATAACTCAGTTGAATAAAAGAAACTAATTAATATGACCATTTATCGTTGTTATCATTTTTTCTTTAGAAAAGTTTGTGGGAAGCTCTGTTGTCCAATACATGGGGGCAGAATTGAGGGATAGCATCATCAGTGGCTCATTACAATTTACACACACTTTGTAGTTGTGCATTAGTTGAGCTGGAATGGGAACCTGGGAAGATTCCTTCCTGCATAACATCTTAGCTCTTGGATAGGTTCTCTCCCTGCAGTAGAGCCTGACACTGACCATACCCTTGAATAGCCCTAGGGGAATGGCACCTTTCTAAAGGGCTAAAGGCACATTAATTATCAAACATTTGGTAAGTACCTCCTCTATTCAATGTAGCATGTTAGGCACTGAAGATGTAACCAAATAAGGAAGAGTTCCTGCTCTTTACCACAAAATCAGAATCTCAAGAGGAAGGACATATGTCTTGTAGTCCTACGTACCTGAGCAAGAATACCTTCTCTAGAAGAGGTGTCAAAATACTTTACATTCACCACACTCATGAGTGCTACCTGAACCAGATGAAAATATGATTGGGAAATATTTAACAAAGTAAAAATACAATAAAACGTAATATATACGTATGTATGTATGTATGTATAACATCCCTGACAAGTGGTCAATCCAGCCTTTATTTGAAGACTTTGAGTAATTTAGAAGCATTACTTTCTGAAGTTAATTCCATTTTTGGACAACTATTAATTGTCAAATTTTTTCTAATCTTGACCTGGAGATAGACTTCTGTTCCCTTTGCTCCTGATTTTGCCCTGTGGGGCAAAACTATGGAAGTCTAGTTCCTCTCATACATTCTAGCCCTTCAAATACCTGAAGATGACTATTTTCAGTTAAACATGTCAGGTTGTTTCAGATCATCCTTGAATAGAAAGTTCTCTAGTTCTTTCACTATCCTGGTCACATTCTAGCTTGAAAATGTCCTTCCTAAAATGTGACATCCAGAGCTAATTATGGTCTCCATGTGGTCTAACCAGGGCATTCTGTAACCTTTCATTCTGTAGTACACTTATGTTTCTTTTGCTAGGGGAGCCCTGTCTCACTGTTGATGCTCTGATCTTATAATTTACTAATTACTAATCTCACAGATATTTTTCATATCTCCCTGTCTTTCCCATTCTGTACTTGTAGAGTTGATTTTTTTTTTTTTTTTTTGCTTTTTGGAGGGCAGTTGGGGTTAAGTAACTTGCCCAAGGTCACACGGCTAGTTTTTTGTGTTAAGTGTCTGAGGTCGGATTTGAACTCAGGTACTCCTGACTCCAGGGCCGGTGCTCTATTCACTGCGCCACCTAGCCGCCCCTAGAGTTGATTTTTTAACTCAAGTACACGTCTTCACATTTCTCTTATTGTTCCTCTTACTAGGTTTGACCATCATTCTGGCTCCCATGAGGGGTCCAAAAGATCACTTTGGATCCTGATCCAGTTATCAAAAATGTTATTCCAGCTTCATATCATAAGCAAATTTGATAAGCATGCCTTCATCTTCCAAGTCATAAAAAGTGTTGAATAGAGTTAGGCCAAGGGAATGGCTTAAGTGTAGTAGAGGAGATAAAAACACAGATGATTACAGTGGAATGTTAATTGCATGAGAGAAGTACAACTCTGGGCATTTGTGAGAGGGAGACGTCATTTATGGCTGTGAGCTTAAGGAAAGGCTTTGAGCTGGGCCCTAAACCACAGTTAAGATTTTGATCAGCTGGATGTGGAAAGGACATTCTGAGAACAAGGAACTAAGTTAAGGAAAGTTACAAAAGGTGGGAAAGTTTGGAACATATTTGAGGAATCTGATTTGTTTAGTACTATATAAAGGGGCAAGTAATGTGAAATGACATTAAATAGGTTAGGGGCAGATGAGCACCTTGAATGCCAAACAAAGGAGTCTAGTCTTTGTTCAGGCAATGGGAAACCATAAAAATTTTTTAAGGTGGGAGTGGGGTGGAACAGGTGACAGCTATGTATTAGGAAGATCCATCCCAGTAGACACTGGAGAATAGATGAGAAATACAGGAGAGAAATCCTCAGTAGAGGGATGAGGGTGGTATCTTTGTGGACTGGTTTCCCTAGCTTCTCCATCTCCCCAACCTGCTGCCCTGAAATCTTTTGCTATTATGCACTATAATAATAGCTACAGTTCTTTATTACTTCTAAGCACTAGACTGGACCCAGCCCAGGACTGGAGATTCTGATATAAGACCTCTCCCTCAAGACCTCATTTCTGAGCAAGACCACTGACTCCTGCCATCAGAACCTTGAGTATGAGTAGGGCCTGATCTCCCTCTCTTAGTGCTAGGAAAAGAATTTATTCTGCTCTCTGATTTCACGAGTCTTAAGAGTAGGAGCCCCAGTCAAAAAATGCATATCCATCCTAATCCCAGTGATACAGGACTGCTAGCTGCAAATGGAAAACTGGCCAATTCCTTGCTTCCACAATCTGTTTTCAATCCCATGCTCCTCAGCCCTATCCTTCCTTTATCATTGTGCCCAGTGGAGCCATTGTTCCATTGTTAACAAACTTCCCTTCATCCTATACCTTTTTATGTTCCAGCACTCCTTTTATGTTCCAGAACTCAAAAAAGCCTGGTTTCCCCTTGAAGGCATCCTCTCTAGTAGTGGATATATATATATACCTTTTCTTGTGCTCTCTGACATAATGGACCAGGAAGAGGAGCAAGCTTTTTGCTTCCCATTGCCACTTCTAGTCACCCCTCTTAGCCACCATCATTTAGCCTCTCCTTTGAGGTTTTCATCATCTGGAAGTAGTACATTATCCAGATCCTGGATATATGCATCCTCCCAGGTCATTCTTCCCATTAACTTAGAGTCTTCTCCACCCTAGCCCCTGCCCTTATACTTGGAAACATCAATAAACTTGTTGATGTCCCCTCAAACATACTGACCTTCAAGCTGTCAGCCTCTAGTCCTATAACCTATACTTTTATTGACCTCTGCTACATACAGGTATGATTAAACTCTTGATCTTAACATCATCTAAATGTTCTACAAACATGTCCCTTTCTCCGTCTTTATAAAACCTTCACTTGGTCTATCTCAAGTTGTCACCATCTGTTTTTCCTTGTTTTCAGAGAAGAACTCCTAGAAAAAGCTATCTGGCATGTATAGTATGCACTTTATAAATGTTAGTTTAGTATTATTATCTTTTCCCCAAACGCTTTTCTCTTCCTAACTTCCCTATGTCTTTTGAGGACACCACCATTCTTCTGGTTACCCTCTGACTCTTCATTTTCCCTCACCTCTCATATCCAATCAATTGCCTAGTCTTGTTGATTCTGTTTCTAAAGCATTTCTTGTATCCATCCCCTCTCTACTCAAATGGCTATAACCATAGCTCAAGCTCATCATTTCTTGCCTGTACTATTGCAACAATCTCTTAATTGGTCTCCTTACCTTGTCTCTTCCCTTTCTGATTCATCTTCCACACACCTACCAAGTTGATAGTCCTAAAGCACAGGTCTACCATGTCACTCTTACCCTCTTACACTCTTACAATCTCCTCAGTCAAGCATTTAAAATTGTTCACAATCTGACTCTAGCCAATTTTTCCAGGTTAGTCATATATTACTCCACCTCATGGACTAGACACTCCAGTCTAGAATACTTCATATTCTCCTGGTCAGATACTCCATCTCCTTCCTGCTTGCTCTAGCCTGGAATGCTTTCCCTCATCAGCTTCCACAAAGCATCCCTAGCTTCTTTAATGGTTCAGATCAAATGCCATTTCCTACATGAGGTCTGTCCTCATCTGCCCAAGTTGCTAGTGCCCTCTCCACAAGGAAATTACATATGTTTTGTATTTCCTTATATGTTGTCATGTAATTATTTCCTCTTATAAATTTGTGGGCAGGGACATGTTTGTTTTTGTCTTTCTGGATTGTCTAATATAATGCCTGTTACATATTATGGTGGTATTGGTAAGAATGTATAATTGTACCTCTTATGCCCATGTTTTATTTATTTTTATAATGTATGTGACTTAATTTCTACCCTGGACTATAAGATCCTTGAGGAAAAGAATCATATGTATCTTAATAATTCTTATTTATTTCTCTTAATATTTCCCACATGCCCAGCATAGTGCATTGTAAATAGCAAGCACTGAATGGTTGTTCAGTGAATTGGAAGGGGGAGAAACCAGAGGCAGGAAGACTGCAAGTTCCCGTAATAGTTTATGGGAGATGTAATGAGGACGTAGACAAGAGTTGAGAATAGAAAAGAGGGAATAACTCGAAAGATAACACAGGGGGAGAGTTGGCAGGGTTTGGTGGCTGGTTAGGGATGGGACTACTGGGAGAAGTCAAAAGATGATTTCATTCAACCCAGGTAACCCTGGGAGAATAGTGAGATTAGCAAGTTTTGGAGGAAACATGGAGTTTGGTTTTGGACAAGTACTATGTGCACAGTGGACACCTGAGGCTCTGCAGGGATGCATTATTTATATCATAAAAGCTGACATTCATAGAGAACTGAAGCATTTATAAAGCACTTTATAACCATCTCATTTGATCTTTACGACAGATATTATCCCCATTTTGCAGGTGAGCCAACTGAGGCACAGACAGGTTAAGTGACTTGCTTGTCCAGGGCTCTACATCAGGTAAGCATGATACAAGGGCAGCATTTGATCCTCTATCTTCCAGACTTCAAATGTAGCACACGAGTGGGCCAAACTCAGATAGACACAGATTAGAAAACTGCAAATTAATATCATGTTTAATTTTATTTTTATCTATTTTGTTTAGCATTTCCCAATTCCATTTTAATCTGGTTGCAGTTTTGTGGTCTGCATGCCGGGGCTGCAAGTCTGATGCCTCTGCTGTGCAATCATGCTGCCTCATGTATGACATCATCCCTGAACTCTGGGAGTTTGCAATCCAGATTAGAAGAGAACTACACAAATAATTGTATATACCACCTAAGTGGTATGAATGAATGAATGAATGAATGAATGAATAAAAGCATTTATTAAATGCTAATTATGTGCAAAGTAAAATATTAAGTGCCAAGAATAGTAATAGCTTACCTTTCTATTGAACCTACTATGGGTCAGGCACTGTGTTAAGAAAGTACAATTTTTATCTCATTTGACCCTCCCAACAACTCTGGGAGGTAGGTGCTACTATTATCCCCATTTCACAGATGAGAAAACTGAAGCAAACAGAAGTTAAGCGATTTGCCCAAGGTCACACAGCCAGTATGTGTCGGAGACCAGATTTGAACTTAGGTCTTCCTGACTCCAGGCCCTACGCCATCCGCTGCTCCATAGAAAAACTGAGACAGGGCCTGTTCTATAGGTGCTCATACTTTAATTGGGGGAGACCACAAATAAAAGTTCAGTGGCAAGGCAAATGGCAAAACCCAGGAATTCTTAGGTTACACAGGACAACAGTGCCAGGAGACTTCAGGACATGAAGACAGGGCAGATGTTAAGGTCCGGTGGTCCTTGTGGTTGGCTCCTATTTCATTCAAGTCATGTGAGCTTGTTCTGTATAAGTACTGTAGATAACAAATGGGATAGTTATTCACTTAAGAGAGTGGGCTGGGAATCAGTGAAGGCCTCATAACATGGAAATGGCATTTTAAGAATGGGTAGGATTCTGATAGCTAGAGATAGTGGGTGAGTGTTCCAAGTAGGAGGAACAACCAAAATAAAAGCAAAGAGAAAAATTAAGGCATGTTTTGGGGGGATGGTGACCACATCAATATGGCTAGATCAGCTAAGATTAGAAAGGTAAGATCGAGCAATCAAATGGTAGAGGGTTTGAACTGTCTTGTAGTCAATGGAAAAACAATAGGTTTTTTGTTTGTTTTTTTAGCATGGAAGTGAGTTCAACAGATCTTTTAGGAAGATTAATCTGGTGCTAGGGGTATATTGGAGGAAATATAGAAAGTAGATTGTGGGTGGGGAACCTTTGGTCTCCAGGACACATGTGGCCTTCTAGGTCTTTGGCTTTGGTTTTTTGACTGAGTTCAAGTTTTTTTTTTTTTTTTTGAGGGCAGTTGGGGTTAAGTGACTTGCCCAAGGTCACACGGCTAGCTTTTTTTTTTTTTTTTTTTTTGGTGTTAAGTGTCTAAGGCCGGATTTGAATTCAGGTACTCCTGACTCCAGGGCCGGTGCTCTATTTACTGCGCCGCCTAGCCGCCCCTGAGTTCAAGTTTTATAGAATAAATTCTTTTATTAAGGGTATTTGTTCTGTGAAGTTTGGATTCAGTCAAAGGGCCATGCTTGAGGACCTAGAGGGCCACATGTGACCTTGAAGCTGCAGGTTCCTCACCCCTAAGTGAATATTGTAGTGATCTAGAAAGATAGGGAAAATTGGTAGGGAATTAATAATTGATTAGATGTGAGGAACAAGTCATGGCAGGGGACTCTTCCTCCTTGGGTTATGTCACTTTTCTAGGTAAATACAAATGAAACTAACTCCAAGATTCCCTGAGCTGCTTCTTTCCCAATCTGGGAGCCCCATATATTCGTCCCCTGTTGTGCAGAGTCCCATCCAAGAAAGTGAGCTCATTTGGATATTTCCCAAGCTCCAGGCTTTTAAATTCTCCTGAACAGATTTTAAGATGCCAGTGCATGGCAGCGGAAGGGAGGTGTTGTTCAGTCTTGCTCTTTCAAGCTTTCTAGAGGAAAAATCTAGTTCAGAGGCAAAGACACATTCAGTGCTTGGGCCCTGGCAAATGACGCACAGCTCATTCTCTAGCTGGTGGTTTGCTAGTCCTGAAATTCATAGGGTTTCACTCAGAGGGACCTTCTAGGCAAAGAGGAGGAAGTAGGGAGAAGGGAGAATTTGGGGGTGCTGGTGGGAAAGGATTTGATAGGTTGACTGGTCAGTGGACAGATAAAAGGTGGACCCTAAATTCTTGGAAATATTTATTAAATTTGAGGTTGTTAGAGAAGCTCTGAGGAAAATGAATAAGAACTGGAAAGATTCTAAATAGAAAAGTGATTCTTTCAGGTAAGAGCCTGAGCTGAGAAGTTGTGGGGAATTAAAGGAATAGGGACAAGAGACAAACATCCTTGAGACAGAGGTTTGATGCTCATTAAGATTTGTAGGTGACACAAAAGTGGGAGGGGTAGCTACTCCAATGAATGACAGTGTCAGGATTAGCCTGACAGGCTAGAGCATTGGGCTGGACATAATGAGATGACATTCAATAGGGTTCAATGTAAAGTCTTACACTTAGGTACAAAGCATCAACTGCACATAAAATATGGGGGAGCGTGGGTAGGCAGCAGTCATTTTGAGAAGGATCTGGTGGTTTTAGTGGACAGAAAGCTTACTAGGAGTAAGCAGTATTTGATATAGCAGCTAAAAAAAAAAAAGCCAACGCAATCTTGGGCTGTTAGGAGGGGCAGAGCTCCCAGAACAGGGGATAATAAGTCTACCAATAGTCCTTTGTTAGGCCTCATCTGCAATGTTGTGTTCAGCTCTGGGCACCACAGTTGAAGAAAGACATTAATAAACTGGAGATTATTCGGATCCTGGTGAAGGTTCTTGAGGTCACGACTCATGAGGATCAGTTGGAAGAATCTGGCAGATTTAGCTTGGAGAAAATAAGACTTTGGGGGAACATGACATCTGTGATCAAGTATGTGAACTGCTGTTAAGTCTAAAAGGAGGGATTAAACTTGTTCTGTTTGGCAAAATGAGGAACAATTTAGGTTTAACATAAGGAAAAACTTGCTAAGAATTAGAGTTGTGTAAAGATGGAATGGCTTGCCTCCAGAGGTAGTGGATTCCCCTTCTTGAAGGTCTTCAGGCTGAGACTGGATGGTATTCCTTTGTATATAGGTTCAAATAATATAGTCATGTTAACATCTACTATTTTTATATGCCAAGCACTGTGCTAAGTGCTTTACAAATATTATCTTGTTTGATCCTTTACAATGGCCCTTGGAAATAGCTATGGCTATCCCATTTTACAGTTGAAGAAACAGAGTCATAAGTTAAGGGACTTGCCCAGTCACAGTGTCTGAGGCTGGAATGGAATTCAGATCTTTCTTACATTAGGCCGAGTGCTTTATCCACTGCACTATCCAGTTGCCTCTAGAGACATGGCCACTGAGGTCCCTTCCAACTCTCAAATTCTGTAATTCTGTGACACTACTGATTGGAACTTTAATTAAATCCAATTAGTATGTAACTGTCTTACATGATATGCTAGGTGAAAAGCGACCTGCTTCTATCACCATACTATGGCTGTAACTGAGCAAGTCCCCTCACCTTTTGGTGCCCTAGGCAAACTGCTGCAAAGGAACCTATCTACAGTGATGGAAGTTCTTTACCAAGAGCTTCCTATACAATTGAAATCATATATCTGCTTAAAAAATAGTGCTAGGCAGTAGGAACATGATGACAAAAATGAAAGTACCTACCCTCAAGCAGCTTATTGGGGGGAAATGACAGGTACCCAGATAAGTAAACATGAATTTAACATAAAGTAATTTCTGGTGGGGTGTGGGGAACAACTTTTAACAGAGGGTGATAGAGAAGATGAGGGCAGAGCTGAGCTCTCTGAAGGTAGCTAGGAAATCTACAAGGCAGAAGTAAAGTTTGGAGAACATTCCAATCAATAAACATTTATTGTCAAGATGCAAAAGACAGCCCCTGACCTCATGGAGTTCACAATCTAGTGGGGGAGACAATAAGGAAGCAAATATAAACAAGTTATATTATAGGACAAATAGGAAATAATTAAAAGGGGTTGGGAAGGGCTTCCAGGAGTAGACTTTTCAAATGTGCAGAGGTTGAATGGAATGTCTTCCATGAGCATCATAGGAGCGTAGGTTTAGATTTTGGCTGTTCTTTCCCCCTTCAAACAGTTCCATAGAACATAAAAGGGAAGAATTAGCATGAGATGGAAAGGTAAGAGTGGTACCAGATGTGAAAGCCCTGAATGTCAAACCAAGAGCAGTAAGAAGTAACCAAAATTTTCTGAGCAAGAAGTAATAAGACAAGATTTATTTATTAGAAAAAGTAATCTGGCAGTGTCCTAAAGGTTGGGCTGCAAGGGAAAGGATGTCTTTGGGACAGTTGTCTTTTGAGTTCTCATTCACCTCCTCATGCCCAGAGATGTTAACTGACTTGTCCAAGGTCCCACAGGTCTTCCGATCCTTCAAACAGCCTGGAAAGGACTTTGACTGAATCGAAAATTTCCTGAGAGAGAGAGAAATGTCAAATTAACCTGGAAAGATAGAGGGGAGCCAGACTCTGAAAGGCTTTAAATGCTAAATAGAATCGTTTACCCTAGAAGCAACAGGGACCCACTAAAGCTTCTTGAAGAGGGGAATGGTAATGGTCAGAGCTGGTAGAAAGTGAATGGGGAGTGTTTGTTAAACAACTTTCCAAAGTTTGTTTAGTTTGGAAATGGCGGTGGGAGTGTGGGAGTGCTTTATATTCTTGTGTTTGTTCATGGGCTCTTGTGAGCCCTTCCTAACTTATACATTTTCTGTTGTGTATGAAATAAAGGCCATCAATATCTGTATTATTCACTAAATACCTGTACAAAAATGGAAAACGTTGCTTGCTTTTAGGGAAACCTAGACATGAGACATGCTGTGATTGCGATGTAAGATGTTCCTGGAGAACTCCAGGTAGAAGCATCGAGCTAAAGAGAGAAAATGATCCTCATGGTATCAGGTCCCAACCGTGTGAGATCAGAGTCCTCGGGGCCTGGGGTCATGGATGACAAACACAGATTGGTTTACTTTAATTGGGGGAAATGAAGCTAGGCTTATTTTGTGAATGTGGAACAGGATTTCTTTTTAACTCAATAGAGGATGTCCAGTACCATGCAAGGATGTGAATGTATTCTATTAAGTATAATGCATTACCCCCCTCACACGCTACCTTCCAGCCAAACTGGCAGACATTCCATCTCTTGCCTTTGTTCTTTTTTGCATATGCCTGGAATGCACTCCTTCCTCACTTACACCTCTTGAAACCCTCCCAGCAAGATATTTGTACTCCTTGTGCCTTGAATACTGCCTGGCACATAGAAGGAATTTAAGAAACACTTAATGATTATCAGTTTGGCAGAGGAGGGGAAGAGGATAAAGCAGGGAAACGAAGTAAGAAGGAAATGGTGATAAAGGCTTACGCTAAGGTATAGAGAAAAGGGAATGAATTCTCGAGATGTGGGGGAAGAAACAAGATTTGGTAACATTGTATGGTGCAGGGAACAGGGAGGTGAAGAGTTGAGATAGTTGTGAATCTGAATGACAGAATTCCAAGAATCAAAAGCAACTTTTATCCCAGCAATTAGCACAGTGCTTAGCACACAGTAGGAGCTTAATAAATGTTTACTGACAACTGGGAGTTTGGGAACAGCCAATGTGGTTGATGAATCTGTCAGTCTCTGAAGGGTACTGGAATGGACACTGACAGGGAGGGGATGGCAGGAGGCAGGCATTGGTTAGACGAAGGGACAAACTAAGGCCCATATCATTCACCTTTATATGAGATTCATTCCAGAGCATCATAGTGCAGTGAAGCATGGAGGTGGGTTGTTAGAATGGCTGATGCCCACACATGCTTTTCCTCTTTTCCAGGCTGGGGAACAACAGTGCCTTTTGGTTTTCTGAAGCTAGGCTTTTAGTCCTTTGCCCACCTCTAGCCAGACGGGCCCAGGGAAATTCATTAGTCCAGGGTAAGCTAAAGGCAGAATAGGAGGGAGTGTGATGTAGGCACAGCCTAGACCCCCAGCTGCCCAACACCTGAGGTCCTACCCAGCTTTGCCTGATAGGTGGAGCTTAAGAGAAAAGACACCATTGAGTAGTTCAGAGAGCTGGGGTGAGGGCTGGCTCCAGGGAGCATGGGCGGTGCCAACATCGGGGAGAGTTGGGGAAGGGTGGGGCAGGCCAGCTTTGAAGGTAAATCCCTGTTCTTGCCTGGGAAGGGGCCCAAACAGGGGCAGAGTGTGTTCCTGGGGCCCGCCTCTCAGGCTCCCCTTGCCTGGACAACATGTAGGCCACACTTGGCAGCTAAGACTTCACTGTCCTCCCAACATTAATGAATGCTTTTGCTCTACTTTCCCTTTCCCCCTTCCCCCCCTCCCCATCTCAACTATCCCATTCATCCTTCCTGTCTTTACTCATTCCCCATAAGGCTGCATGAGTTAGTGGAAAGATCTTTCGTTTGAAGTGAGAGGACCTGATTTCAAATGTTAGCTCTGCTACTTATTCCCTGTTCACCTTGGGAAAATAACCTCTCTAGGCCTCAGTTTCCAGCATTAACTCGATTATCTTATGATTTCTCTCTCTCCTCTCCCCAAACTGCTTCCTCTCATTGAGCCATTTTTTGTCCCCTCCTCCCCTAACACTAAAATGAAGAACTCACAGAGAGCTCCAGAAAATTCCAGATGTTGACAAGAATCTTTTGGTGGGGATGGTAAGAAAATGGGAATCAAAGAATTATAGATTTATGGCTGGAAAAGACCTAAATGGAGAAAGGGTCTCTTTAACCTGTTTCTTCATTGTCTCTTCTTCCTTTTCCCACCCCCTTAAAGTGACTCCACCAGAAGAATTTATTTTTGGTTCTCTTCTTACTTTTCTCTATTGTTACTTGGCATTTTCATTCACTCCAATGGTTGCAATGACTGATTCTATGATCGGCCCTCAAATCTCTAGCTCTGATTCTTCTCAGCTCCGGACCTACATCTCCAACTGGGCCATGTGACACCTGCAATGTGGAGATTCCACTTACTGTCTTAAACCTTTAAACCTCTTCCTGACGACTATTTCTGTGGCTGGTACCACATGGTTCACCCCTTGTCCCATGTTTGAAAATGTAAGGTTATCTTGGGCCCTTCCTGTACCCAAATGTTTATCAAGTTCCACTGATTCCATTTCTGTAACATCTTTCACATCCATACCCTCTTGTCCCAAAAGACTCCACCACAGCACAAACTTTCATTACCATTCCTTCCCTCCCACCCCAAGCTATTTCAGTAGACTAAGGAATCCTTTCCCCTGCAGCCCAACCTTTAGGACACTGCCAGATTACTTTTTATTTTTTTATTTTATTTTTTGCTTTTTGGAGGGGAGTTGGGGTTAAGTGACTTGCCCAAGGTCACAGGGCTAGTTTTTTTGTGTGTGTGTGTTAAGTGAACTCAGGTACTCCTGATTCCAGGGCCGGTGCTCTATTCACTGCGCCACCTAGCCGCCCCCAGATTACTTTTTCTAATAAATAAATCTTGTCTTATTACTTCTTGCTCAGAAAATTTTAGTTACTTCTTACTGCTCTTGGTTTGACATTCAGGGCTTTCACATCTGGTACCACTCTTACCTTTCCATCTCATGCTAATTCTTCCCTTTTATGTTCTCTGAGCTCCAGTCAAATTGGACAGTGCTGCTCTCCAACTCAAATGTGCCACTTCCAGGAAGACTTTCCTGACTCCCTCTCATAACCCAGTTGGTAGCAATCCCAGACAGATTTCACATATTCCTGTGTGCACTGGCTCATCGACTCTTACGTTATTTGGCTTTGTGTGACTTTGCGTAATGTCCCCCATTATATAGTGAGCTAACTATAAGCGTGAACTGTGTGACTTATTTAAACGAAACGTTCTCTCCCTCAGAGCCTAACCCAGTGCTTTCCTAGGGCTTAATGTTTAATTGTAAGAGAGAAGGCGGGAAGCTTCATGGGGGAAGAGGAAGTTGGGGATGGGGAGGGGGGAAGAGGGGAAAGGCAATGGAAGGGGGAAATGGTAGAGAAGGAAGGGCAGCCCCAGGTCGGACCATGTCAATCCCCTATTCAAAAGTCTTCAACGCTTCTCTATTGCCTTTTGGATAAAATACAGACTCCTCAGCCGGGCATTTAAAGCCATCCATTAACTTGACTTCCACTTATATTTCCAGATACTGCACCTTGCTCCCATCCATATGAGTAAAACTGACTTTCTTGATTTTCTAGGAACTGGGTATCCTATCTCTTTTCTCTACTCAGGAAGGGTCTTTCGAGTTCTAATTCACCTCCTCATGCCGAGAGATGTTAAATGACTTGTCCAAGATCCCACAGGTCTTCCGATCCTTCAAACAGCCTCCCTTTTCACTTAACCACTATGCTGCGTTTGCACCGGCTGTCCGCTCCTCAGTTTCTGGAATGTATTCCTACCTTACTTCCACTTCATAGGAGCCCAAGATTTCTTTACGTCAAAGTTCAGGTGTTCCGTCCACTCCCAACTCCCTAGTCCAACTTACTTAGTATTTACTAATGTATCCACGTGGGGGTAGTCCCCCAAAAGAACGGGAACAATCTTTAGGGATGTTTTTCTGTCTTTCCTTTTCTTTGCCTTTCTTTCTTTGCCTTTCTTTCTATCTTTCTTTCTTTCTTTCTCTTTCTTTCTTTCTCTTTCTTTCTTTCTGTCTTTCTTTCTTCCTTCCTTCCTTCCTTCCTTCCTTCCTTCCTTCCTTCCTTCCTTCCTTCCTTCCTTCCTTCCTTCCTTCCTACTTTGGCGGAGAAAGTGGAGAGGAAGGAAAGGTAGAGAAGTGGGAAGGCAAAGGACAAGCAGGTGAGGGTTCTGGCGGAGAAAACGCGATGCCTCTTTGCTGCCCACCCTGCTTTATTCCGCAGCACTTTTCGGCCTGGTGGCTGGCTGGGGAAGGGACTTGGGGGTGGGGATGGGGGTGGGGGTATCTGTTCCTGGGCAGCCGGGGTCTGGAGGGAGGGAGGAAAGGAAGGCGCAGAGCCCGGGGGAGGACGCGGCTTTGTCTCCATTGTTCCTGGAGGTGAATGCGCCGGGCCGTGGGGGATGGGCAGGCGCAGTTTTCCGCCCCTTGGTCTCCGGGTAACAGCTGTGGCTTCGCCTGATCCACCTCCAGGGGCGGGGGTAGGGGAGGCCCGCGCTGCTCTGAGGGCTCGGCTCAGCCCAGCTCAGCGCAGCGCCGCGCCGCGCCACTCGGCTCGGTTAAGCTCCACTCAGTCCCGCGCCGGACAGCTTCGCTCAGCAAAGGATTCGAGCGCAGTGCATCGGTGTGCAGTGCAACGATGTGAGTGCCTATCCCTCTTTCTCTTTCTCTCCCAGCAGTGGGGGCCCGATTGGTGAGTCCATGCGTCTGGGGGGGGGGTGAGGCAAGGAATCTAAGCTCCCCGGCAAAACTCCCCGAGTCCCCTGAGGTGGAGAGCCGGCATCCCTAAGGATAGCTTGGGGAGCAGACTTACTTGGATTGCTTTGGGTTTTCTGTTGTGTGGATCTCCCACCTGGAAGGAGAGAGCTCTCGGTCTGGGCACTGGCGGTTGGGCAGGGGGCTATTTCATTGGGAGGATTTTGGACCGAACTTCTCTGGTGGAAGAAAAGTTCAGGGTGGTTTTGATTGGGAGAGGAGGGAGGCGGGATCGTCTCCCCCTGAACAGGAGCTGAGTGCCCCCTCCCTCCGCCCCTGGGCAGCCCCTCCTTTCCCCCCACTTCCATCCTCACCAACCAACAGCCTTTCCCTCCCCGCCAGGATCAGATAGGGTCTTTACCTCTTGTATTCTGGGGGCGAGATGCCTATACTGAGGAACACTGGAGGTATAACCACACGTCGGAGGGTAGAATATGTGGGAGAGGAGGTTCGGGGCTCCTGCACCCTGCCTAGGTCCGAGGAGGGCTGGGAGACTGGATCATAACTCTTTTCTTTCCCACCACACTAAATTCAAACACTCGCTGGATTGCGAAACCCCCCCCCCCCATTTCAAAACACACCTTAATTGTGACCCTCGTCACTCCCTCCGAACACACCCTAGATTGTGACTCCTCCTTCAATACATATTACAGTGGATTTGGATTTTGACATTCCTCTAATATGGGCATCCTTAAAGTGACCACCTTACCCCTGCAGTACACACACGCTGGAGAGTGACACTCTTCAAATCAACAAACTGGATTGTGTCACCCTATACCACCAAAACACATATCCTGGTTTATGACCCTTCCCTTTCCCCTCATACATAATTTTAATAGAGACCTCCCTCTCCTCAATCCTCAAATGCTCAGACTAGAGTGTAACCCGCTCACATTCTGCTGTTAATGAGTAACTGGCCGGCTCCGAGGCAAGGGGCGGAAGCAGTTTCCCCGGCCATTCCAGTGAAACCTGGTTTCTCCTAATTATGGCACCCAGGGAGCCAGCCAGGTGGTGGGCACCTCCTTGGGTACAAGCTGGGGGGGAGGGGCCGGAGGGGCAGGGATCGACCCAGGATCTGCGCTTCTGAAGGGAGCAGGGAAGTTACCTTGCTAAGAGGAAGCGTCTTTGCACCGCTATCTCAGCCTTTCATCTCTGGTCTCCTGGGAATGGAGAGGAGGGCTAAGCCGGGGCGGGGGAGGGGGGGGATGTCGGGGGACGGCGGTGTATCTGGGGGCCATGGCTCTTGGGCATCTCCTTAACTGGTGGGTGAAGAAATTGTACTCCCCCTGGTGGATGAGATGGGGAGATGGACTGAAAGAAGTGGGGAGCCCTAGAGTGTCGTAATCTGGTGCCAATTTTGACATTGTTGGAGGAGAATTGTCTAGCTAGCATGTTGGGGAGGAGGAATGGTATACTGATGGGCCCAAATGGAATGTGTTAGGCTCTGAGTGTTAGGGTGCAGGGGGTGGGTAGGGCACAGAGGTCAATTAGGAGGCTATGGGAGCTTTGAAGAAAGTTTGGGGAGACTGAAGGACTTGTGCTGCTCCCAAGTCTAATTTGTGTACATCTCAATAACAGACTGTAGTTCATTGTCACTAATTAGTAAAACTGTTTCCAAAGCCACCCAGATTCTCCACTTGATCCTCCATTTTCTTTTCTCTGTCCCTTCCCTTGGCCCTAGTTGTCCTTCCCTCTTTCTCTGTTACTGTGCTTGGTGCATACTAAGCACTTAATGATTTTTCATTCTCATTCATTCTTCTCTGACCCTCTCCATTTTATTTTCCTTGTCCTTCAGTCTTTCCTTCTCTGTTTCCAGCACCCTGTCTCTATGACTCTTCTTGCCTGTCTCTTGTTTTTGTCCATATATATATAAAAGCAAGCTATGAGTACTGGGAGGAAACTGATGATAGAGAACAGAACAGAAGCAGTTCTGGCCTCTCCAGCCCCCTTCCCCTAGAGTCACTCCATCCATGCAGACAAGCTCCTAGGAATCCCTTGGGAAGGGAAAAGAGAACTGATTGGCTCTCCAGGGTCAGTAGAGGAAAGGAGGGAGGAACATAGATGATGGGAGCAGCTTTGGACCTGCCCTGTTCAGGAACCCTTTTGCCTCTCAATTCCGTTGGCCCTCTGGCCCCATCTCTCCCAGTGAGAGAAGTGACAGTTCAGGCCTTTCAGTTCCCACTGTGGCACAAGATGTGAGTTCTTTGAGGAAGCCCCTTCTTGTTCTTTGAACTGGGCAGTTATGGCAGTCGGCACCCTCAGAACATTTCTGGATGCAGGGTGATTATATTCTGTTGTGTGTTATATTATTATGGTTTATATGGGCATCTGCCTCCACTCCCATCCAGCAAACACACTCCCTATCTGCTCCAGATGCCTGTGATATCTGTTTGATCAGCCCTCTTGAGTTCTCATCTGCTTCCTGCTAGGAGGAGGTGGGGGGAGAGAGCAGAATGGGAGACCACTGGGTGGAAGAAGGTGCTAGAGAGAGAAGAGCAACTGAATTGGAGGGGAGTGGAAATCTCACACCAGCGGATTCTATGACTTTAAGGTTCATTTAATACCCTTCCCCAGGTTTCAGCCCCATTAACTAGTCAGAGAACCAACTGTAACAAGTCTTTGGGGAAAGCCCCATCCATGCCTTTTGTTAGGGAGAGGTACACTTGAGCTTGAGAGCCTCCTGAGCTTGTCTGTTACCAAGTCTGTGCTGTAGGCATATCCCTGCAGTCTGTGGGAGTGTGGGGTGTGGGGTGTGGGGGTGGGGCTCTGCCAAGATCTCTCTTCTAAGGCTGCGGTCCTCCAAGATTGCAGGAAAGGCTTTTGGAATCTGATGCTCTGTCTTATAAGGCCAGAAGCGAGCACTCCATCCAGATATAAACTTCTTCCTTTCAAAGTAGGAGCTTTAGATCTCTAGATTCTTTCTGGTCAGTGGTATCTTGGAGTAGTTTCTGGAGCCTGTGGGATCCTGGGAGAGAAGACATATCTTCTTTGCCTTTTCTCCAGTCTGGATCTGAAAATGACCCAAGTCATTTTCCCAAGTGGCATGGGAAGCAGGAAATTCCCTTGTTCTCCCACAGTGGGATGTACGGGGTAGAGGGAATGTTTCAGGCAACCCCTACTCACCCTTTTCCAGCTCTCCTACTCTCCATCCTCCCTTCTCAGTTCTCACCCCCACATCCTCTCTTCCATGCCACTCATTCTCCCCCCCTCCACCTTCATCCTTTCCCCCACCCGCCTGGGGCAGATAAACAAAGGCAGTGTTGTTCCCGCTCCCACAGAGCTGCCCTGTTTTCTCCACACTAAAAATGGAAACCCCCGAGCTATTTTGGGAGCAGTGCCCAGGCCGGGCCGTGGCCTACTGCCTCCCCATTCCCACCCAGCTTGGTCCCCACCCCCTCTTTCCCAGCTCCTTCCTTCTGGGGCCTAGGCTCAGGGTCCAGTTCCGAGCACCTCCCCTCTACCCTCTTCTGTGTACTGACCATTCCCTGCAGCGCTTTTCTTTGACTTGATTGGGTCAAGGGGCAGGGAGGATTGGTTAGTGGGGAGCAGACTTGAGTACCAAGGTCATCACTGCCTCCTGATTGTTCCTAATACTGACAGCTGATCTGGGGGTCTTAGGAGCTGTGCCCTCTTGCCTTTTCTCACATGAGAGACAAAGATGTCTGCATACACAGAAGAGTTTTTTTAAATAGGCCTCCCCAGGACACCAAAGAAACCTCTCTCTGGCTTGGCTCCTTGTCTCTTGGACTCTTGCTATCTGAGATAGTGACCTCCTAGGTCACCAGTAGCATACAGAGGGGACTCCTCAACTTCAAGTCACTTAGGACGTCAATCTGCTGTGGTCAGACAGAACAGAGAGAAGCTGAAGACTGAAAAGATTCAGGTGCTCCACCCCCTACCCTACTCAGGCCCCTAATTATCTCCCTCATCTCCCACTCTTTCCCTTCTCAGCTCCCCAAACCCTGCAACACCCCCACTCCCTCAGAACTCAATTCCTTTATATCTTAGTCACAGCTTTATCGAAACTCTATGGCAGAGTTTTTTAACCTGAGGTCTTTAAACTTGTTCTAAAAATATTTTAATAACTATTTCAATATAGTTGGTTTCTTCCATGTCTTATTTTATGCATTTAAGAACATTTTGAGAAAGGTTCTATCAGTTTGCCAAAAGGGTCTGTGTCATAAATAAGAACCCCACTATTCTATAGGCAATCCTGTGCAGAGTGCCCTGGAGTAGACACAAAGATGTGTCCTTCATGAGTGATTAGTCCAGTTGAGGAGAGAGCTAGAGGTTCTCTCCAGACAAGAAATAATCTATCCTACAATTCAACATTTCTTTTCACGCTTGACCTCTGGTACTTCTGACTCAGCCCTGATCACCATTTCCACCACCCTGGTTTCACTTTCCTCTAGACCCAGATCATACCATGGGCTGCCACTTTAATATGTCACTGTTTATTATGGTAGCATGCCTTAATGTCTTGAACCTCTTAATCCTAATCATTAGGTAACCCCTACTGTCTATTTTCTCTGCTGCTTTTAGGCTGAGGGACAGTAGTCAAATTAAGCTAATTTTGCCTACAACGAATTGATGGCACATAATCCCAGCTTGCTTCTGTTTGCTAAGACAATTCAACAAACATTTTAAGTGCCTTCTAGGGGCCAGAACCCTCACTAGGTGCTAATGATACAGAACAAAGAACAAAATAAAAGGAATTTATATTCTACTGGGAGAAACAATGGGTTTACAGATAAACTAATATAAGATACATACGAAATAAAGACTATTTCTTTTTCTGGAGAGGAGACACTAATAGCTAAAAGAATCAAGAAAGACTTCTTTAAGAGGTGTTGAACCCTTGAAGGGAGTTATGGATTCTAAGAGGTAAGGATGAGGAAAATGAGCATTCCAAACATGGGAAACAGCCTGTTCATAGGCAAGGAGGGGCAAGATGTCCTGAAGGAGGGGCATAAAATAGACCAGTTTGGATAGAGTGAAGTGTGATTTGGGGGGAGTAGTGTGTAATTAGTCTAGAAAACATAGGCTGGAGCCAGCTTATGAAGGACTTTAAATGCCCAGGAGAGGTTTCTACTTTATTCAAAAGGCAATGGGGAGCCACTAAAGCTTCTTGAGCTAGAGGAGTGACATGGTCAGACCAGTATTTTAGGAATATCAGTTTGACAGCTATGTGGAGGATGGATTGGAGAGGGGAGAGACTGGATGTAGAAAGGCCGGTTGGGAGATTATTAGAATATTCTTCATTTAAGAGAGGTGATGACTGCCTGAACTAGTGTGGGTGTGACATGAATGGAGTGAAGGGGATAGATGCAATTGGTGTTGTGGAGAAAGAACCAAAATAGGCTTGTTAACTGATTGGATCTGGGTGGGAGTGGGGCTGGAGGGGGACCAAGGGAAGGGTCAAGAGTGGCTATATCTCCTTCCTCTTTGCTTCTGCACAGGGTTCCCCGCCCCCCAGGATGCACTTTGTCATCATCTCTCTCTTCTCTTAGTTTCCTCCAAGCCAGGATCAGCTTAGGTGGCACTTTCTTTAAGAGGCCTTTTCTCCTTGCCCTCAGTTGGTAAGGCCTCTCCCTAATAACTGAATATATATATGTATACATACATATATATACACACACATAAATATTTATCTCCCTAATAACCTATGTATATATATTTACACAGATGTATAATATTATAGAATATATGTATGCATATATTCTATATATATATTAGCTCCTTGAGGGTAAGGACTGTCTCATTTTTGTGCCTGTGTACCTTGTGAATAGCACATGATAGGCACTTGCTTGATTGAATTTTGACTGCTAGGCTGTAACAGTGGATGACTAAAATACTGGTGGTATTGAGAGAGATGAGGAAGTTTTAGAGGAAAGGAGGATTTAGGGGGAAATATAATTAGTTTTGTTTTGGATATATTGAGTTTGGGATGATATCCAGCAGATGGTTGGAGATTTGAGAGTGGAGTTCAGAATCAAGATGCAGGCTTGGTGTGTTAGATTTAGGTGTCGTCGGCATAGAGATATTAGCTGAACCCATGGGAGCTGATGAGATCACCAAGAGGAGGGAGAATATATAGAAGAAGGAGAAGAAGACTCAAGTAAAAGGCTTTGGGATATATACCAGGGCTGGATGTGGGTGATGTTCCCACAAAGGAGGCTAAGAAGCATGAACCAGAGAGATAAGAGGAAAACCCTTACAGAGGAGTCATAAAATCCCAGGGAGGAATTAGTGTCCAGAAAAAGGGGTGTTCAATATTGTTATAGGCTGTGGAGAGGTAAAAAACAATAAAGGTTATTTAGGAATAAAGAAATCATTGGTTAACTTGAAGAGATCAGCTTTTTAAAAAAAAAAAAATAGGTGGCGAGGTGAACAGAACACTGGCCCTAGAGTCAGGAGGACCTGAGTTCAAATGCAGCCTCAGATACAATGCAAGTCACTTAACCCCAACTGCCTTCCAAAAACCAAAAAAAAAAAGATGTTAACTGATGCTTTTTATTTTTGTTTATATATTAGCTGTGTTTCTGCTTATATCTCTATAAACTATCCCTTGTAACGAAGAAAAAAAAAAGAAAAAAACAATTAGACAAAACTAAGTAACACATGAGTGTAGTCTGACAGTATATGCAATGTTCCATACCCATAATCCCCCATGTCTTCAAAGAAGGAAGGTTTTATATATATATAAAAAATCACTTCTCTGGAGTCAAGCTTGGTTATAATAATTATGAAGTATAGTTTAATTTTTTTGTTCTTTCCATGTACCTTATTATAGTCATTGTGTATTTAATTTTTCTTGTTCTTCTTCCTTCTCTTTGCATCAGTTCATATAGGAGAGTGAAGTTGTAGTTGAATGGTGAGGTCAGAAGCCAGATTAAAAAGGAATGAAAAGTGAGTGGCAGGTGAGACAGTGGAGACAATAAATTTAGACAGAGTTTTTTCCCCTTAGAGTTTGGCTGTGAAAGAGTGAAGAGATCTAGAACAGTGAAGTTTTGGGAGGACTGAGCATGTTTATAGGCAGTAGGGGAGGAACTAGTGAATAAGAAAAGATTGAAAATTAGGGAAAGAGTAGAAATGATTGAAGGATGGAGTTAACTGATGGGATGGATCAAGGGCAGATGTAGAAAAACTAGAATCTAGTAAAGAGAAAAGCAATTTCTTTTTGAGAACAAGCAACAGAAGAATGAAGGATTATACCCGTCAGTATTTATGAAGAGCCTGCTGCGTGCCAGACACCATACTAAGCATTGAGAATGCGAAGAACGACAAAAAACAGTCTCTGCTTTTAAGGAGCTCACAATATTAAGGGGGGGACACAATATGACAACACCTCTGTGCAAATGATATAATCTGTATCTATGCATATATCTTATTTGTACAGATAGAGTCTCTCTGTCTCTCTGTCTCTGTCTTTCTGTCTCTTTCTGTCTCTGTCTCTTTCTGTCTCTGTCTCTCTGTCTCTCTGCCTCTGTCTCTCTCTCTCTGTCTGTCTGTCTGTTTGTCTGTCTGTCTCTCTGCCTACATCTATTTCTACAGACTTTAAATGAGACTCAAAGGAAGCCAAGAGGTAAAGAAGAGGAAGGATAGAATTCTGGATATGGGGCGCAGCCGGTGAAAGTGCCTGGAGGAGGGAGATGGAGCGGTTAGTTCAGGGAACAGGCCAATGTCATTAGATTGCAGGGTATGGGGGGTGGTGGTGGGAGGAAGTAAGATGTAAGAAGACTGGAAAAATAGGAAGGGACTAGATTATAAAGGGTTTTAAAAGCCAAACAGGATTTTATATTTGATTCTGAATGTAATAGGGTGTCCCTGGAGTTTACATTAATATATTGAGTAATGAAGTGTAGAATTGAAGACCAGAAGGAGCTCAGTTTTTCCAGTTAAGTATAATGCACAGTCCTGAGAGGTCTGGAATAAAGATGTTAAACTCCCTGCCCTAAAACTCACCAGCAAGACTGAAACGAAATTAAAATGTAATTGGGAAATGTTTAACGGAACAAATAAAAATATATTACAACATGGATAATGTTAATTTGTGATTTTCTAAATTTGACATCACTATTTTAGAACATACCTTGTGGGAAGTATGGTAGTCAATCATGGAAAGGTGAAAGATTTGTCATGCAATGATGAGGGTCCAGTTGACATTATATAATGTAAATTTGCAATGGACCGAATCCGCCCAATAATATGGCTGACTTGATCATTCAGTAGCACATAAGTAGGAATGGAGAAAGTAGATTGGGAGTAAATCAGAGTTGGTATCTGAGAAGGGATGAGGGGACACTGCTAGGACAAGAGGACAAGGGACTCCAAGCTAGAGGTCAGTGTGCAAAATTAAATTTGTTAACTATAGGGCTAAGAGTTTGAAGGGAGACAAGTGAAACCAGAGGAGAGGAAGTGAATTAGGAGAGCACAGAGCAGTGGAGCAGGGAGCAGGGAGCTGGAGGTTCTGATGGGGCAGAACATGGGTGAGGGGTGAGGCATGGGGAGAGATGGAAGGATTGGAGGTTATGCTCAGATAATTTCAGGGCTCTGCATGGTGGGACTGCTTGTCCCCTGTGTGTGGCTAGGTAGAATGAAGGTGCAGACCAACGGACCAAGGGAGTTGAAGAACTGGGAAGCAAGAGTAGTGGAAGGTTCAGCAGTATGTAAACTGAAATTGCCAACTATAAAAGCAAGGGTTGGGGTGGAAAGAATACTGTGAGAAAGGAGGGAGAATGATCTGGGAGCCATTAAAGAACATCCACTAGGATCTGGATAGGGTGATCAATTTGGATGCAGTGAACCTCAAAGGAAATGATGCTGAGTGATTGTGGCAGAGGGATGGAAAGGGGGCAGTCTGGACAGGACTGAGAACTCTGCTTACTGTTCTTGACTGTTTGTGGGGCAGGAGTGAAACAACATGTACTGGACACATTAGTCGGGGTTGTAGTGTCTTTTGGGAGGAGCACGGTTTCCATTATTGCAAGAGGATGGATGGAGTATGAGAGGAAGCATTTTAATAAGAAAAGAACAGGAGGGTGGAGTGGGATAGGGAGAGACAGGAATAACATGATTGCATAAGAAGGAGCAGAAAATGGTAGCAGAGAAAGCATACTTTTGTTTAGACAGTCAATGACTAAATCATGGGGATATTGAGTGGGACCATCGGGCAAGAGATAGTCATGTCCTTCCCAGTGACAATAGTACTACAGGGGAAAAATGGGAATTGGAGGGGTAGTGCTTGATCAAAATCTGACTAGGAAGGGACCTGAGCCTGGGTCTTAGCTGCTTATAAAGCAGTGAGTCATGGCTGAGTATTCTCACCCTCCCCAATCATCAATTGGGGGTAGTTCCACCGAATCATGACCAGTTCCAATATTTAATCAACCATCTCCTCTTGTGTGTGTGTGTGTGTGTGTGTGTGTGTGTGTGTGTGTGTGTCTGTGTCTGTGGAGGTGGGTTAGGGGAGGGGGAGAGGATGGGCAGTTTGGAAAAAGTTGATGCTTCTACTCTTGATGATATTCCCTATCTCATTTCCTCAGTGATGGTTCCAGATCATTTCTTCTCTACTCACCTTCCTCATCCCCCCTTATAGCAGGCGGTATATCTGTTTACTTAAGTGTGAAGACTAAAGATTCCTTCTTCTGTTTCTCAACATTTTCCCACAGTGTCATCCATTCCTCTTTCCCTGAAAAAGTATCTCTATCTCTTGTTAGGGTTGTACCCCTGAACTCATTTCATCTGACTTCTTAAGATCTTGCTTTAGTAGCTATCCCTTCTCTTTTAACCATGTTCAGTTTCTTCCTTTCTTCTGGTTCCTTGATATATACCTACAGACATCCACTGATTTTCCCAATTCTAAAAAATAAACAAACAATTTTCTTTGTTACTTCTGTCATTCAGCTACTATCTGCCCTATCTCTATTTCCCTGTTTGCTATCAAACTTCAAAAACTTTGTACCTAATGTTCACCTTCTCTTCCTCAGCCCCTTGCAGTCTGGCTTCTACTTCTACCACACTACTGAAATTGCCTCTCTAAAGTCACCAATGTTTATAGTTAGCTTCCAATTTCCAAATCAAATAAACAGCTTTTTCTCTGCCTTTGGCATGGTTAACCACACGGTCCTACTGGATACTCTTCTCCTTTGGCTTTAAAGACACCTAAGTCTCTAGCATGATGCTCCTGTTTCTCTAATCTTTCATTCTATCTTCTTCACTGGCTTCTTAACCTCATCTTAATTATCATCTAGATTTTGTTCTTGATTATCTTTCTTTCAGTATTCTTTACCTTGACTGTGTTATTCACTTCTATAGTTTCAACTATCACCTCTACGCACAGGAATGATTGGGAATACAACTACAAAGTACTCTTTACAGAACTGAAGGAAGACTTAAATAATTGGAGAGGAATTAATTGTTCATGGTTGGGCACTGCTTATGTAATAAAAATGACAATATTACCTAAATTAATTTACTGACTCAGTGCCATAGCAATCAGACTACCTAAGGATTTCTTTATTGAAGTAAACAAAATTATGATAAAAGGAGGAACAAAAGGTCAAGAATTTTAAGGGAAATAATGAAAAAAGTGGGAAGGAAGGAGGCCTAGCAGTTCCAGACCTCAAAGTAAATTACATAGTAGTAAATCAGCAAAATGATTTTGTGGTGGTTAAAAAATGGAATTGATCAGTGAAACAGATTAAGTATACAAGATTAGAAACAACTGAACACAGCAGTATAGTTTTTAGTAATCACAAGGATACAAACTGCTAGTGAAGAATTCAGTATTTGACCAAAAGTGCTTAAAAAATTGGAAGGCATTCTGGGAGAAATTAGGCTTCTATATGGTACCATATTCTACAATAAACTTTAAATGGCTTACATGAGTTATGTATGAATCATATAAATTAGATGAGAATGAAGGAGATGCTTTTCACAACTGGGAAGAATTGACCAAACAAGGGAGATTGAAGATGAAAGAAGATAAACTGTATAGTTATTTACATAATATTTTTTTTTGCCTTTTTTTTTTTTGGAGAAGCAATTGGGGCTTAGTGACTTGCCCAAGGTCACACGGCTAGTAAGTATTAAGTGTCTGAGGCTGGATTTGGATTCAGGTCCTCCTGACTCCAGGGCCAGTGCTCTATTCACTGCGCCACCTAGCCGCCCTTCTATGCCATTCTTTAATGGATGTATTGACCAAAGGATTTGAGCAAGCAGTTCTCAGAGGAAGAAATCTAAACTATCAATAACCATATGTAAAAATGCTACAAATCACTAATTACAAGAGAATTGCAAATTAAAACAACTCTGAAGTGCCAGCTCATGTGTCCAGCAGATTGGGAATAATTACCAAAAAGGAAAATGCCAATTGTTAAGAGGACCTTTGGGAAGACAGGCCTGGAGCTGTCAATTGGTATAACCATTCTAGAAAGCATTTTGGAACAATACCCCAAAGTTACTAAATTGTTCATATTTTGACCTAGAGATACCACTTCTTGCTGCCAACTTCTATCAGTTGTGTCTGACTTTTTGCGACCCCATTTGGGATTTTCTTGGCAAAGATACTGAAGTGGTATGCCATTTCCTTTTCCAGGAGACTAAGCTAAGCAGGGTTAAGTGACTTGTGCAAGGTCACACAGCTAGGAAGTGTTTGAGGTAAGATTTGAACTCCATTGGCTGGTCTCTTTCTGGTTTCAGGTCTGACACTTGAGCCATTGCACCACTTAGCTGCCCAGTAACTAACTATAAACATCAAAATGATCAGAGACAGAGGGAAAGGACCATCATGCACAAAAACTATTGATAGTAACACTTTTTTTTGGCAGTGCATAACTGGAAATAGTGGGTGCTAACTCATTGGGGAATGACTGGGTGAATTATTACAAACTTTTGTTCCGTGAAGAATGAAAAGGAGGGATTCAGAGAAACCAAGGGAGACTTGTATGAACTGATGCAGAGTGAAGTAACTATTAATAAAACAAATACAACATCATAAATGAAACTAAATGAACAACTGATCAATGAACGAATCTCTACTCTAGAAGACTGATCACAAAGCGTGCTTCCTCCTTTTTTGTGATAAATTGTAGAGGTAGCGCAAGATACACAGTTTGAGACCAATCCAATACAAATTTGTTTTTCTTGACTGTATTTATTTGTTATTTGGGAGGTTTTTATTAGCAGGGCAGAGTTGTGAGGAGGGGAAAGGTTCTGATAGAGATGCAAAAATAGAAAAAGAGCATCAGTGGGACCAAGAGGCAAAGAAGAGAACATAAGGCAGATCAGAAAGGGATGTGTCACAGACAAGTGTGACAGTGTTATTACTACTATGTTAAATTAGATATATCTCACTCTAAAAAAAACTATTACTTTTATGTAGATGACCCCAGAATTTCTCTTACTCTCCAATTCTGTGTTCTAGAACCATGTCTCTGACTTCCTACAGGACATCTATGCCTGGAAATAGGACATGAAACTCTAACTTGACATGTTCCAAACCAAGCTTGTTATCTTTCATGCTAACCTTGTTCCTCCTTTTGTTTGTCCAGTTTTTGTGAGTGGCCTGACTATTCACTGATTCAAAACCATAGCGGTTCCTTCTTGTCTCCCATATCCTATCAAGTGCTGTTGAGTCTCTTCAGGTTTTTTTTTGGGGGGGAAGCAAGGATTATGTATACATGTATGTATGTATATATGTATAATCTTGCCCAAGATTATACAGCCAGTAAGTGTGTCAAGTGTCTGAGGCTAGATTTGAACTCAGGTCCTCCTGGCTCCAGGGCCATTGCTCTATTCACTACACCCCTTAACTGCCCCCAAGTCTGTTCTAGTTTTGCCCATCCTCTTTCCTCCCTTTTCCTTTTGCCTTCGCCTTAGTACAGGTTATATTACTACCCAACTGGACATTCTTTCTAGCTCAATTATTTTAATTAACAAAAATCCATTTTCTCTCACTCTGTTGGAAAAAAACCCAGAAAATAAAATGCTCAGAACAAATATACATAGTTAAAAAAATTCCTATATTGACCCTGTCCAAAAAATATCCATCTCATTTAGCACCCTTAATTCATGACCTCTCTGTCAGGAGGTAGGTAGTATGATTCATCATTGGTCCTCTGGAATTGTGGTTAGTCCCTGTGTTGATTAAGAATTCTTAAGTCTTTTAAAAGTTTGTTTGTATTTGTGATGTTGTCGTGGTATAAATTGTTCTGGTTATGCTCATCAGTCCATATGAGGTATCCCAGGTTTCTCTGAACCTATCCTTTTCATCATTTCTTGCAGCACAATAGTTTTCCATTACATTTATATATCATTATTTATTTAGCCATTACTCAACTGATTGGCATCTTCTTAATTTCCAGTTCTTTGCCACCATAAAAAAAGAATGCTATAAATATTTTTGTACATGTGGACTCTTTTCCTCTTTCTTTGATTTCTTTGGGGAAAAGGCCTAAGAATGGTGTTTGAAATAGCCTTCTAAAGCTATTTCCAAATTCCTCATTTCTCCCTGTATCTTTCAATCCATCCTCCTCTTATGACCAGAATGCCTTTCCTTTGGAATAGATCTGGCCAATGAATTTAATTCACCAAACATTTAAGTGCCTATTAGGTGCCAAGTTCTGTTATGCCTTTCCTTTGCTTAAAAATCTTCAATGACTGTTAGGTGCTTATCAAGTAAATCACAAGATTCTTGTCTGACATTCAAGGCTACCCACAATCTAGAGCCACTTTCTTTTTCTAGCCTTATCTTATATATTTCTTGCCTCAGAATATTCTTTTCTCTAGACCACCTCTAGTCTCTTTTTCCTGAGCATGCTCTCTGCTTCTTTACCTTCATGTCTTTGTTCAAATCATTCCCCAAACCAAGAATGTCTTCCCTGTTCCACTGCCAGATTTCTACCCAGTCTTCAAAGCCATACTCAGATCCTTGATGAAACTTTCCTTGTAGCTTGCTGGGAATGAGCTTCTCCCTGGGGCATCGCATACCTGAGAGGCATTGTGGTGTAATGCAAAGAAGTGGCAGGTCTGGGAGTCCCGGAGGCCTGGGCTTGAATCTTGCCTATCAGGTTTATTAGTTTTGTGACCCTAGACTCAACTCAAGGTTTTTAACCTCTCAAAATTGTAGTTTACTCTTGTCTAAAATAAGGAATAATAATGTCATAGTACTTACCTCCCAGGATTATTATGAGGATCCAGTGAGAAAATGCTCATAGAACATTTGGCAAACTTTGAAGTATTCTATTAATTTCACCTACTATTTAAAAATATTGTTCTTTTTTGTTTTCATATCACCTTCATCTCCCATACCCTTCTCCTCTCCCCTAATCCAGAGAAGCACCTTTAGAATAGAGAATTAAATAAAAAGAGAACCGCATGGTTCAACAGTATTAACTTTAGTTACATTAGTCAAGTTTGTCAATGTATGCTGTGTTCTACCCCCTGGACTCCCACTCATTCAAAGAATGGTGCAAAGTGCATTATCTTATCTCTTCTTAGGAGCCAGGCTTGGTCTGTATAATTACACAGTGTTCAGTTTTGTTGTTATTGTTGCTTGTAGGTACATTGTAGTAGGATTGTTTTTCTGGCTCTGCTTACTTCACTTTTCAGTTTATATATTTTTCTGTGCTCCTCTGTGTTCATATTTGTGGTTTTCGTTAGCACAGTAACATTTCATCACATTTCTGGACCATAGATTATTGATAAACATCCCCTTTGTTTCCAGTTCACTGCTAATACAAAAAGTGTTACTACAATTATTTTGGTATATATTGGATTTTTCTTTCTATCTTTGACCTCCTGGGGCATATGCCTTTTAGTAGGCCCTCAGGATTAGAGGGCATGGACATTTTAATCATTTTTTCTTTTTAGCATAATTCCAAATTGCTTTCTAGAACAGTTGGACTAATTCACAGCTTCATCAAGAGAATGTCAGTGTGCCTGTCTTTCTACAACCCTTAGATATTGATATTCCCAGCTTTTGTCATCTTTATTGATACGTTGGTTGTGAGGTGAAATCTGAGTTGTTTTGATTTGCATTTCTCTTAAGAGTGATTTGGAGCAGTATTTCAGATGGTTGTTAATGATATGTAATTCTTTTGAGAACCATATGTTCATATTTCTTTTTAATGTTAGCTATTATTAGAGTGCTATGTTTTAAAAACATAGCATACTTTCAAGTATGCTTATCATAAAACATTATATCTAAGAATCATAGATTCTTAAAGTTGGAAGAAAAAAATAGAAATAATTGAATCCAGATTCTACCTGATAAGGAATCTCCTATTCAATTTCCTTGACAGATTGTTATCCAGACTTTGCTTGGAGTCTTTTGTTTCATTTTTTTTTTCCTAATTACAAGTAAACAGTTTTTAAACATTTATTTTTTTTTAAATTTGGAATTCCAAATTCTCTCCCTCATTCCACTCCCCCTCTTTGAAAAAGCAAGCAATATGATATTGATTATACAGGTGCAGTCATATAAAAAAATTTAACCATGTTGTAAAAGAAAATACAGATACCTCTGCCCCAACCAAGAAAAATAAAGTAAAAAAAAAAAACCCAACCAATATGCTTTGATCTGCATTCAGAGTTTATCAGTCTTTCTTTGGACATGGATAGCATTTTTCGTGTTCTTCAGAATTGTCTTGGATCATTGTATTGCTGAGAATAGCTAAGTCATTCACAGTTGATCATTGCACAATATTCCTGTTACAGTGTTCAGCATTCTCCTGGTTCTTCTGTTCACTTCACTTTGCATCAGTTCATATAAGTTGCTGAAAAGAGGCCAGTTTATCAAAGGTGGTAGTCACACATACAACGTGTCTGTGATTGTGTAAAAATTTTGCCTGATTCTGCTCTTCTCACTTAGCATCAGTTTGTATAAGGCTGTCCAGGTGAATATGAAGACCATCTCCTTCCCATTTCTTATAGCACAATAGTATTCCATTACATTTGTATACCACAACTTGTTTAGCCATTCCCCAATTGATGGGCATCCCCTTAACTTCCAGTTTTTTTGCCACCACAAAGAGAGCTCTTGCTTGTCGTTTCTTATAGCACAATAGTATTCCATCACAATCATATGCCACAACTTGTTTAGCCATTCCCTTAGTATCCTTTATTGATGGAGAAATCACTCTTAACCTCTTACAAAAATATAAGAATCAGGAGTGCAGGGATTCTCTCTTATTTAAACTTTATATTTCAGTTAAGGTCCATCAGAAGTCTTTGAACATAATAGTCATTTAATAAATTGAATGGATAAAAGTGTTAGAATGGCTTGTTCTTTTAAAGCAGTAAACATTCTGAGATGAGAAAAACTGTATGAGTGTGCTGCTACATTGGATGGTGGATGGGGAGACCAGCATGACTGGAGAGGAGAAGTGGTAAGAGATAAGTGGGTATAGTCTGTTGAGGCTGTGAAAATTATGCAGAAGAAATCAGATTTGATATGATTGTAGCAGGTAGAAGCTGAAGGCATTTGAGTCTGAGATATAACATGGTGAAAGCGATACTTTAGGAATTGAATGAAACAGATATGCAGGTTAGATTGTAGGAAGCAGAAACTGGAGAGAAGGGAGGCTGGCTCCGAACTTGAAGGTCATTGCCCTTGTGGTCAGTATCTTGTAGTCATGATTGTATGCCACGTGATAGCTTACATGGGACTTGAAAGCTGAGGGCTTACCTTTTTCCTCTGATAGCATGGGGCTAGCATACCTAGCTCCCAGCTTGCCTCCTGGTGCTCCTGTTTCCAGATGCCTTCTCTCTGATCACCTGTTTTAATTCCCTGCTTTCCTTTCTTATAGCATGCCAAGGCTATAGAACCATTTCCTGGTTCCGTCCTCTCTGTGGGGTTTAGCTTCCCCTCCACCCCTCTTCCTACCCACAGCCCAGACCACAGACTTAGACTTAATAGGGCTGGGATTCTTAATCATGGCTCCATAATCTGAACTTGAATGAGGGAAAAAAAAATACATCTTTCTTTTCACTAACATCTAACTGAAATTTGACATTTCCTTTAACTTTTACAAAAACATTATTCTGAGAAGGGCTTCACCCTGCTCAGGGGTTCAGGACACAGTGAAAGTTAAGAGCTACTAGACTAGGGCATTTCTTAATCCCAGGACCCACACTGAGTTGAAACCTGCCTCCTCTATTTTTGATTAATTTGCCTTGGGCTTTCTCCCCCAGAGATGCCACAAATATCTGTCACCAGGGCTGTGTAAAAATTCCTTTGGGGGTATGGAGGAGGGTGCAGGGAAACTGAGGACTCTGTGATTCCATGACTCTCTTGCCCGGTAGGTGTGGGGAAGAGGGAAGGCAGTCCTGGAGTTCTGGGAGGGGAGCAGTAGCCTGCTCTGGAATGCAAGTACCCTGCTCCCCTCCCCCACCCCCACCTCATTGGAATGTGTGTAGTGGCGGCCCTCCAAGCTAACTTCGCTGCCTCTCCGACCTCTGTGGGGACAGAGAGGGGAAAGCCTGACCACAGCCTTCTGTGAACTGTAATGACCTTACTTGGGGTGGGGTGGCCTTGCTCCCTCCCTCCCATATGTGGTCTTGGGATAACCTTCAAGCATCTTCTCCATCCTTGCTGACACTGGCAGCTTTTCAGGCTCATTATGTGCTCTTTCTCCAGCCCAGGTGACCTGATCCATACTGGCCATGCTGCTCTTTGCTTGCTTTGCCTGCTGTACCAGGTAAGTTTAGCTCATGGCTCCACTTGACTTTCTAGAGGATCTGAGTTAGCGGAGGCCAGAGGCAGAGTTCCCCAGAACTGTATTTGCCTGCTGTTAGAGCCAGAGGTCATGTTTCCTGAGTTATAGTTTCCTGATAGATCTGGGGGTATGTGGTCCCCTTAGGGAGCTGGTCTTAGTGTTTTCCTTGTGGAACTGGGAGCCAGTAACCCTAGAGAGAGATGAAGAAGGTAATGGTCCCTGGGGGAACAGGGAGAGTAGCATTCTTGGTGGGAGCTACTGTTCCCTGGGGTGGCTGGGAACCAGGAGCTTGTGTTCTCTAGGAGAGCTGGTGTGTTCTCTGGGGGAGATGGGAGTGTGGAGCTGTTGTTCTCTGGGGAAGCTGGTGTTCCCTGGGGGGATCTGGAAGCTGGTGTACCTTGGGGGAACTGGGAGCTTGTGTTCCCTGAGAGAGCTGGGATCAGGCAGCTGATTTTGCTGGAGGAGCTAGGAGCTGGTATTGCCTGAGGGGGAGCCAGGATTGTGGTTTTCCTCAGAGGATTGGGGAGATCATGTCTCCTGGGAAAAGTGAGAAGCAGTATTTATGGGGACTTAATGTACTTCACCAAAGTTCTGGCAATACTAAGCTCTCAGCCCCTAAATGTTCCATCATCTGTCACTAAATCACTGACCTGCCTTCCTGAGCTCAGCAAGTTCATTCTTTTGCCGGCTCTCCCTCATTTCTGCTGCCCTCTCATCTGACAATGGTCTATTTCTACTACCCCTAAACCTGCACCATTCTCTTTGATCAAATCTTTGTCCATTGATCCAACTGATAGTCCCCAAGACCTCTGATTATCTACTTTCTCACAGTGGGTCACCGGTCGTGGTTATCCAGACTAAGCTCCGCCTGTCCCCCTCAATACCCCTACCCCCGCCTCTTTAGCCTCTGTCACAGCTGGGCCGGATATAACATGTCCTCATATCCTTGTCCCTCTGTCCAGGAAACATGTCAAATTGTGGGAAGGATGGGGGTGGGATGCCTCTCCCTCCCCTCTCTTACCCTGTCCTCTCTTCCTCTCCCCTCTTCTCTGTGCCTCTATATGCCTTTTATTCTGTTCCATACCTCCTGGTGCCCTGATGCCGGTCCTGGTTGTTTTGTTTGCTTTCCTGCTCCTTTGTGGGGGAAGGAGGGTGAAATGCTTCTCTGGTGTCTATGTCAGGGCTTACTCTGCCTCCTGTCTCCTGCTTCCTAACCTAGAGAAGGGCAGGTATAGATCAGTACTTGGGGGTAAGGATCTGAGGGTTCTGGATGTAGGGGTTGCCTGGGGGTCATCTCACTGTCCTCTGCCTCCAAGCAGGAAGACTAAACAGACTGGGGTGGGGCGGGGGTCCTTGTGCTTTTGTAAGTTTCTAATAAAGGGCTTGGTTTGGTTACCTATTTTTAGTAGCATTTGTTACCCCTATCTCTTACTAGTTTCACCTTAGGTGTAACCTAAATTCCTACTATTTCAGGAATTCTTGTACACTGATAGCATTCCTAGTATTAAGTCCTCTCACCTCCCTTTCCCTGAAAACAAAATAAAACAAAACAAAACCTCTTGCAACAAATAAGTATGGTCAAGCAAAGCAAATTCCTGCATTGGCCATGTCTGAAAGTCCATTTTTCATTCTGAATATTAGTCCATTCTCCTGACTCCAGGGCCGTGCTCTATTCACTGCACCACCTAGCCTCCATCACCTTCCTGTCATTTTCTTCTTGTTTTCACCTGAGTTAAAATATTTGTCTTTTCTAAGTCTCTTGTTAAGAGGAAGACAATCTTTCAATGATCTCTAACTTCTCAGACTAAAACATTTCCTCTTCCTTCCCTCCTCCCTTCTTCTTATCTCCCACTCTTCAGGCTTGCTTTCCTCCCTAGGTGTCCTTGAATTCTCCACATTCTTGGACTCGGGAATCTCAGGCTTCTGCCCATGACTTGACACCTAACCTGAACTTCCCTTCCACCTCCCACTTAAGTCCTCTGGGCCTTTCTGGATGTCCTTTCATTCTTCATATCCTTGGATGCACCAGGGAAGAGCCTGGGGTTGGGGCCATGACTTGTTACTTACCTCATTCTAAGCCCAGACAGTTCTAATCACAAGGATCCTGATTTTTAGTCTCCTTCCTCTCTAGTGAGTGCACCGCTGTGTCCTGGCCCCTTTGCTTATTTGCTTATTTGATTCAATTCAACAAACTTTTTCAAGGGTCTACTAGATGCATATGGGCAGCTAGGTGGTGCAATGGAGAGAGTGCCAAGCCTGACGTCAGGAAGACTAATTTTCCTAAGTTCAAATCTGACCTCAGATTGTGTGAAATGTTGTGTGACTCTAGGCAAGTCATGTAACCCTGCTTGCCTCAGTTTCCTCATCTGTAAACATGAGCTGGAGAAGGAAATGGCAAACTACTCCAGTATCTGCCAAGAAAAACCCAAATGGGGCCATGAAGAGTTAAGGCATGACTGAAACAATTGAACCACAAGATGCTTAACACTGTACCACTGTGCTAGGCAGGCCTTTAATATTCTAAGGCAAAAAGTAGACAGTGCCTCTCTTCAAGTTTGTGGCTTGTTTGTGTGTGTTTTGGGGAAGCAACCTGTACATAGCAAACCCATTTGAAGGTGTTGAGAACACAACAAGCAACTGGGAAGACTTCACAGAAGAGGTGGTGCCTAAGCAAAGCCTTGAAGGAAGATGTGGATACTGAAGGGTAGAGATGAGGGAGGAGTCCATTCTGCACATGGGTAGCAGCTTGTCCAAGTGCACAGGCGGTGTAATGGAATGTTGAGATGGGCAGCAGCTTAAAGTCTGATCCCACTGATGGAAAGCATGAAGGAGAGAAATAGGATGTAAGGATGGAAAGGTGGGTTTTAGCTGTACTGTGGAGGGCCTTAAGCCAGTTAGTCAGACTACAAGCTTTTATGAACCATTTACTATGTGCTAGGCAAAGAAAGGCAAAAAGAAAAAAAAATCTCCAGTCCCTCAAGGAGCCTCCATTCCAGTGGGTGAAGCAACTCATAGATATCCAGGTAGTTCCTCATAGCAACTGATATAGTAATTGGAAAGAAGACAATAACAGTTGGGGGGGGAACCAGGAAACCCTTCCCCCACCCCCTACTGTAAAAGGGGATTAAATCTGAGTCTTGAGGGAAGCCAGGGAAACTTAAGTCAAGACACAGAGGCAGAACAATATAAGCATCAGGGGGTGGGGGTGGGGGGCAGCAGCCAGTACAAAGGCATGGATATGGGATATGGAGTGTCCTGTTGGAGGAATTACAAGTAGGCCAGTACAGATGGGTCATCAAAGTCATGGAGGAGGAAAGTAAGGTGTAAGAAGTCTGGTAAGGCAGAAAGTGATCTGGTTATGAAGAAATTAGATGCCAAACAGAGGAGTTTATATTTATTCATGGAGGTAAAAGCCATTGGAGCACCATGTCTCAGGGATGGTGGTGACATGGTCACACCTACTCTTTAGAAAAATCACTTTGGCACTTGAAAGGAAGATGGGTTGGAGTAGGGAGAGACATAAAGTAGGGAGACCAGTTAGAAGGTTGTTGCAGTAATCTTGATGAGAGGTGATAAAAGCCTGAACTAGGGTCACGGCTTTATGAATGGTGTGAAGGGGATGTATGTAAGAGTTGTTATGAAGGTAGAAATGAGAAGATTTAGCAGCCAGCTGAATTTGCATTTTTTCCATGAAGACAATAGGCAACCACTGAAGGTTTTTGAGTTGGGGAGTAAAATGGTCCTTTGGGGACTTCAGAAGATTTTTGTCAAGGATGGATTAGAGAGGGGAGGGACTGGAGATAGTAGCCTGGGGATAAAGTGATGAGGATCTGAATTAGGGTGATGCCTATGTGAAAAGAGAAAAATGGAAATGAATATGAGAGTCATGATAAAATCAGTAGGACTTGGTGGCTGATTAAGCCTGGGGGTAAAGGAGAGGAGAGAGTTAAGGAAGAGTTTGAGGTTGTGAGATTATGACTAGAAGGATGGTGATACTCAACAGAAATAGGGAAATTTGGAAGATGTGGTTTGGGTGAAAATAAGATGGGAAAGATGATGTATCTCATTTTAAGACTTCATGGCACCATGAACCATGATCAACTGCCATTTTTTTAAAGGTGGGCATATCAGTGTACTTCTCTATAGCTACAATGAGCATCCCTGTTTCCAGACCAGTAGTAGCTTCTTCCTGGCTACTTCCTCTTCTATGTGGGCTGTTTCTTCTATCAGAGTGTAAACTTCTTAAGGGCAGGCGCTACCATCACTTTTGTGTTTGTATTCCCAGGGCTTAGCACATTGCTTGGCACATAGTAAAAGCTTAGAAATACATTTTATTCATTCATTCATGCTCAGCCTGAGATGCCAGTCAGACATCCAAGTAGAAATCTCCGGCAGGCATTTTCAGGATGAGTTCAGGAGAGAAATGAAGGCTGGATTTATAGATTTGGCTCAGTTATGAAAGATTCTGGCTGAAAGGCTACAGAAGGTCTCTAAGCAACAGATGGACTCCTAGAGAGGATAATTGCATCTGCATAGAGATGATAATTGAATCCATGGGAGTGGATGAGGTCACCAAAGGAGGGTGTATAAAGAAAAGGGTCCAGAACTGAGCTTTGAGAGATACATAATTAGGGAAAAGGAGACGGCTGATGGTCTCATAGAGAATGAGAAGTGGTCAGACAGTGAGGAAGAGGACCAGAAGAAGCTAAGGGAGGAGAGAGTATCTTGGAAAAGCTGCAGAGAAATGAAAGAGGATGAGGACTGAGAAAAGGCCAGTGAATTTGACAGTAGATCTCTTTGGGAGAGCAGACACAATAGAGTGGTGGGGTTGGAAGCCAGATTTTAAGGCACTGAGAAGGGAGAGGATGAGGAGGAAGCTGAGGTAACAGTGCTTGTAGATATCTCTTTGTTGGAGTTTGGTAGTAAAAGGAAAGAGAGATTCAGGATGGCAGAGGGGAATGAGATGAGGTTAAGGAGAGATTGAAGATGAAGATGAAAAAGTGGGTGTGATCAGTGGGAAAGACATGGGAAAGGGCCCAGGTAGAGGGGTTAGACCTAGGTCCTTTCCTCATAGGCCTCCTTATCCAGATTAATTGATCTCTCTCCTCTCTCTCTCTGTCTCTGTCTCTGCCTCTGTCTCTGTCTCTGTCTCTGTCTCTGTCTCTCTCTCTCTCTGTCTCTCTCTCTCTCTGTCTCTCTGTCTCTGTCTCTGTCTCTCTCTGTCTCTCTCTCTGTCTCTTCTCTCTCTATGTCTCCTTTCTCTCATGCTCTCCCTCTCTCTCCCTCCCCTTCTCCCCTCTCTCCCCTCTCTCCCCTCTCTGTCCCTCTCCCTCTCTCTGTCCTCTGTTTCTCATTCTCTCTCTCTCTCTGTCTCTCTCCTCTCTCCCTCCTCTTCCCCCCCTCTCCCCTCTCTCTCTCTCTCTGTCTCTCTCCTCTCTCTCTTCTCTTTCTCTCTCATTCCTATCTTCCTCCCTATCTTCTTCCTCCCCCTTCCCCTTGTTCCTCTTTGTCTTTCATACTTTACTTCCTTCAGGTGACCATGCTGATCCTTGGCTCAGCCCTTCTGCAGCTGCTCTGGGCTGTGTGTGCTCCAGTCTCTGCGATGCAACAGTCTACTCTTGCCTCTTTCACCCCCAACAACACTCGCCTTCAGCATCTGGTCAGGGACCCAATCTCAGGGACCCTCTATTTGGGGGCCACTAACTTCTTGTTCCAACTGAATTCAGAGCTAACGCTTCAGGCCACTGTGTCTACAGGGCCTGTGTTGGACAGCAGAGACTGTCTGCCCCCTGTGTTGCCTCTTGAGTGCCCACAGGCCCAACCCACAGACAATCCTAACCAGTTGCTGTTGGTGAGCCCCCGTGGGCCTGGTGGAAATGAAGGGGCCTTAGTGGTGTGTGGGAGTGCACATCAGGGGGTATGTGAACAGCGACGCCTTGACCACATTGGGCAACTCTTGCTTCGCCCGGAGCGCCCAGGAGATACTCAGTATGTGGCAGCCAATGATCCAGCCATCAGCACGGTGGGGCTGGTGGGACAGGGTCCAGCTGGAGAGCCTCTCTTGTTTGTAGGCCGGGGGTATACCAGCCGTGGTGTTGGAGGGGGCATCCCTCCCATCACAACCCGTGCACTGCGTCCCCCTGACCCACAGGCTGTGTTCTCCTATGAGGAGACAGCCAAACTAGCGGTGGGCCGGCTGTCTGAGTATAGCCACCACTTTGTGGCTGCCTTTGCCCGTCGAACCAGCGTCTATTTCCTGTTCTTGCGGCGGGACCTTCAGGCCCAGTCCCGAGCCTTCCGCCCCTACTTATCACGGGTCTGCCTGAGTGATCAACATTATTATTCCTATGTGGAACTTCCTCTGTCTTGTGGAGGAGCACCTTATGGACTGGTGCAGGCAGCAGCTGTAGCTGTTCCTGGAATGGAGTCCCAGGGGGATGGCGGAGAGGTGCTGTTTGCTGCTTTTTCTTCAATCAACCCTTCCACTGCTGGCCGTGCCCCTACTGCTGGAGTCTCTGGGGCTTCTGCACTCTGTGCTTTCCCATTAGATCAGGTTGACCAGTTGGCCAACCAAACACGAGATGCCTGTTACACACGAGATGGCCGGGCAGAGGATGGAACTGAGATTGCCTACATTGAATATGACGTCAACTCTAACTGTGCCCAGCTGCCAGTTGTAAGTAACCCTGTAGTCCCTGTACCTTTTCCCCTTGGGTGGGTGATCCTGCTCTCCCTTACCACTTCCTGTCTCTAAGACTCAATCACAGATTTCCATGATCTCCTAAGTTGTTGGGAATTGAGGAAGAATTTTAATGGAGTTATCAGAATGTATTTGTTGATCGCTTCATGTGTGCCCAATGCTGTGCAAGAAGTTCTGAAGGTACAAAAGAAATGGTCTCTGCTCAAAAGAAGCTGTCTAGCTGAGGTGATAAAACACAATTGAAATGGAAATTGAGATCAGATTCTTGATAATAAACTGCTGAGTTAACTGTATGGCACAGATAACGTGTGCTGAACTAATTCAGAGAGTGATGATGTTTGTATGAGCTGAAGTAGAGAAAATATCATAGGGGTGGAGCTTGAACTGAGACCTTGAAGAAGGAGTTGGATTTGTATAGGTGGAAAAGGAATGGAGGTGAGGGGTGGGAATAACATGAGCAAAAGTGAACATGTAGAAACGAACCCACTGTATCTAGTGGGGACAATAGAACAACTTAGCTGGTTGAAGAGTGTTTGTGTTGGAGAGAGAGAGGTTGGAGCTAGGTAGGTCAGGTGGGACTGTAATATGGAAGACCCTGGATGTTGTATTGAAGAGTTTAAATCTACTCCTGTAGGCACTGGGGAGCCATCATAGGTTTTGGGGTAGGAGAGTGATGCAAGGAAAGTAGTGTTTTAAGGAAGATTTATTTGGTACTGTGAGCAGGATGGATTGGAATCGAAGAGACCAGAGGTCAGGGAGATCAATTAGAAGACTATTGTAGTAATCCAGCTACTTACTAGTCAAGAAACTGGACTAATAATAATGGTAGCTATCATTTTTATGGCAGTTAACAGTTGACAAAGCCCTTTTGTATTTATTTATGATCGTCTTTTTAAAAAAAATTTAAATGAACTTTTATTTTATTTTCAGGTCTACCTTTTTATTCTTCTTTTCTCCTTTTCCATCTCCATTGAGAAAGCAAGAAAAATAAAGACTATTACAAGCATGTATAGTCAAGCAAAAAAAAATTTCCTCATTGGTCATGTTTAAAAAAATGTCTCGTTCTGCACTCTGAGTTCATTACCTCTCTATCAGGAGGTGGGTAGCATGTCTCATCATGAGTCCTCTGGAATTGTGGTTGGTCATTATGCCACATTCTTTTTCTCTTCTTGGGTTGTGGCCTTGGAAGTGGAGAGGAAGAGAATAATCTGAGAGACATTTGGAGGAAGAATTGACAATATGAAGGGAATAAAGAAGAAGAGAAGAGTCAGAATTGGCTTTAGGTCTTCAAGACTGAGGGAATAGTGGTTAGACAAGGAAGCTGAGATTTATTTTGGTGAGGAAAATAGAGTTTGGTTTTAGCCATGCTTGAGTTTGAGGTAGTGTTGGCCTGTGAGTAGTTGGAAATAAGAGACTAGAACTTCAGTGATAGAGTTTGGGGGAGCTGGAGATACAGATTTGGAAGATGTCAGCACAGACATGACAGTGAGAGCCTTAGGAGGAACCAAAGTCTCTAGGGGAGAAAGTGGGGCCAGTTCAGGTATGGCAGCATAGGAGGTCCATGGTAATGTGCACCAGCTGCATTGTGTTGTGGGGGGTTGGGGCGGAGTGGGGATTGTGGTAGGGAACCCTGAGATTCTTGCTTCCTTCTCAAGTCTTAACATCTCTCCTTCCTTCTCCCTCCTGCTTGGGAACTCCACTGAGGGTGGGGTGATGAGGATTGTTTTTGGAGAGATGGCTGTGGTGGTGGCATCCTTTAGCTTCAGTACCATATATCCTAGATTTTCCAGGAAGTCTCAACTTTAAGAAGAGAAAATACACTTTTTAGTGAAGCTTTGCAAAAGAGATACATAAACTTTTTTGGTTTGACCAGTAACTTTATTTTTGGTTCAAAAAATAATAGTCATGTTATCCTGTAGATACTTACTGCCCTCAAGAACTACACCCTTTCCCAGGGATGTTTAAGACTATCTTGGGTATGTGGAAGGAGCCACCTGGGTGTCTTGGGCTAGATATTGGTAGGAGTTGTGACCCCACCCTAAATTTCTTCCTTCTTCTAAGGATACACTGGATGCTTACCCCTGTGGGTCAGACCATACTCCCAGCCCAATGGCCAGCAGAGTTCCCTTAGAGGCCACACCCCTGGTGGAGTGGGCAGATGTCCAGTTAACAGCTGTGGCAGTCAGTGTGGAAGATGGGCACACCATTGCCTTCCTGGGTGATAGCCAAGGGCAACTGCACAAGGTGAGGTTAGGGACTGGGGACACCCATGGAAGATTGAGGGTGGGTCAGGACTGCAGGTTAAGAGGGCTAATACATTGCTGTGTGAAAGAAGAAAATCTTGGGTTTCCTGATCCCTCTCTCTTTCTCTCTCTCTCTCTCTCTCTCTCTCTTTTTAACCTATAATGTTTCTGAACAGCCCATTCTGGAATGTGTCATTCCTGATCCTGGGATCAAGCCCATGTATTTATAAACTTCAGAGCTAAGATATACTAGCTCTGATCCCAGGGATGGGCCATGTAACCTCTGATCCCAAGACTGGACCCCTTTGCTCTTTGATCTCTGGGCTTCATTGTCTGTAGTCTAAAATCCCTGATCCCTGACCCCAAGAGTGGGCACTATAATCTCTGGGTTTTGGAACATCTCACAGTCCTTACCTCTTTACTCTCTGTACCTCATTCACTATCCCTGATTATCCAGGTTTACTTGGGCCCAGAAGGTGACCATCGTCCTTATGCGACTCAGCTCATCCAGAGTGACTCAGCAGTGAGCAGTGATCTGATCTTTGACTGGGCCCTGGAACATCTATATGTCATGACCCAGAGCACAGTGAGTGATGGGGCTAGGGCTGGGGGTAGAACTGGACCCTCTTTTTATAGGGAGTAGGTATGGTGTAGAAGAAAGAGCGTCCGACTTAGAGTCAGGAGATTTTGGTTTGAATCGAGACTCTGACACTTACTGGGTCACTCACTCTAGGTAAGTCACTTTACTAGTCTGGGGTCTAAATCCTTCTTCTGTAAAATGGGGACTATATTCTTCTTCTAACCATTGCCATTGGGTTTGTTGTAAAGGAAGTACTTTGCAAACCTTTAAGTGCTGTAGTGGTTTTTGTTGTTATTTAGATCATGATTTGAATGACCCAAGGTGAAGATGTTGATGGGTGTGGGGAGCTTAGAATGGTGAAGGGGTGGAGGTCTAGGCCTACCACAGCTTAGCTGTCTACAATGCCGGCTCCTGGTGGGCAACTTTTTTTATTAGCCTTAAAGTGCTATTGAAATGGGAATCATTATGTCCCAGAAGATGGTTTATTAGAATGGGGTTTGAAATAGAGGGTGGGGTGGAGAAGAGTTCTCCTTAATTTGGGCCCTTAAAAGTGAATTGCCCTGGGATGTCTGGGCTCCTTTGTGGGTTTCTTTGTTGAGGTAACCACCTTATTTCCCCAGGTAGTGAGGGTCCCTGTGGCTTCCTGCTCTCAGCACTTGAACTGTACATCATGTCTGGCCCCCAAGGACCCCTACTGTGGGTGGTGTGTTCTTCTTGGACGGTCAGTTCCTTGACCCCCTGAACCCTGTGGATTGCTAATGTGTATGGAGGGGTGGGAGGGAGATGCTTCTCAGACACTAAGGGTCCCTGACCCTTGGAAGTTCTGTGAATGTCAGGGATCCCTCTGATGATGCTCAGATAGATACCTTTCTATGATCTCTGAAGTATATTTTTGCTGATGCTAGAGACCCCCTAATATGTGAGTTTGAGGGATATGCTTAGACAGTTAGAGCACCATTCCCAGGAGACTGAGGTAGAAATGTACCTTGGGCAGTCAGGTCCTTGACTGGGGTCAGGTAGAGGAGATCTTTCACTGCTGTAATGCCTGGAGACCCCTCTTGACCTTTAGAGCCCTCTAGAGATCCTAATCCCTAACTAAAGGCACTTAGGGAGGGATTTCTTTCCTCTCTGTGACCCCTTTTGGTCCTCAAAGGCTTCCTCTGTCTGGTCCAGATGCAGCCGTCGTGCTGAGTGCTCCCGGGGCCGTGGCCCAGAGCCCTGGCTATGGAGCTTCAGTCCTGAGCCCAAGTGTCTGCAAATCCAGGCTGTGACTCCTGCCAATGTTAGCAGGGAGGAGAAGAGAAATGTAAGCCCCTAAGATACTAGGGTGGGGGGGGGATCGGTCTGAGGTGTCCAGAAGATGTATACAGGGGCTCTGTGAAGAGAGGGGCCAAAGGATATACACAAAGAGACTCCATCCATGCATTGGGTCTCTTTGGAGAGCTCTGTGGTGGGGTAGGGAGTGCGTGCAGAGGTTTCCACAAGAGTTTCTGGGATGGTTTTCTTTTTTGGAGGGAGACATATAGTGGAAGGCTCTGCAGGGGATAATTGTGTGGGGAATAAGCTAGAGGAGTTTCATGAGGTATATGGATAGGTAAGGTGGTATTTTCCATGTGGGATGTATTGAGGGATCTTTCATGGTAGGCATCTTGGGGAGGCATATTCTGACAGGAGAGTTTTATGGATGGTGTCTCTATGGGTTGGTAAATGTAGGAGACCCAGGGGGAGTATGTATGGGGAACTCCGTAGAGTTGGGTGATTTTCTTGGGGGAGATGATGGAGACTTCTTGCTGGAGGTCTCTATTAGGGTTGTCTGGGGGGGGGGGAGTCATTGACAGTGTATGGAGATACTCCATGGGGGAGATACTCCTGGGGAGTGTCTGTGAGAAGGCTTTGTGAGGAGTTGTTTGTGACAGGTTTCTTGAGGGGTAATTGTGGGAATTCCATGGAGGGCATCTGTGGGACTCATGAGGAATCTGGCAGATTTTGTTGGCTCCTTCCTTCTTCATATCTCCCTAGGTTTGGAGTTGTAGAAAACGTGTGGAGCTCTGAGTCTCCCAGGGGTGTGTGTGTGTGTGTGTGTGTGTGTGTGTGTGTGTGTGTGTGTGTGTGTGTTAAGGGCATGGTCCTCTTCCTATATACATAGGCTGATATGTTTATTCTGCCCTTTGATTGGCAGATATTCCTGTCAATCTCAGATTTGCCTGTCCTTCGACCAGACGAGTCATACTCATGTTATTTTGAAGAGTATGAGAGTCCAGCTGTTCGGACTGATGCTGGTGTGATGTGTCCCTCCCCGGACCCCAGTTGGACCCCTGCCCTGCAGATGGGTGCTGGTCAGTGATGGAGAGGGGCAAATTGGGACAGGGATAGGGTAGGGAAGATTCTCCTCTTGGGGGTGGGGCCTGGGAGAGCCAGGGGCAGGGATTAGGATTGGAGAGGGGGTAGTCCTGGAAGAGGGTTGGATCTATGGCTTGTTTTTCTTCCCTCTCTTTCTCTCCTTTCTCCCTGTGTCTTGGGTCTTTGGTTCTCTATTGCAGCAGAACTTGTGTGTGTATATGAGTATGAGTCCCAGATCCTGATTAGAATTCCGTTCAACCTCCCTCACAGACCATGTCTTAGTGCCTTTACTGCTGAAGTTTGGGGAAGTCATCATTGCATCTACCGAGTTCTCCTTCTATGACTGTGCTGCTGTGGCTGTGCTTTATCTGTCTACACCGTGAGTTCCCCTGCCACCTCATCCCAGTCCTGACCCTGCCACATTTCTCTGCTGTGGTCCTTCCTTCCAACATCCCCCATGGTAGTGTAATAAGCCCTTTGAGGGCAGGAACTGTCTTTTGCCTCTTTCCATATCCCTAGTGCTTAGAACAGTACCTGGCACATAATGTTTATTTGATGGATTGAAGAGTAACCTTCCCACTCCCCACCAATCACTGACCTTGTCCTGTCTTTCCATTCCCCACTAACTCTTACCCATTCCTGATCCTGATTTATTCCTCTGTTCCTAACCTTGACCATCTTCTTCTATCCCTGATCTTGACTTATCTCCTCCATCCCTTTCACTCAACAGAGATCTCTTTATCTCTGACCCCCAAACCCAGTTTCCAGTTGACTTATTTCCTTGACACTGGTCCCTAATCATGACAGGCTGTTGGGTGCAGTAGAAAGATCCCTGGGGTGGGAGTCGGGATACCTGATTTTAGGTCCTACTTCTGTCTGTGACTGGCTGTATGACTTTGGACATGTCACTTCTCACTGATTCTCTGATTTCTCATTGGCAAGACAGGGATAAAAGTAATAACAGTCCTGTTTTCCCTTATCTCAAATACATGCAAAGTGCTTTGTGACCACAACTCTTTTACTGTCTCTGGCAATGCTTGCCTTTGACTGGCTTCCAACCAGCCTCCACATCAGCTCTATCATCATCATCTTTTTTGTGCTCCTCTCCATCAATAAAATTTCCCTTGCCCTAGATGCCAGGCCTGTGTGCAGAGCACCTGGGGGTGCAGCTGGTGTGTGTGGCAACATCTTTGTACCCACAAGACAGCCTGTGAAGCAGGGCCTATTGTGCACAGCCAAAGGGTGAGTGTGATGCAGGAGGTCTGAGCACAGAAAAGGGGTGTGTGTGTGTGTGTGTGTGTGTGTGTGTGTGTGTGTGTTTCAGGAATGGGACAGGACATTTCCCAAAGAGTGGATATTCCCAAGAGGTCTCCAGGGTTGGATATGTAAGGAAGAGAGTGAACCCTTGGTACTGACTCTCTGGGACAGGGGTAATAGCATGTCTCCTCAGGGACCTTGCTAGCATTTCCCAAACCTTTATTCTCTCCACCCCATGGCATGCCCTTGCTGTGCTCTTGGCCTCCATCTGTATCATAAAGTGCCTGAAGCTCCTGTGCTCTGCATGTGTCCTGGATGGGAGTATTGGGGGAACGACTCCTTAAATCCCTGTGTCTGTGCTCTGTATGTGTGAGTGGCTGTGACCCTTCTGTATGTGACCCTGAAATTGATTTTGAGACCCACAGCAAGTCTGTGTGCTCAAATGTGAGACCTTTGGGTGTTTCTAGCTGTGGGTGAGATTTCCCATAGACTGTGAGTGCCTGTATGCGAGACCACATATGGGGCTTACCTATTTGTCCATGTGACAATCTGTGTTTTATGAGTGGTTTTTTCTGTGGTGGTTCCATGTGGGTTTACAGATTTGCTTTGTATCTGTGTGTGTTCTGAAGTAGGTAGGTTGGACATGTCCACCAAGCCCTCTGGTTCCCTTCCTTTCATGTCACTTTCCTGGGGCCCCTCCCTCAGTCACAGATGTTCCCTGGGATTGTTTCCTCCCTTAGAGAATTAATTAGATTTTTTTGTGTGTTTCTCTTTTCTTTGGTCTTCTTATCTTTTCTCCGAAACATAAACCTACACCTCTTGGCCTTCTCATTTCCCAATCGTCTCCTTTGAGTGTGTCTCCCTTCTCCCTTCTCCCTTCTCCCTTCCTTCTCTGCTTCCAATCCCCAGCTGCCGTTGTCAGCCTCCTGGCCACTCCTCTCTTCGGTGGCTCCTACAGGGGATGTTCACACTTTTATCCCTTCTGTGCCCTCCAACACCCCTGTTACTCCTGTTCCTAAACTTCCGCCAACAGAGCCTAGCACTCTCCTTGTGGAGTCCACTTCTCCCTCCACAGAGCCCATACCTCCCCCAACAGAACAGGCACCCAGGACACCTCCCCCAGAGCCTGGGCCTCCCCTCACAGTTCCCATGACCCCCACCACAGCCCCTCCAACGACAGAAGCCTTTGTCTTTATACCCAGCACTGTTGGGTCAGAGGTGACTGTTGGTCCGGCCCTGGAAACAGCTCTGACGGAGGAGCCCACCAGTTTCCCCAGTGTCCCTGTGGATCCTGGGACTATGGAGGGTGTAGGTGATATTATCACTGTAGTGGATGCCCCTGGAGCAGTGACCAAACTTGAGGACCTTTTGCCCCCTGCCCCTTCGCCATCTCCCCTAGGAGAGCAGCCCTCTGATACAGCAGTTCTGACCTCTTCATCTTGGGACCTTGGTACCCTGGCCCTTTCCTCCTCTCCTCCCTGGGATCATGCTCCCAGCGCTGGCCCCTCCACCACTTTCCCAGGGGTTGCTGGCTCCGAGGAGCATGCCCCTGACTGGCTGCTCAGAGAGGATGAACTGCCTGAGGCGGACGAGTGGACAGGGAGTGACGCATCGCCCTTCTCCACTTCCACCCTCCTCTCAGGTGACGGAGACTCATCGGAATTCGAGGGCCCCAACGCCCCCCACATCCTCCTCCCTGACCTCGACTACCAGTATGACTCCCCCGGGCTCTGGGAGCTGGTGAGGCTGAGAGCCAGGAGGGAGAAAGAGCAAGGTCTTTGGGGCAGGAAGAGAGGGAGGCAGGACAAGGGAGTGGGCTAGGGGCAAAGGGAGAGGATGCTGCCCTATTCCTTCCCTCCCTGTTGTCATCTGGGGTTTCTCTGGGAGGAGAGGAGATGGCCTAATGGCCTCCTTCAGTGTCTGGGGTTTCTGTGGGAGGAGGGAAGAAAGGAGTGGGTGGGAGAGCTGGGAGACAGAATGCAGCCCCACACCCTTCTTTCTCTGGGTTACTATAGGAAGAAGTAGTGAACCAGGGTCCTGCTGCGTGTCCCTGTGTGGAGGGTATTGAAGGCTCCTCCTTGCTGCCCGTCCAAATAGAGCATGAACTGACCCTTCTAGGAAGGAATTTTCATTTGTACCAGGTGGGTCCTTGGTCCCATTCCTATTTCTGAAGCTAGGAGAGTCCTGCATTAACCTTTACTCCTCATGTATTGTGCTCTTTAGGTTCTGGGAATTGGTTAGAAGGAAAGTCGGCACCCTCTACACCTACTGTTTACCAGTATGGTCCTCACCTTCTAGTTTTGGGGAACTAGAATAGTGTCAGGGCCAGAGGCAACTGACATTTAGATTCTTTGCAGTTTAGTCTAAGCCTGTTTCCTAAGTATGTAAATGCTCCCACCATGTTACTCTAGCCCCAGAAATGTTCTTAAGATACCCCTGAGATCCCAGAGATGTCTGAGACCCTAGTAACATTCCCAAGGGCCTGAAGTTGTTTCTGAGGTTCCAGAGATGTCCTGGAAGCCCTAGAGACATCCTTAAGGTCCCAAAGGTGTTCTTGAAGCTCCAGAGATGTCCCAGAGGTCCTAGACATGGCCTGCAGGTCAGTCCTGGAGAAATCACTGAGGTCTCTGAGACATACCTCAGGTCCTGCAGCCATCTCTACTGCCTTAGAGTCCACTGCCTAATCCTAAAGAAGCTTCTACATTCCTAGAATTGTTCCTAAAATTTTTATGCTACTGTCAAGGCCTTAGACCCAAGACCCTAGACAGCTTCAGAGAGGCCTTCAAGACTCTCTAAATTTATAAAGTAGTTTGGCAAATGTTTATTAAGCACCCAGAGGGTGAGTGACCTTCAGTAGTTATGTGTTTCAGTTTTTCTTTTCCTTCCCTAGGATGGTCTAGGGGACTATGAATGTGTGCTGGAGCTGGAAGGTCACATGGAAGTTACCAAGGCCAGAGTGGAGTGTGATGGGGTCACAGGCACCCTCTGTCGCATCATCTGCCAGTTGCACCAGGTAGAAGAATTGGGGATCCTGAGGTGTGGTGTATTTGTCCCCAACCTCAGACAGGTGGTTATTCTAGTAAACTAATCTCTGTAAACAAGGAGGCCTCCATCTGAAGAGAGAGAGAAAGAGAGAGAGAGAGAGACAGACAGACAGACAGACAGACAGACAGAAAGCCACTGCTCTCAGAAAGTCTCTTCTCCCTGCATCCCTTTCCCATTTCTTCAGGGTCTTTCAACCTTAGAGAGCCTCCATGTTTGAAGGAAACCTGGCCTATTGACCTTGGAGAGTCCCTCAGTCTGGGGGGAGGACATGGTTCTTGACATTAGAGAGCCCTCCAAGTCTGAGGAGGACACAGGACTTTTGATTTTGGGAGTCAGAAAACATGGGTGCTGCTCTTTGAACATTTGGAAGCTAATCCTCCTTGTTCTGATCCTCCTCTGGTGACATATACTCCAAGCTGCTATCATTCTTTTCCCTCCTTAACCCCTTCTCTCCTACCTTGTCTCACCTCAGCTTAGCTATGCAGCCCCACAGCCTGAGTTCCATGTGCCTGTGTTCTTGCGGAAGTCAGGAAGGCTTCGGATGGACAGCGCTGAGGGGCTTCATGGTGAATACTTGAAGGGTGGGGGGAGGATGGTGTCATAGGTGTCATAGGAAGGAAGCAGAGCAATGGTGTCAAATCTGAGTAGAAATGACAGCCACTAAGCCATCCCTAAGGATCCCTGTGAGCCCCATATGGATTTAGAAAACCATGAATCAACATTATCTTATGCTCCACTGCACTTCTATTTATTTGGTTAAATATTCCCCAATTGTGTTATAATCTGGTTCAGGCAGACACTGGCCATTTGTGTGTCTGACACCACTGGAACAGAGGATCCTTGAGTTTCAGGGGAGAAGAAGGGAGATCTGGGGAGGGCAGTATGGTGAAGATGAGGGACACCAGTCTTTGTGCTCCATTCACTATAATTCTCTTCCCTCTTAGTGACATTGTACGACTGCTCTGTGGGACGTCCAGATTGCAGCCTCTGCCGTACAGCTGACCCTCGCTACAGTTGTGTGTGGTGTGATGGCCACCATCCCCATTGTGCAGCCCGTGAGGCCTGTGCTGAGGCTGAAGCAGCTCTCTGCCCTGCTCCCCTCATCCACATGGTATGTGAATAACTGGGTGCACAGGGAAAGAGCATTGGGAGGGTTTGGAGTAGGGCAGAGGAGTCCTCAGGCTTGGGGCAGAGGGAATGAGACTAGAGGACAGGGGGGTGACTGTTAATTCATACCTCAGGGAAACCAGGGGGCAGGAAAGGTGGAACCCAGTGTGTCACTCTCCTAGTGGGTGGTTCTAGGCTGTAACTGTGGTGTAACTGGACAGGTGGAACCACTGACTGGGCCCGTGGATGGGGGCACCCGCATTACCATCCGAGGATCCAACCTGGGCCAGAAGCATCAAGATATTGCGGAGACAGTCACCGTGGCTGGAGTGCCTTGTGCTGTGGATGCCCAGGAGTATGAGGTCTCGAGCAGGTATTCTTTGGTAGGGATTTGGGACAGGGAAGAGAGAGAGTACCCCTACTTGCTAATCAGCTTAATCCCAGGATCCCTAGGGTCTGCTGTCCTGCTTTCAGGTGCTCCTCCTGGCTTCCTTTTTGTGTGCTTTGGGTCCCTGCATCCTGGTCACAAGGATGATAATGACTAGCACTTGATTCTTACTTCTGTGTTAGACCTGACACCACTTTGCCAACATCCCCCACTGCCCCTGCCTGGTTGGTCCTAATCTCCCAGGCCATGATACACTTTTACTCTGTCTTTGTCTTGACCTCTGTCTTGAATCCTAAAGGAGAAAGACACTTTCTTTCTGGAAGCCTTGGTATCAGGCTAGCCCACACTGACCTATATCTATTTACTAGAGATTTCTCTGAACCCTGACCTCAGAAAAGTATTTTTTTCCTCTTCTGTCTCAGCTCTCTGTGACTTGAGTATGGCTAAGGGCATTTCTGTTTGGTTTTCAGTTTTGAACCCCCAGTGCCCAACACTGGGCACTTGACACATAGTAGGTGCTTAATAAAGATAAATAATAAAGATAGAACACCAAGACTAGGAGTCAGGAAGAGCTGAATTAAAATTCAACCTCAGAGAATTACTAGCTGTGTGACCTTGGGCAAGTCACTTAACCACTCTGCCTCAGAATGCTATCTCTGACCGTCCTATTCCACTGTAACACATAGTTTTCTCAGATTGCTGTGTCATCTGTAGTCATCCCCATGATTATAATGAAAAATCTTTAAACCATACATGGAAACATGAGACAAATAATTCTCCCAGGCGTCTTTCATTATACTTTGCTTGTGGGTAAAGGAAAGGAACTGTTCCTTTGAGCACTGATTCTTGGGGATCTCCTGCTGGAGCCCTGTGCAGGGTCAGCAGGGGAGAGAGGGAGGCGGTGGAATGGGCTGATGAGTGGAGGGAGGACTGAATGGACTGCTTGTCTTCCACAGCATTGTGTGTGTCACTGGTGGCAGTGGGGAGGAGAAGGTGGGTCATGTGACTGTGGAGGTCCCTGGTGGAGGACACGGCATCTCCGACCACAGATTTGCCTATCAGGTACCCTGATCTCTATCTGTTTCCCCAAACGCTAGCCTTCTTCACTTCCCTTCCACCCTTCTTGTGAGCCCCTCAGGCCTCCCTCCCAGTCCCATTACTCCGGTGGGGGCTTGTGCTTAACTTCTTCCCATCCTGTCTCTGACTTCTCTTTGTGGCTGATTCCTTTACTCTTTCCCTTACCCCTTTGCCTGTCTCTGTCTCCTTCTGATTCTGTTTGCCTGCCTGTCTGTCTCTGTCCTGTCTGTCTTTAAAAAAATTTTTTTGGAAGGGAGGGCAGGACAATTAGGGTTAAATGACTCGCCCAAGGTCACATAGCCAATAAGTGTTAAGTACTTGTCTGAGGCTAGATTTGAACTCAGGTTCTTCTGACTCTAGGGCTGGTGATCTATTCACTGTGCCATCTAGCCAGGTGCCCTTATCCTGTCTCTGAGGCAGCTAGCTGGTATAGTGAATAAGAACACTGGATCTGGAGTTAGGAATAACCTGAGTTCAAATCCTGCCTCAGATGCTTACCAGCTGTATGATCCTGGCAAGTCCTTTAATCTCTAACCATTTAACATCTCTTGTGCTCAGTTTCCTCATCTGTAAGATGGGAATAATAATAGCACCTATCTCTCAGGGTCATGAGAACCAAATGAGATAGCATAGATACTGTGCCTTGCAGACCTTGGAGCACTGTATAAATGCTATCATGTTATAAACCATCGTATTGTAGTATCACTGTTCTTATCATTACATTGTTTATTATATGAATGTATAATTATTAATTAACAAGCAGCATATGATAAGCTATTATTGTGGTAATTACTTATTCTCTCCCCTTCTCATCTCCTCATGTTTCTCTTCCTTTTGACTCTTGTTTCTATTTCTCTGTTTTTTGTCTTTCTCTTTTTTCTCTTCTCTTCCTGACTCTGTATATTTTTCTCTCTTGTTTTGTCCATCTCTGTTTTTTTTTGGCCATTTCCTATGTTATGTTTAGTGTCTTTTTGTTTTCTTTGTCATCTTCCTCTTCTCCTCTTATGGTGAGTAAGTGCGTGTGTGTGTGTGTGTGTGTGTGTGTGTGTGTGTGTGTGTGTGTGTGTGTGTGTAAGAGGGAGAGAGAGAGACACACAGAGGGAGAGAGACAGAGACAGAGAGACAAAGAGAGACAGAGAAAGACAGAGAAAGAGAGAGAGAAAGAGAGAAAAAGAGACAGAGAGAGACAGAGACAGAGACAGAGAGGGACAAAGAGAGACAGAGACAGAGAGAGAGACAGAGAAAGACAGAGAGACAGAGAGAGAGAAAGAGACAGAGAGAGACAGAGACAGAGAGACAGAGACAGAGGGACAGAGAGAGACAGAGAGACAGAGAGAGACACAGAGGGAGAGAGACAGAGAAAGAGACAGAGAGAGAGAGAGAGACAGAGAGAGACAGACAGAGAGGGACAGAGAGAGAGATTCCTATCTCTTTCCCGCTCTCTCCTCCCCTTATCGAGTCTGCCTATTTCTATTTCTTGCTGGCTTTCTCTCTCTGTGTGCTTCTCTTTCTTTTCCACATCTCTCTTTCCCCATATTCATTGTTCTCTGTTTTCCTCAGGATCCCGAGGTGAAGTCTATCTTTCCTATACGAGGTCCCAAGGCTGGAGGTACTTATCTGACCCTTCAGGGTTCCAAATTGCTAACTGGACGATTGGAAGACATCCGAGTATTGGTTGGTGACCATCCCTGTCAACTGTAAGGACTATTTCAATTTTTTTTTCCCTTAACTGCTCATTCCCTTCCCTCACTTCTATTTCCCTAATTCTCCAGCTTCCTTTTCCTCCTCTTTCCATACAAGGCTCAGGAGTGTCCTAATTACAGAAATTCAGAGTTGGAAGGACCTTCAAAAGTCATATATTGTACCTTGTATCTGAGTGGGAATCCTCTCTACAGAGTTCCTGCTGGGGATTGGTCAGTTAGTGATGTTTATGCTTAAAGACCTCAGGTAATAGGGAACACATCAGCTTCTGAGGCAACTCACTTTGTCCTTTTGTCAGGAAGTTTTGCCTTCTACTGAATTGAAATGTGCTTTTCTTCAACTTTTACCCACTGTTCCTAGTTCTGTCCTCTGAGGACAATTAAAATGAGCCTGATCCTTTTACATCACAGCTCTTCAGCTCCTTGAAGACAACGATCATATTCTTTGTAAGTTTTTTCTTCTCCATGCTAAACCTCTGTGACACCTATGGTTGATGCCCATAGCATAGCCTACAGATCCCTCATTGTCTTTGTCATCTTCCTCTGGATCTGCTCCAGTGTGTCAATTCCTTCATGAACTATGGCACCCAGAGCTGCACAGAATGCTCTGTAAGTGGTGGAAGAGATGATCCATCTCCTATCTTGTACTTGGCACTGTTCCTCTGTTTCTTCAGCCTCAGTTATTCTGTGTTACACAATTAGCTTGTATTGAGTTTACAATTGGCTAAAATTCCTAGATCTTTTTTGCATGTAGCCCCCACCCTATCCTGTATTTCCTTATGTACATATTTCTTCTTTATGTACAATGCTACTCTATCCCACATATCTTCTTTGTTCCTTTTCAGTAAACTATGCCCTTTCATAACCATATTTTAGTCATGAGCTATTTCATCAAGTTTTTAGAATATTTAGTAGGTGAATTTACCTCCTTGTACTTTAAACTCTTTAGTTTTCCATGTTCATTACAGTTTATTGCACGTAATTTATGCATTTATAGATATGAGACCATGACTTTTATTGTTTCCTCTTTGGGGAGTATGATTTTTTTTTTTAATGAATTGCTGGCATTCTTCCTATATCTTTCCTTCTACTCCCTATTGTATCTGGTTTGGTAGATATATATGGGTACTTTTGTTTGCCTTCTTCTACACTTTGAAAAATAAGTTTCTATTGATGACTTTTTTTTTTTAACATTACCATACTTTCTGCCAGAAACATTGCCTTTCCACAGAGTTTTTTTTAACACTTTGGATATATCTTATCTTTTTAAATGAAGATCTACCTTCTCTGCCTAATTCCTTTCCCTACTGAGAAAGCAAAAAACGAAAAATTTCCTGTTACAACATGTACAATTAAGCAAAACAAATTCCCAGATTACAATTAGTATTTTTTAAAGACAAAAAAGGAAAAGGAATAGAGAAAAATTGCATAACTGATCAATACATCAGAAAAGTCAGAAAATATGTACAATATTGGTTGATTGTTGTCCTTTTTTCTTGAAGAAGACCCAAATGACATTTCTACATAGGGTCAAGGTACAGGGTGTCCAACTGTGACTGATCAGACCAGTATGAGGTTGGAAGGCTCTACCACAGGTCAGGCACAAATAGTACAACAGTGGTGGGACTTCCCACCTCTGAAAAGGGTTGGGTTTTCTTTTGAGTCATGTTTGATCTTCCTAATATTGTAACATTCACTTTTGATATTTTTTGGTGATCGTTCTTTCCACTTATATTGTTGTGGTCATTGTGTAAATTGTTTTCTTGGTTCTGCTCACTTCATTCTTTATCAGTTCATATAGACCTTTTCGTGCTTCTCTGTATTCATGACATTTGTCATTTCTTATAGCACAATAATGTTCCATTTCATTCACGTACTATGGTTAGTTTAGTTGTTCCCCAATCAATGGGCATCTATTTTATTTCCAGTTCTTTGCTACCGCAAAAAGTTCCACTTCAGATTCCTTCCTCTGCTTTTTTCAGTTTGAAACCCTGTTAATCAGTTTCAGATACTCTAAGCAAACATATTTTTGTCAGTAAATCAGTAAGCTTTTAATAACAGTTCTAGGAACTGTGGTAGACATTGGTAACACAAAGACAAAAATGAAACAGTCCCAGCTGTCAAGGAGCTTACAAGACTTTCTTAGGTGTTCTTCATCCTTGAATGTAATAGAAATGTGATAGAAATGTAATAGAAATCCATGATTTCTTTGTTTTAAATCATTGTCCCAAATCTACAAATTTATTAGCCAGTTGTTCACTTCTCAATTCTGCTTTTCTTTAGCCACTTCATTGGCAGCAGTGATGGAAATGAAGGTCATATTGCTAAGACCTTCACCTACTTGCTGAAAACTTCCTTATTTTTTTCTCCATTTAATAGTATTTTGTTTTTTCCAATTACATGTAAAGATAGTTTCAGCATTCACTTTTATAAGATTTTGAGTCCCCAACTTTTTTCTTTTTCCCTCCTTCTCCTCTCCCCTCCCCAAGACAACAAGCAATCTGATATAGGTTATACGTGTGTAATTATATTAAATATATTTCCACATTAGTCATGTTGTGAAAAAAGAATCAGAGAAAAGGGGAAAAACCATGAGAAAAAGAAAACAAACAACAAAAAAAGAGAAAATAGTCTGCTTGGATCTGCATTCAGACTCCATAGTTCTTTCTCTGCATGTAGATAGCACTTTCCATCATGAATCTTTTGGAATTGTCTTGGATCATTATATTGCTGAGGAGAGCTAAGTCTGTCATAGCTGGTCATTGCACAATGTTGCTGTTGCTATGTGTTCTCCTGGTTCTGCTCATTTCGCTCTTGCTAAAGACTTCCTAAACCCTAGTGATACTTCCTGGGTTCCTTCTCATTGTGTTACTTGTCTGTATATGAATCACCAGGTAGTGGGAAGTGGTCATCAGATCTGACAAACCTTAGGACACACACTCATCATGTTCAGAATATAGACACCCTGACAGGACAAGAGACCTTTTTGCTGTTTGTGTCTGGCTAATGTGGGGCTACCTCCATCCTTAGCAGTTACCAGGAGGAAACTGCTTATCTCTTCTTATCACAACTTATCTCTTCTTCCTCTGACTTGTTGCATTCCTTCTATGCTTTTGGCACTTGTGGAGTCATATCTTTATTCCTTGGAGTACTGGAAGCTTCCTCTTCTTTAAGGGTCTACTTGGAGCCTTTTAGGAAGACATCTATCTATTGCGTAGCTCCAAAGTTATCCTTTGTGTCCCTCTTCTACTCTGGAGACAGGCTAGGATTTCCTTTCTGTCTTTTTATTTCCTTCAAAGCATTCTTTAAGGGAACACTGGATTCCCTTCACCAGTTGGTCCTCTTGACTCCCAATTCTAGCCCTCTTTGTACTGAAGTTCACATCCTCTCCAAGTTCCATAAAGTAATCGAGTTCTGCTCGGACCAATCACAATACACAATTGAAACAATACTTTTCTACTTAGTTTATCCATACTTATTCACACTCTTTTGACTCAAGCTAAAGCTACTGGCTTTATTTAACAGAAGCCAAGATCATTCTCTATGAACTAGTCATATCAAGATAACGGGCCATTCTTCTGGGTTGAGATCAATTTAATTTCAGGTATATATCAGTGACTTGAATGAAGGCATAGATGACATGTTTAATAATTTGAAGATAATATGAAGCTGGGAAGGACTGATTTTTTGGGGGAAGGGAGTATGATTACTAGGCTCAGATGAATGCTATAGGCAGAATATATCTGAATTTCAGCAAAACATTTACATTTTGGCCATGCTTTATAAAAACAAATTTAATGTTTTTCAATGAACAAGAGTCTACTTTCTCTTCCTGCTTTTTCCTTATTGGGGAAAAAAACCCCAAAACCAAAACCCTTGTAACAAATATGAGTGAAACAAAACAAATTCTTGCACTGGCCATGTCCAAAAATACAAGTCTCATTCTGAATTCTGCATTTTGTCTGTGCTTTTTTCACTATCTTCCCTGCTATCCCTATAGGCAAGATAGTGAGACTTGGACTAGCTTCTAGCATGTTTAGGTGAGTTCAGAACTAGTTGAATAACTGGTTTAATTTAAAGAAGAAAAGTCCTAAAGAGGACTTGATAGCTGCCTTTAAATATTTGAAGGGAAGGGCTTTTGTATGAAAGAGAGATTAAGTTTGTTTTTCTTGGCTCCAGAGCGAAGAATTAGGAGCAATGGGTGGGAGTTACTGAGAGGCAGATTTCAGCTCTGTGTAAGAAAAACTTGCTGACGGTTGGAGCTGCCTCCTGAGGTCTTCAGTTCTCTGACATGAGTGCCCCCAAGGGTGAGATGGTATGTCTGTTCCAAAGGAATGGTGAAGACAGGCTTTCTTGATTTGGGTGGAATGGGAGGAGTAGAAGATCTCTTGAATTGCTCCTAACTATGAAATGCTATGATTGTATGAAGGGATCAGCAAAGGACTTGTTTACTAAATCCTGGATTACTAGTGTCTCCTTTGAAGCCTGAAAGGCGTAAGTTTAGGACAAAGAAATAGACTTTACACAAAGAGGAATACATTCATGAAATTTGAAATCTTAAGATACAATGAAATTGGAAATTTTGTTGTTGTTGTTGTTTGTACCTGTAATTTCAGTGAGTATTAAGGAGCCTTCTGAGGGCAGCTAGGTGGTGCAGTGGATAGATTGCTGAGCCTGGAATTAGGAAGACTCATCTTTATGAGTTCAATCTAGCCTTAAACACTTACTAGTTGTGTGATCTTGGGCTAGTCATTTCACCCTGTTTGCCTTAGTCTTCTCAGCTGTCAAATGAGCTGGAGAAGGAAATAGCACACCATTCCAGTATCTTTGCCAAGAAAACCCCAAATGGGGTCACGAAGAGTCAGACGTGACTGAAAATCACTGAATAACAACGAAAAAGGAGCTTCTGGTGTAGAAACTCCTTCCACCAAGGGAAATCTTACATTGATTTGTAACTTCTAGAGATAGAGTTATCTGTAGTTAGATGACTTGCCTATGATCATATAGCTAATATGTTAGAGGCAGATCTTCTTGACTCTAACTAAGACTGTCATTCTATCCATGTTTCCAACTTTGGAAACAAAAATAATTTTTAAGAAAGTTTAGTTAAACCCTGGACAACAGAGTCATACTATGGTTTTTTTTTTTTTGTTTTTTTTTTTGCTTTTTTGGAGGGCAGTTAGGGTTAAGTGACTTGCCCAAGGTCACATGGCTAGTTTTTTGTGTTAAGTGTCTGAGGCCGTATTTGAACTCAGGTACACTTGACTCCAGGGCCGGTGCTCTATTCACTGCGCTAGCCGCCCCAGAGTCATACTATGTTACTGATGGAAGCTTGGATATTGATTGATATGTTTCCTGAACCTGGATGATGACCCCAGAGATCCCAACTATGACCTAACTGGGCCTTCCCAATAGAGTCTCTATAACCATTGCGTGGCCTCTCATGTTCTTGCTCTTTTCTTTTTTCTCCTTCCTGCCCTTCTTCCTTGCCCCCACCTTTCTTCTTTTCTCTTCTCCTTGCCCTCCTCTGCTTCTCTCTCCGTTTCCTTGTCCCCCTTCCCTTAGCTGGGCAGATTTATCAAATCTTTCTCCTTCAGACCCTGCCATGGGATCAGGCTCCCACTGTCTTCCCTAAACCTGATCTGGGTTCTCTTTCTTTCCCATTGACCCCCAGCTTCTCTGTGGCCCAGATGGAACAGCTCCAGTGCCAGACGAGTCCGAGTCCTGTGTCTGCAGCACTACAGGTGGCTGTGTGGTTTGGGGGTGTGGAGAGGCAGCTGCAGCAGGGCTTCTTCCAGTACACACCAGACCCCAACATAACCTCTGCTGGCCCAGCCAAGAGCTTTGTCAGGTGAAGGGCACAGTTGGGAGACAGGACTCTTAGATGGGTGGGGGCTGTAAGTGTATATGTGTGTCTGGTGGCAGGGGGAAGAGGGTTGGGGAGCTTGTGTGGCTTGGATGTCCATGGGGCTGTGGCTCACGTGGCTGTGTTCCAGTGGGGCCGTGGCTCACATGGCTGTGTTGCAGTGGAGGGCGTGTGATCTGGGTCCATGGGCAGAACTTGGATGTGGTACAGACACCAAGAATCCGTGTCACGGTATCAACTCAGGAGCAGCATCAGCGTCAGCGACGGGGACTGGGCCGAAGACGCCGGATCATCCCAGAGACTGAGACTGAATGTTCCCAGGATAACCTGTGTAGCACACGACACGTAGGTCATCTATTGGCCACCCAGGTTCTCACTGTGTCCTGCACTGTTGTATTTATGTGACCGATGGTATCTGTTATATTTCCCCGTCCCAGAACCTCATCCCAATGCAGATCCTTGCATGACATACGGTCTCCCCTATCCGCCTCCCCTATTTACCCGGGGTTTATCTGTCTTCAGTCCCCTCCCTTTTTTTCTGTCTCTAGCTCCCTAGTAATACGTCCCCTTAGCCCCTCACTCTAACATTTCATTCTCTTCCCACCTGCCAGCACCTCAGTCTGCCTCAATGCATTTGTCAAGATTCATGTACTGTTTAAAATAAGCTTTTACTGATATCTTGCTTTTCATATCACTGTAGTTTTCTCCAGTGTCCCCCTGCCAGAGTCACCTTTATAATAGAATTTTTTAAAATAATTTTTTTCCAATTACATGTCAAGATAATTTTTAGCTTTCATTTTTACAAGATTTTTAATTCCACATTTTTCTCCCTCCCTCCCCTCTCCTTCTGAAAATGATAGACAGTTTGATTTAGATTATACATGTGCTATCCTGTAAAAAATATTTCCATGTTAGTCACAGTTGTGACACAAGAAATAGATCAAAAGTGAAAAAAAAACCATGAAAAAGAAGTAAGTGAGAAAAGTATGCTTCAATCTGCATTCAGAGTCCGTCGGTTCTTAGTCTGGATGTGGAAAGCATTTTCCTTTGTGAGTCCTTTGTACTTGTCTTGAATCATTGTGTTGCTGAGAAGAACTGACTCTTTCATAGCTGATCATCGCACAATGTTGCTCATACTGTGTACGATCTTTTCCTGGTTCTGCACATTTCCCTTTGCATTAGTTTATGTGAGTCCTTCCAGGTTTTTCTGAAATCTGCCTGCTAATAATTTTTTATTGCACAATTCCATTATATTCAAATATCACAGCTTGTTCAGCCATTCCCCAATTGGTGGGTATTTCCTCAATGGCCAATATTTTGCTACCGTGAAAAGGGCTGCTATAAATATTTTTGCTCAGGTAGGTCCTTTTCCCTTTATTATGATCACTTTGGGATACAGACCTAGTAATGATATTGCTGGATTGGGAGTAGTTCGAAATTGTTCTCCAGAATGATTAGATTAGTTCACAATTACACAAACAGTGCATTAGTGTCCCAGTTTTCCCACATCTTCTCCAGGACTTAACATTTTCCTTTTTTGTCATCTTAACTAATCTAATAGGCGTAAAATGTTACCTTTCTATTTCTTTAGTCAAAAATGATTTAGAGGACTTCTTCATATGCCTATAGATAGCTTTGATTTCTTCATCTGAAAACTGCTGTTCATATCCTTTGACCATTCATCAACTGAGGAATGTCTTGTAGTCTTATAAATGTAACTTATTTACATAATATGTTACATAATGTGTGACTCTCATGCATAGTTTCTTACAGCACAGAAACGTTCCATTATATTCATATACTTTTGTTTAGCCAATCCCCAGGCAATGGTCACCTACTTTGTTTCCAATTCTTTGCTATCACAAAAAGTGCTGATATAAATATTTGGTGAATATGGGGACTTTCTTCTTATCAATGACTTTCTGGAAGTATAAGCCTAGTAATGGAATCTGTGGGCCAAAGTGTATGGACATAGCAATCACTTTATTTGCATAATTCCCAATTGCTTTCAAAAAATGATTATACCAATTCACAGTTCTACTAGCAAAGCACCAGTGTGCCTGTCTTCCCACAACCCTTCCAACATTGACTATTGTTGATCGTCTTTTGTCAACTTTGTTGATTTGCAGGGTGTGAGGTGGATTCTTACACCTTACACCTCACACCTATGATTTGCATTTCTCTTGTTAGTAGGGGTTCAGAGCGTTTTTTCATGTGGTTGTTGTTGTTTTATCCAATTCTGTTTCTGTTTGTCTATGTCCTTTGACTACTTATCTATTGAGGAATGGCATTTGTGCATGTTAAATGTTAACAGTGAAGATTGTGTGAGGGAAGAGAGAGTTTTGGTCTATGTGTCTATCATTTGATCTGGACAAACTCTAGATTTTGCTCTATTAGGTTCTATCTTGATTTCCCTTTCTTCCAGGGTCTTTCTGGGGGAGGAAGGATGGATGGGGCTAAGAGAGGAACTGACTGACTGCCCTAGCATCCTCTTTTGTATTCCATCAGCACCCAGCCGGAGCCACCACACATGTCTGGTAGTCAGTGTGTGGCTTTGGCATGCTAACTTAAAGGGACTAGGGCTGAGTAGCTGAGGCAGAGATAGTCCTACTCTCTCCCTATCCTCATTAGCCTCTTTTCTCTTTTTCTCAGTTTGAGGAGCCATGCCATATCAATTCCTCCCATCTACTTGTATGCCGTACACCAGCCATCCCTGGTCTCCCAGGTGGTACATGGGTCCAGTTGGAGTTTATCCTTGACAATCTGCTCTTTGACTTTGCAACCCTCCATCCCACACGTTTCTCCTATGAGGCCAACCCCATCCTGAGGCCCCTCAACATGGAGGACCCTTCCTCGCCATTCCGACACAAGCCTGGGAGCGTGCTCTCTGTAGAGGTATCTATCCTCCCCTCAAAACACTGTGGCTTCTAGGGAGGTCATAGCAGGGTTCCCAAGCCTTAGTCTTCTTGCTACCTGCTGGTCTGTGATTCTTTTTTTTCCCTCTTGTCTCTGCTTCTCTGCTTGTTCAGTGGAAAGAGTATATTGGCCCTAGCCATATGAGCCTACTGCCTTGCTGGCTTTGCTGAGTTGTGAGAGATAGGTGGAAAAAGAAAAAGCTTAAGTCTGGTCATTGTGGGAGGGTTGTAGGAGCTGAAGGATTCCAGGGCCATGAAGGGTCAAGGCAAGGTTGTGAAGGTATGGTATGGTAGGGTAAGGTATGGTATGGTAGGGTAAGAAAGAATCATGGGGAGGGAGGAATAAAGGGATAAAGGGGAGAGACTGAGAATGCAAGGAGGGGAGGGGACCCTATTGTGCGATTTTGAGGTGCCCATTGATCTTCTATTCCAGGAGGGAGGTGGAGCTGAGTGACTTATTCTCCCTCTGTTGCATGGAGAAGGAGTCTCATTGTTCCAGTACCCCAGGAGAAGGGTGTTTTGAGTGACTTGCTTTCCCTCCATCCCAGGGGCAGGGTATCTGATGGATCCATTGTCCTTGCATCCTAGTGAAAGGAGGGGATTATTTACTTGCTCTATATCCCAGGGAGAGGGTGGGTACTGATTCTGACCCAGTATTCCTATGTTTTAGGAAGATATGGGTCAGAGTGATCCCATATTGCTCTTACTTTGGGGGATTGTGGCATCTTGAGTGATCCATTGTTTCTATCCCAGGGGGAGAATCTAGATCTAGCAATCTCTAAGGATGAGGTGGTTGCCATGATTGGTGATGGTCCTTGTCTAGTGAAGACCCTGACTCGGAACCACTTGTATTGTGAACCCCCAGCAGAGCAGCCCTCTCCTAGGAACCGGGAGGGGTTGAACTCCCTCCCTGAGTTCACAGTAAGTGGGGCATGAAAAGCTTTGAGATTTGGGTGAGTATAGCCAGCAGTTATCTGGACACAGTGATTCTGTTCCTGGTACAGGTACAGATGGGCAATCTGAACTTTACCCTTGGCCGAGTACAATATGACATCGAGAGTCCCCTTGCTTTCCCCGTAGGAGCCCAGGTTGGACTGGGTGTGGGTGCCTCCCTCCTTGCACTTGGTGTCCTCATCATCGTCTTCATCTATAGGTGGGATACATCTTAGAAAAGGGTTAAGGGAAAGGGAAGGAGAAGGGGCTTAAGGGGGTTAGGGAGGTCTATAGTCTCCTTCACCCTACAGTGACATGTTATTCATGTTCTTTCTCTCCCTCTCTGAGTGGTCTTCTAACTACCATGTTTTCTCTCTTTCTCTTTCCTTCTGCCTACTTGATATCTGCCCACATGATATTCCTCTCCTTTCCTCTGCATGGTCTTTCTCTTTTTCCCCCTATCACATGGTCTCTAATGTCTTCTGTTGTGGTATTCACTGTATGTTTATATCCTCTCTCTGTCTCTCTCATTCTCTCTCTCTGTCTCTCTGTCTCTCTCTCCTTGCTTACATTGGGGTTTCTAGGAGGAAGAGCAAACAGGCCCTGAGGGACTATAAGAAAGTACAAATCCAGTTGGAGAATCTGGAAACCAGTGTTCGAGATCGCTGCAAGAAAGAGTTTACAGGTGACTTTCTTGCTCTATTCCACCTTTCTTGACTCAGCACTTCTTTCTCACCTGAGCCCTGGTGCTCTTTCCTGACTCCTCACCTCACCCAGCCCTCCAGAGCCATATGTCTTCCTTCTATGCAGACTTGATGACAGAGATGACTGATCTTACTAGTGACTTGGTGGGCAGTGGAATCCCATTTCTGGATTACAAGTCATATGCAGAACGTGTCTTCTTCCCTGGACACCGGGAGTCACCCCTGCACAGAGACTTGGGGGTACCTGAGAGTCGAAGGCCGACTGTGGAGCAGGGTCTGGGGCAGCTGTCTAATCTCCTCAATAGCAAGCTTTTTCTTACCAAGGTATAGTTAACTATCTTTCTCTATGTTCCCCTTTCTAAGACTTTATTTAGTTCTCTTCTCCTCTTCCCTTTGCTCCACATCTCTCCACTCCATTTCCTCCTTCTCTTTGTACTCTCCTCCCTTCCAGTAAACTTAAATCCTACACTTGGGCTCAGAAAATCAACTATACAGATACAGGGTAAAGAACAAAGTGTGGCTAGATAACAGATAATTTACATGCACAAGATCTGGGAGTTATAGTGGTTAGCAAGCTCAATATGAATCAGCAGTCTGCCAAAAGAGATAATGTGATCTTAGGCTATACCAATAAAAGTACAGAAAGAAGGAGCTGATGTTCTAGTGCTCAGGTCAGCTCAAATTGTATATAAAGTAGTTATCCCCTCCACATTGTGACTTTTCCCATTATAGTTTCAATGTATCTCGAATCAACATAAGAAATTAAATGGGAAATTATGGACATTTTGTGGAAGCTGCAGATGACATGTGAAGGCTGGTAGACAACATAGAAAAAATTTTAGAAACTCAGAAATGCATAAAATATATGTATAATATTATATAATATCAACATATTTTCTCTTTTAATGCCATAATAATTCAGACTTCTTTTCTGGTATGAAGGGAGGGTCAAAAAATTTTATGCAAATTTTCCAGATTGTGGGGGCACTACACCCCTAACCCATGTGATGTGGAAAGCATGCCCTCTACTGTATTCGGGTCTGGATACCATATAATAGGAATACCATTGATGTTCAGAAGAGGGAAACCAGGATAGGGAGGGGACTTAAAAAACCATGTCATTCTAAGATCACTTGAAAGAAATGGAGAAATTTAGCTAAGAGAAAAGAATATTTGGGGATAGGGAGACATGATAACTATCTCCAGGTATTTGGAAGTCTGATGTTATAGAAGAGGCATTAGAGAGGGAAAAAGTAGGAGCAGGGGTAGAATCTGCAGATTTAAGGAGAATCTTGACAATTAGAGTTGCTGTCCATAAATAGAATGAGCTGCTTTAGAAGGTGATAGTTTCTCATCAGTGATGGTTTCCCAGTAGAAGTCACAGCTAGTTGAGGATATTGTAGAATTCCTACTTAGGTATGAGTTTGAACCAGATGACCTCTCAGGTCCCTCCCAACTCTGGGCTTGTGTGATTCAATGATTCCTTTCCTTGGTCACCAGTTCATCCATACATTGGAGAGTCAGCGCACTTTCTCACCACGAGACCGTGCTTATGTGGCATCCCTACTCACTGTGGCATTGCACGGGAAGCTGGAGTATTTCACTGACATTCTTCGGACATTACTTAGCGACCTGGTGGCCCAATATGTGGCCAAGAACCCAAAGCTGATGCTGCGGAGGTCAGTGTGGGGTTCTTGGGTCTGTGCTGGGAAGGGAAGTAGGGGTGGAGGCTGGTGTCAGAGATGAGGCAGGAGCTGGGGACTGGGAAGACTGATGATTGGGGTTCAGGAAATAAGACTGGTGATGAGGGCAAGTGGCCTCCAGAAGATGGACATGAGTCAGTGAGGTTTGTATGCATTATTGTGCTATTCACTATAAGAAGGGATTGAAGGGTGAGCAAAGAGGGGGCAAACATGTTGCTACAGGGATAGAGCAGGAGGAACAAAAAGTAAAAAGAGGCAGTGGGTATCTGGTGATCCCATCTGTGCCTACGTGCTTTAGACTTTTAAGGATGCTTCTCAATACTAGCATATTTTAGCTTTAAAAACTGAGGGTTGGCAGGGTTCCTGCTGGGAACTGATTCAGATAATAGTAACAGCTGGGGCTTCTCAGCTCCCTGCCATGAGGAGTAATGGTATGTAGATGGGAAAACTGGGGGAAAATTGAGTTTGGCCATTTGGAGGTCATTGGTGACCTTGGATAAAGCAGTTTTAATAAAATGATGGGGCAGAAGATTCCTCGTTGCAAGCCTCACTGCAAGGGGATAAGGAGGGATAAGGTTATGAGGACAGGGAGGAAATGTTTACAGGAAGGTCATAGGATCAAGCTCTAAAGCCAGAAGAAGCCTTGGAGATCATCTTGTCCTACCCCCTCATTTCCATCTGGAGGAATCAAGGCCCTTGAGGGATAAAATGACTTGTCCAAGTCCTCAGTGGGAGAAAAATGGGGGATGAATTGAATTGGGTAGAAGGAAAAAAGGAAGGCTTTTTCTTTTGGGATACAGGACCTATAGGCATTTTTGTAAGCAGATTGGAAGAAATTGGGGAGAGGGAAAAATTAAAGATGCTAGGGAGAGGGTGGGACTGATAGATCTAGGTCTTGCAGAGGGTAGGAAGGAGTGGGAGGCAGGACAGGGTAAGAATGGGCAGTAGTTCTTGAAGTCCATTGAACCCCAATTACTGAATCCAGCTTCTAAATGATCCTGTGTCATAAAACAACCACAATAACCTTGAATGTATGAGAGGGTCTGGGAAGAGCTTTTGGGTTGGCATGTGTGTAGTGGGGGGATGAGGGTGTATGTGAATTGGGAGGACTGTTGTGTATGATGTCAAGTAGCTTTCAGTCCTCCTCTTACAGGAAATCAAGGTGATGAACTCTGATATTCTCATCGATGTGTGTAGATTTTATTTTTCATATATTAAGCTCTCTTTTCAGTTCTTAAGTTTTGACTTTTTTGTCTTTAGAACAAGCTGATTTAATAAGAATTTGCCATAAATTTCACAAAAACCTATGTGTACTGCTTGGGTCTACACAGGTGACCTTGAGACCTTTGGTATTGATTGTGTTGACCATGTTTACCAATGTCATCTTCCCAAAACACCCACCCCATGCAAGTGTTTTCTTCCCTGCTCCAAAAGCTGCATCCTGGTAACTTCAAGCCTCTTTTTGCTTTCACCCAGGACTGAGACAGTAGTGGAAAAGTTGCTCACCAATTGGATGTCCATTTGCCTCTATACCTTTGTGCGGGTGAGAAGCCTTTGTTGGCCTGGGCCAGTCATTTAAACTTAATAAAGATTGATTAGGCATGTCTTATGTGTAAGACACAGTGTCTTCAAACTAACCTTGTGATTACTGAGGGGCTATTACTGAGGTGATGCATAAAGGGTCACTCCCCTGCCCCATTCCCTGAGGGCTGAGTTAGAATGTCAGACAAAATGATGCACATAGTTGGGTCTGGTTTTTAAAATGAGCGTGATGTGTTGCCCAGAAGGGATTGAGAAGGGATGAATTGCGAAGGTCCTCTCCATCTCTGTGATTACAGACACATGCTCCCCGATATCTCCTTGTGGGTGACCAGCATCCCAGGTCCCCCGGTTCCTTTCTTTCTTCTTTTTTGATCAGAAGAGGGTTATAATTGATTAGATGAGAAACTCTGTGATGGGAAAGGTGTAGGATTTGGAGATAGAGAACCAAGGTTCAAATCCTGCCATTGTCATGACTTCTGTGACATCTTTGGTTTTTTTTGGCTTTTTTGGAGGGGGGAAGGTAGGGCAGTTGGGGTTAAGTGACTTGCCCAAGGTCACACTGCTGGTAAGTGTTAAGAGTCTGAGTCCGGATTTATACTCAGGTCCTGACCCCAGGGCTGGTACTCTATTCACTGTGCCACCTCGGTGCCCCCTCTGATATCTTTGGACCTCAGTTCCCATCTTTAAAAAAATGAAGCAGTTTGAATTAGATGCTCTCTAACAGCCCTTTCAGCTCTAAGCTTATGATTTTATGAGTAGGCCCATTCCATGCAGGACAGTTTAATGATGAAAAAAACCAGTGTACCTTAAATTAGGCTTTGGAGCTAGATTTTTCTGTGTCTCCAGCCAGGGTGCTCATTTAATCCCTGTGAAAGAAGGCTCATCCTTCTGTGTGGTCACTCTGCCATTGCAGTGAAGTCCCCTCTGCCCTCTGTGTCTTCACACACCAGTTCCCTTAGCCTCTGTAACATTCTGATCTCATCTAATAGGACTCGGTGGGTGAGCCCCTCTATATGTTGTTCCGAGGGATCAAGCACCAAGTGGACAAGGGGCCTGTGGACAGCGTGACCGGCAAGGCCAAGTACACATTGAATGACAACCGGCTGCTTCGAGAGGACTTGGAATACCGTCCTCTGGTGAGGGAATGTCATTATGTCTGCTTTTTTGTAGGATAATTAGGATTTTGTGAAGCTACAATCATAGGATTCTAGAAGGCTCCTTTCTCCTGTGAGGGGCACTCAAGTGAGTCATCAGGAGGAAACTGGGGAAATGGGCAGAGCTGGTGCTTTGGACTAAGAAAGACGACCTTATTAGCCATGTTAGTCATCCTGGCTTTGCCTATGGGCTGAGACTAGAGAGGGAAAGGGGAAGGGGAAAAGGAATGAAATACTAATTTCTATACCACCTACTGTATACCAGGCACTGTGCTAATTGCTTTACAAATATCTCATTTGAACTTTACAGTAACCCTGAGAAGTAGGTCCTGTTATTACCCCCATTTTATAGTTGAGGTAGACAGAGATTAAGTGACTTGTCCAGTGTCACAAAGCCAGTAAGTGTCTGAGGCAGGATTTGAACTCGGGTCTTTTTGACTTGAAGCCTAATTCACTATTCACTATTCAGCAAGAACCTAGCTGTTCTTCAGTCAAGACATTTGGTGGATAGGCCAAAAGGGGGAGTAAGACCTTTAACAAAAGAGACAAGCGGTCTGTTTCTGGCCAGTACAGGTTGCTGTCATACTGTAGACAGGATCCTGGTAAAAGTGGTTCTACCATTGAGGCTACATGGTTTAGACACCGGACCTCACTTCTAACGGCAAATCATAGTTGAGAGAACTGGTGCATGAATTTCAAGCAGAGACTGCAACCATCTTTCTGTGGAGAGGGAAAGATTCCCTGAACTAGAGTCATAGGAACTTCTAAGAAGTTGAAGGTCAGGGGCTTGTGGTATCAGAGCAAAGTGATCTGAAGCTGTGGGAGAGGAATCTGTGGAATAAGAAAAGAAAGATTCTTCCAAGGAGGTTGGGAAAAAGAAGGAAGGCAAGGGAGGAAGATAAGAAGAAAGCAAGGAAAGAAAGGAAAAAAGGGAGGGAAGATCTGTTAAGTACTTTTTATAGTTGGGGAAACTGAGGACCTGTGAAGGTCAGAGTGGCAGCAAATCAAAGGTTCCATCTAGACTAGGCTTGGGCAGAGGGGACAGAGAGCCAAGGGGGCAACCTGGAATCATGTGGGGAGGGCCTGGGGATCCATCAGCCTGGGTAGCTGTGCTATCCATTGCTTGTGCAGTGAGAAGTATGGACCTTTGCTTAATCTCCATTCTCTAGCACTTAGCTTAGACAGGAGGGAAGGGGAGCAGTACCTGGTTATCCCGTGAACTATATAACAAACTAAACTCTGGGTAGATGCTTAGGTTGGACTCCTAGGAACATAGATTTTGAGCTGGAAATGGACCTTAGAGACATGCTCCAAAGTCGCGAAGAGAGTCAATACCAGAGTCTGAATGTGGACCTAGGCCTTCTGACCCAAGTCTAGCACCATACTTTGGAAACCTGTGCTTTTCTGGATATTCAGGAGTTTCTTTTCTTTTCCTGTAGTTCTTTCCTAATAAAGATTCATTACGGAAACCTCCCATCCTTTTCTTAGTGAAACTTAAAAGCCAAGGGAATTGTACACAGGTTAGATAAGGGAAATGGTCAGTCTCTAGGAACGTGGGGTGGTGGTAACAGGAAGGCCCCTCTTTTGCTGAGGAGAGTCAGCGGTCCTGGTGGAACCTCTGCTAACCATGCAGTCAGTTGGTCTTGTTCATCCTTCACACATTGACTCCTGTTTCTTCATCACTACTCCCTGCCAGCTCCCTGGAGACTTTGTGAAAGGACTGCTTATGATTACCCTTTTATATGTCCTGCACAGACATTAAATGCAGTAACAGTGCCAGGGGTTGGTCTGGCAGAGGCTCCAGGAGTTCCCGTGAAGGTCCTAGACTGCGACACCATTTCCCAGGCCAAGGAGAAGATTCTGGACCAGCTGTACAAGGGGGTGCCCCTCGCCCAGCGACCAGAGTCCAGTGCCCTGGATGTTGGTGAGGTGTCTGGAGGGGTGGATGCAAGGAAAGGGAGGGATGAATTGGATTGCATTGCTCTCCTGCTGCAGGGACCAGGGTCTCCCCCACAGTTGCCCTCATCCCTAGATGATGAATTTGAAGCTCAAGCTGACCTGAACCCTTCTCCCTGGACAGCAGCCTGGGAGCTCTGTCAGATGACAGGGAGAGATTGAAACCTGTCCTTTCCCACTCCTCTTGTAGAATGGAGGTCAGGGGTGGCTGGTCACCTCATCCTATCTGATGAGGATGTCACCTCTGTGATCCAAGGTGCATGGAGGCGGCTGAACACCTTGCAGCATTATAAGGTGAGAGGGGATGGGAGATGGAAAACAAAGATAAGGGCTGGTGGGGAGGGGTGCTGGGGTTTTTTGGGGGGGAAATCACCAGCCCTGTCAACAGGTACCTGATGGAGCAACTGTAGCCCTGGTCCCCCGTTTCAGCAAGCACATTCCCCGGGAAAACCAGGATTATGTCCCTGGAGAAAGTAAGTATCTCTTTTCCCCTTACAATAGCTAGCATGGGCATCTCCCTCAGTCCTTCCTTATCCCAAGGAGATCTCCAAGTACAGTCATAGGTGGCACCTACCTTCAGCCCCTGCCTGTGGAGATCACTTCACCATGGAGGTTGGGGGGATCCCTTGTGGGGATATAGACTGATCCATATATGGCATCCCTAATGCAGAAACCCCAATGTTGGAAGACATGGATGAGGGAGGCATCCGTCCTTGGCACCTAGTGAAGCCAAGTGAGGAGCCAGAACCACCCAGGCAAAGGAGGGGAAGCCTTCGGGGTGGAGATCGAGAAAGAGCCAAAGCCATCCCTGAGATCTACTTGACCCGCCTGTTGTCCATGAAGGTAGCAATTACATGGGGGTGTCATTCAGGGACAGATGGCATGGGCAAATCTGGGGTTTGGTTGGGAATAGATGCACTCAGAGGTCATGTAGGACGAGGGTAACCTCAAACTGCATTAACAGGGCACAGTGCTCCCATTGGTGCCTTGTGATAGACTGAAGGGAACCCTGGGTTCTTGAAGTTTGTACCAGTCAAGTCTAAGTTTTGGGAGAGCCAGTCAAGGTAGATATCTTTGAATGTGATCTCTGTGACAGAGTATATATCTGTTGTCTGAAAGCTGACTTTCAGGGATGAATATTTTGGATCTTGTAGTTTTCAAAGACCATCTGGGATGGAGGTGTGGGGGAGTGTCATGATATGAATTGGTAGAGGGACCCTACACAGGTGAAATCATAGATTATTGATGTGTCCCAGACAAGGGGCCCAATACTCCCATTTTTCAGTGGTGGGCTGGAGCTGCTTTGATACTGGTGAATGAGAGCTGATTGTTAAATTTTCAGTGTGAGCATTTAAATTTTACACTTTAGTAATCAGCAAATGCTACAGATCTGGGCTTGATTTGTTATTTTGTTGGTAGTCTAGACTTAAGATAGTTATGGAGAAAATATTAGTAATGCAAATTAAACTTAAAAGAGTGCCAAGCATATATTCCTCCCTTCCCCAACCTAGTAATTAAACATTTACCAGCACGCTCCTGCATTGTTCCTTGCCCTGATCAGACCACATCCAGAGTGTTGTGTTTGGTTCTGGGTACCACGTTTTTTAAGGGAGGACATTGACAAACTGAAGTAAGTCCAGAGGAAGACAAACAGAAAGGTGAGAGGACTGGAGATTATGCCTTAGGAGGATCAGTTGAAGCTTTAGCTTGGAGAAGGGAGGACTTGGATTACATGATAACTTTCTTCAAGGAGATAAAGGATTGTCATTTAAGAGGATTAGATTTGTTTTGCTTGGCCAAAGTACTGGATGAAAGTTGTTAGGAAGCAAAACCAATTTTTGTTTGATGCAAGGGAAAACTGCCTACTAATTAGAGGTGTCCCGAAAGTGGATTGGGCACAGACTGGGTAGAGGTGCTGCCTTCAACTGCATGATGAATACTTGCTGAGGTCTCAGTGTCATTTCAGGCTTTGTTCTTTTCTTCTCCCGTGATCCCTTTGCAGGGCACCCTGCAGACGTTTGTAGATGACTTATTCCAGGTGATCCTTAGTACCAGCCGCCCAGTGCCCCTAGCCATCAAGTATTTCTTTGACTTGCTGGATGATCAGGCACAGCAGCATGGTATCTCAGACCAGGACACCATCCACATCTGGAAGACCAACAGGTCAGGGTGCCAGATGGACTAAAGGGGTAGTGGCCAAGACCATTCTCTGGCCTGCCTTGTCTACAATTTGTCCCTGAGGTTATGGTGGGGTATGTAGTGGACAAGTACTACTCCACATCATCCCTTACAGTGAGAGGTTCTGCCTGGAGGCTTTGGGCTGTGGTTGGGAGAGGACACGGAGGCCATGGGGGGCCCCCCAGCTACCCTGAACTTATATTCTCATACCTCACCATGGCCTGCCCTGTCCACAGTCTGCCCCTGAGGTTCTGGATCAACATCATCAAGAACCCTCAGTTTGTTTTTGATGTCCAGACATCAGACAACATGGATGCTGTACTCCTAGTCATTGCTCAAACCTTCATGGATGCCTGCACTCTTGCGGACCACAAGTTGGGTCGGGTGAGCCAAGGGCTGAGGGTGGCCTAAAGTATGGGGATCGGAAGTGTGAGACAGGGGTAGAAGTCAAGGTGTTGTAACTTTGGGGTAGAAGTAGAGGGAGAGAGTATTGGGGTGGAGTAAGTGTGTGGGAGAAGGAGATATGGCATTGGAAGAAGTGGTGTCATAAAGAATGGGAAAATAGCATGAATTAGGGGTTGATAATAAGATATAGGAAGGAGGTAGTACGGCATAATAAAAGCCTTAGCGTCAGGAAGACCTGGGTTCAAATCCTGCCTCTGATATATATTAGCTGTGTGACCCTGGGCAAATCACTTAATCTCATATTGTCCCAAGGAACTCTCTCAGGCTGTGTTACCTAGGGGTTTCTCATTTGAGAAAGGTGTATAGAATTTTTACACTGGGAGTTCTCCATACTGATAAAATCATAGGCTCTCACTGCCACCCTCCCCCCCATTCCCATAAAAAATGTACTATGAGAAGGAATGAATGGCATGGGTGGGGAGGGTAAATGAGGGTTTGGCATAGGGCACAACTATATTGATCATATCTTTCAAATAAAAAACTGAGATAATAGGATTTAGAGACTTAGAGATGAGGCATTAGAGATCATCCATTCCAATCCTCTCATTTTCTGGTTGAGGAAACTGGAGCCTAGAGAGCAGTTAGATGACTTGTCCCAGGTCACACAGGGAGCAGGGAGCAGAACTGTCACTCAAGTGCTCATACATTTCATCTTATTTACATCTTTTCTATATTCTTCTGTAATTTACTGAGGATCTACATGACATGCAAGAGGCCTTCCTTGAGGTCTCATTGTCAGTCTTGTAGGTTACATGACAAGGCCACTTCTTTTCTTTTCTTTTCTTTTCTTTTCTTTCTCTTCTCTTTTCTTTTCAGAGGGGGCAAAGTAGGGCAATTGGGGTTAAGTGACTTGCCCAAGGTCACATGACTAGTTTTGTGTTAAGTGTCTGAGGCCAGATTTGAACTCAGGTCCTCCTGACTCCAGGGCCAGTGCTCTATTCACTGTGCCACCCAGCTGCCCCTCTTCTTTACTTTTCTGTCCATACCTGTCTGTCCTTGGTGATGCCTTTTATGCCACCTCTTACACATCCTTGGTAATATGCTGTTGCTTACTTAGACCACCTGTACATCTTTCCATTGCTCTTTAAGTCACCTCCAATTGTGATTCTTCTGAAGTCGTGTTGTTCTGTGTTTAAAATCTTATAGTGTCACTGAGGAGATATTGCTGAGGAAAAAGGGCCTTTGTCTTAGGGAGACTTTTGGGATCATAAAGAGGACAACTGTTTTTTTACAGTGTTTGCTCTCTTTCTCTTCTTTGATTTTGAGCCCAGTTCATTGCTCATCTTCATAGCCTGTCCAAGATATAGGTGGAAGAATTCATTGGGCTGCCCACTCGATGGCAGGTCATAATCCAGATGAATATATTCCAGATCTCTATGACTGTATTTGAAGATAGAGACTGAAGTAGAAAATCACTTGTAGAAACCTCTTTCCTTTTCAAATTTATATCCTAGATACCTACAATACTAGCATATACAATTTTCATAAAAATGCACAAGTCCATATCTGGATCATGAGTTGCTGTTGTCTTCCTGGTCCCCTTTCTTTTGGTGTGATACTACTGTCTGTAATTTTTCTCATTCTTTTATTTTTTCTCACTTTGAGATAGCTTGAAAATTGATGTCTAAGTGACTAATATTGTGACAAATTCAGCATATATTTTTCATATGTATTTGTTTAGGACCAGCTATTCTTCCTGAATTCATATTTTTAAGTGATATTTCTACTTCTTCATTATAGCATATCAGATACCCAGGTGGTAGCATCCAAATATGGTGGTTCTATTCATCAAGGATGAGAATAGATTCCAAAGAATTATGAACAAATCTGTTCCATTATATAACTATTTATTGCCCTTAGAGTTTCATCTATAAATGATCACAGGATGATCTAGTTTAGTTAATTCTCATACTAATTTCATATTTCCTTCATTGCTTTTCATGGTTTGTGGGGTCAACATTGCTTGTGATCTTCTGTCTTCCTTTTCCATGATGTGTTACAATTGGACTTTCTTTCTAAACTAGAATTGTTTTTGGTCTCATGTCTCTTCTTGCCATTGAGATCAAGTGTTTGCCTTTCTAAGAAATTGTGCTAGTCAACGTCAGTGTATTTTACCCATTTCCCATATTTTGAGAACCAACAGGTCAGATTTCAACTGTTGTTAAGTACACTATATTTTCTTATCTGTATCCTTTTTTCTAATCTGGTGATGATCTTGACCTCTGTTCTAACTTGTTAATAATCCAGCTTTGTTTAGTGAGTTGTTTCAGCTCTGATTCCCATTTTGGCAACTGTTGTTTCGCTGTCCGTTAAGATACAAATTAGACAGCATAGGTAAAGGTCTCGCAAACTTTGAAGTGCTTTTTAAAAGTTAGCTCTTGTTATTATATAGCAGATTGAAAGTTTTGTGATATTGTTCAGGGCTTGTCATGACTAGAAGTTTCTGACTCATTTCTTAAATAAAGTATTCGTGACATGTAGGCTTGAGGCTTCTGAATAATCCATAAGCTTTTGGCCTTTTTCATTTCTTAATCCCAAACCATATTTTCCAATATTTCTTCTGTCCTCCCTGTGTCTGCCTTCACGCTGAAGTTACCAAATAGCGGGGCATCTGTTGATTTAATTCAGAGGATCTTGGAAAGTTCTTCCTGGAATTTCTCTGTTTGTTTATCCTTTACAGCCAATGTTGGTGTACAACGTGTAATTATCTTCATGGTGGCCTTTTTGCTGATGTTTATCATGAGCATTTCAAGGTGAGATGAGCAAGAATTTCATGAAATGATATTTGGGCACCTGATGAAACTAACTCCACTAATTTCTTTAGTTATTTAAGGAGAAATCATAAGCTATCCTTTCATTGGCAGCAAGTTCTTTCTCTTAGTTTTGTTTCTAGGGAGAATGTCAATATGGATGTGGTTTGGTTCCTACAACAGTGTATCCAACTCATTGGTCTTTGGACAAGGATCTCACAGTTAAGAGTACTGACCATGTCTGTGGACATATATATATTTTTTTAATTTATTTTTTATTTGTTTTCTTGTTTACATTATTCATTTTCATTACATTTTTGAACTACAAATTTTTCTCCCCGTCTTGCCCCTGCCCCAACCCTAAAACAGCAATCCCACTGTAAAGCCCCTCCCCTGCTC
>CM053599.1:76044027-76083309 GCA_028646575.1 Pseudocheirus occidentalis
CTAAAAAAAATTCCACCCTGATTCTTAGTCCCCCTTCCTCCTCACTTTCACCATTTAGCCATTGTCTCTGGGAATCTGAGATGTCATGGGTCACCATGGCCTAAAAATTCATTGCTTAATGGCCAATCTGCTGGTAGTGAGTTTGCACTTAACCTAGATTGATCTTTGGGCAGCAGCCACAGTCTCCTACTGGAAGTGGTCCCAGCTTGTTGGGGCATGTCTTCTACTGGCATGTTCTCAATAATCTAAGCTCATCTCAATGCCACAATGAAGTAGGGAGTAGGACTTTTGCAGAGGACACAGGAACCAAATAAAGGGCAATTCTAAGGCAGTGAAAGAGAATGTTCGATAGTCTTGTGTAGACCGTCATGTAAAAATGTGAAAGAAAGGAAAACTCTTTGAGGGGAAGTGAAGTTAGAGTCACTTTTTGCAGGAAGAGGTGGTTATGGCTTTTTTGAGATGGGAGTAGGTAAGCAAAAGTAGTATGGTGGGAAAGAGTAGATTGTGCAGAGATAAGTAAGGAGACTGAAATGGAGAGTAATCAATGACTTCAGTTCCTTCTCTCCTTCCTTCCTTCCTTCCTTTCTTCCTTCCTTCCCTTCATTCTTTTCTCCCTTCCTCCCTCTCTGTCTTTGCCTTTCAGTCTCTGTCTCCTCCCTCCCCCTTTCCATTCCTTCTCACCCCCAATGAAAAACAGAAATAAAAAGACAACCTTCATAATACATATTCATAACCCAGAAAAATAAACTTCTACTTTGGCCATGTCCAACAATGTATGTCTCATTCTGCATCTTGAGACCAACATCTCTCTGTAAAGAGATTGGTAGCATGCTTCATATTCATTACTCTGGAATCATGGTTTTTCATTGCCCTGAGAAGTATTCTTTAGACTTTCAAAGTTATTTTTCTCTATAATGTTATTGTCTTTGTATACATTATTCTTCTAGTTCTGCTTACTTCATTCTGCATCGGTTCATAGAGGTCTTTCTAGTTTCCTCGAAACAGTCCATTTCACAATTTCTTATAGCAAAAAGATATTCCATCACATCCATATACTATAATCTGTTAAGCCACTCCATGGCCACCCCTCCCTCAGTTTCCGGTTCTTTACCACCACTAAAAGAGCTGCTGTAAACATTTTTTTACATATGGGGACTTTTCCTCTTTCTTTGATCTTTTTTTGGGATAAAGGTCTAGTAGTATTATTGTCAAAGACCTTTTCCAACTGTAAATTTCTGACTGTTTCAGCCTGTCATCTTACGAGCTATTCTTGGCATGTATGAGGTCACAGGTTTGGGAACCAGTCTGTGTGTGGTACTTCAAACTCTGACTGTGGCTGAGCTCTCTAAAGGAGGAATTAAGAAGAGAGACGAGGTAAAGACTGAGGGATAAGCCTTGGGGAATTCCCAGGGTTCAAACTCTGTGGCTGCTCCCTGAGGGAATGAATCGATGAGAGAGAAGAACTAAAGGCCAAGAATAAGCCATGGGGAATTCCCAGGGTTAAAAGAGCTGGAGGAAGATGAGGCGACAGTCTAGGGAATTGAGAAAGAACTCCCAGAAATTCAGGAAGAATGCCAGGAGAGTAAAATATCCTGGAAGCCAAACAGGGAGAGGAAGTATGATGAATCAGGGCCAGACATCCTTTTTGTTGTTGTCTCATAAATACACATTGGAGACTATAAAGAGTTTCTATTTTCTATTTCTGATCATCATTCATGACTCTTAATATTCACCTTGGTGACCTTTCTAACATCTTGCCCTCATTTCCTGAGCCCTTAGCTCCCTTGTGTTCTGTTATCTCTAGGGAGGTCACTCGGTATTCCTCATTATTCTTAGAGGTAGCATGACATTGTATTACATTAAATAGCATTGTGCTCCTAGTCAGGGCATGTGTGATCTTGATGTAAAATTGCTTATCACTATCACCATGGGTAAGTCATTTAACTTCTCTGAGCCTCAGTTTCCTCATCTGTAAAATGGAGATGGTTCTGAGGAAAGCAATCTGTGAAACTTAAAACTCTAGATAAGTGTGAATTACCACTATTTGGAATTCTCTCTGATTGTAATCTTGTTCTCTTCCACCTTTCCCAAACTACAATTCTTCCCCAATCTTCTCATCATCCTTATCTTCCCCTGTAAGTACCTTGGATCATCTCTGTTCTCCTATTCCATTGCTCCTATTCTAATCAATCATTTCAATTATGTACCATTCACTCTTGGATCCTATGACCCTTTGTCCTTTTACTGTTCTTCTCATACTAAAAATCAAAGCTTTAGAATAGATTTAATATCACCTTTGAAGTAGAAAGGTTGCAAAATGGGTAGAGCTTTGTACCTGGAGTCAGTAAAACTTGAATTCAAATTTGTGCGATCTTGGGCAAGTCACTTGACCTCTGCCTCAGTTACCTTAACTGTAAAGTGGAAGTGATAACAGCGCCTGTGTTCTAGGATTGTTGTAAGGCTCAAATATTGGCAATATTTGCAAAGCTCCTGGCACATAGTTGTTTTTCAGTTGTTTTCGGTGGTGTCTGACTCTTTGTGACTCCATTTGGGGTTTTTTTGGCAAAGATTCTGGAGTAGTTTCACCATTTCTTTCTCTAGCTCATTTTACAGACATGGAAAATGAAACAGGGTTAGGTGACTTACCCAGGGTCACACAGCTAGTAAGTGTCTGGGGCCAGATTTGAAGTCAAGAAGATGAGTCTTTCTGACTCCAGGCCTGGCACTCTATCCACTGTGCTTCCTAGCTGCTGTGACACGTAGTAGATACTATATAAATGCAAGCTATTATTATTATCATCACCTGTGATAGACTCCCAAATTAGTATTTCCTCTTTCCTGGGAATTCTGTCCCACATTTCCAGCTTGCCTAATAACTTCCCTCTCTTGATGCCTTACAGGGAATTCAAAACCTTCATCCCTTAAATTGTATTCCTCTTCCTCCTAGCCCTGGCTCTTCTGCTCTTCTGTTTTTGATGATAGCACCACAGTTTTCTCAGTTGTCCAGACTCAAAACCTGAGAGTCGTCTTTGACCTTTCCTGAGCCTCGTCCATCATGTTGAATCAATTTCCAAAGTGGTCTTGTTTATTCTCTCTCCCTTATATATCTCATTCTTCTCCTTTCCTTTCTCATTGTCACCACCCTCATTTAGGCCTTTTTACTTATTGAATAGATTATTATATTAATCTCCTAACTGATCTCTGTTAGTCTTCTAACCAGGCTCTTCTTTCTCTAATCTTTATATTATATATTATTATATATTATATAACCTGAGTTCCTTCCTCTTCATGTACTTTATATTCAAGTTAAATCAAGTTAAAACTATTAGTTGGTCTTTTAAAAAATGTTTTAATTTTTCTTTTGTTATTTTCCATCAACCTAGTTCCCCATGGTGTTCCTTCCCCTCCTCCTTGAGTCATCTCATATAAGAAATAGTACTTTTTTAAAGAAAAAATAAAAAAATCAATATAACCTATTAGCATATCAAAGGAAGTATGAAAATATATACAGCAAAGAGGGGAAGACATTCTTCTTATATTTCTTATTTCCAGACATGCTTGTTCTTTATAATTTTGCAGTGTTTATTTTGTATTGTTTATAGTCTTTCCATTTTCATTGTTGCAGTCATTGTGCATATTGGTTTTTTTTGGCTCTGCCTCCTTCGTTCTGTATCAGTTCATGCAGATCTTTCTGTGCTTCTTTGTATTCATTACGTTTGTTATTCTTTACAGTGTATTGTTCTGTTACATTCTTGTACCACAGTGCATGGAACATACTGATAAACATTAATAAATGCTCTTTTTTCTTTCACTCATTAAGTCTTCTCTAATCTGCCACCCTTTCTCTCCACCAGAACTGACCCATTATACATTTATTGGGCCTATGCATTGTAATCAAAATAAGAATATGGTTATTTATGTACATATCTCTTGGAAACACTCCTCCTATTTTAATTAAGGGCAGGGATTACATAAGTTTTTATCATTATAGTTCTAGTGTTTTGCACATAGTAGGTTCTCAATTAATGTTTTTGAATTAAAGAAATTTAAGAGTATGAGGAAGGGTAAAATGACTACTTAGCTTAGAAGAAGATTAGAAAGGAACAGAGAGGATTATGACTTGGAAGCTTGCCCCATTCATGGAATGGCAACCTCTGAACCAGGCTGGAGAGTTGGGGTGGGAATGTGATGGGAAAACCTTTTGAGGAGAAACTAAATAAAATAAAATAATAACTGATGTTCTTATAGTGCTTTGAGGTTTGCAAAGCTCATTCTTTCTTCACACTAGTCCTGTGACGATGTTACAGGTATTAATGTTGGGCCCATTTTGCAAGTAGAGAAGCTGAGACTCAGATGAAGTGACCTCTCCATGGTTATACCCTTAAGTGTGGGAGGCAGGTTTCTGCCCAGGTCTCTGCTAATTCTCAGTGAAGAGCTTTTCTGTTCTTACTAGGCTGCCTTTCATGGCCATAGGTACTCAGGTATGCTGGTTGAATGAATGAAGGAACAAACATTCCAGGAAATGAAGGAAAGTTACTTTTAAACTTTGAAAGCTATAAGAGTGAATTGTAAAGCAAGGATTGATTACAAGAGCCTGAAGGGGTTGGGTAGACTATATGAGGTGAATGTCCCAGTTTGAACAGTGAGAAAGGCAGAAGCCGACCATGTGCATTGGTAACTGGGTTTAGTTTGTTTAGCCTGTGTGTTGGCTCCTGTTGAGCTGATATGTTTTATTCAATGATGTAGGTGTTAGGAAATCATCAAACACAGGGCGATGTTGGTACCATGTTTGACTGGGATTATTTTAATCATGCTCTCCTATTTGGCTCTGCTCACCTCTTTCTCCCAAGTGAAATTATTAAAGGGAGGAGAACATCAGAAGGGGGAATCTTGGTTACTAAACTCCTATTCCAAGGTCATAGATGGGGCTCTGAACTAGCTATCTTCCTGAAGTGTCCAAATGCAGTGGGGATGGATTGGAGGCTGAGAAGAGACTGTTGGCTATATATAGAAGGAGGTCATCAATAGCTTCAGGTAGAACAATTTGAGTGAAAAGTTGTCAGGACAAAAGTCAGATTGCAGGAGGGCAAGGAGAGGATGGATGCTGGATGTGACCCCTTCCACTGGAGTTCAGCAGTGAAGATAAGGACAATGACTCATTTTTATTTTCCTTCCTCTCAATGTCCAGGACTCACCCATCAACAAGCTACTCTATGCCCGAGACATCCCACGCTACAAGCAGATGGTGGAGAGGTACTGCTATGAGGATTGGGGTTTAGAGGAACTAGAAGTGAACCTAACATTTGGGAGAGTGGGGGTAGGGAAGAAAGCTGGTGATGAAGAAAGCTGGTGAAACATTCTGGAGGGCAGAAATTGGAAGTATAGGGGTGGGGAATGGAATAGAGAGGGACCCTAGGAATGGCCAGTTCACTAAATCTCCTCTGTGACTGTGATCTCTGGGCAGATATTATGCAGATATTAGGCAAACCATCTCAGCAAGCGATCAGGAGATGAATTCAGCCCTAGCTGAGCTGTCCAGGGTAAGAAAAATATTGTTTGACTCTTGGGGGGTTGGTGGGTGGGGTGGGCTTTGTTCTTCCCTGCCCTGGTGGTAGGGCTTGTATCATTTTACTGGTATGAACCCTCCAGGCACATCTCCAAGGAACACTTCCTTCTTTTTTGTGGATTCTGGGAATTGGCCCACCTGCTCCATCCTACTACTAGCCATTTCTGCTTGGGGTTTCCTTCCTTCAGAGTCCATTGAGAAATAGAATATAGTTTCCTGGTATCTTCCATTTCCTCCTGTTTCTGAAGCAGACATGCAGCCCTTTTCTGAGTTTGCAGAAGTTTTTGCTGCCTCTCAGTATGGGTCTAAAAGTCACACATGTGAAGAAAGCTACAAAACAAGAAATCTCTAAAGTTCTCCCTTCTACTCATGGTACAAGGGAAGCTTGGCTTGAGCTCCATTGGGCTGTCCACTGAATTTGAGAGGCAAAAAGCACCACAGAGCCAAACTCTCTTTCCCTTTCCTTATCTTACGTGTATGTATATAGCTTTTGACAGTTTATAGACTGTTCACATACATCATCTTTGAGGCAAATTGGCTCAGTGAGATTGTGGGTTGACCAAGTTCACCAGTTAGTAAGTGGTATGTTTTGGACTCATGAATTCATTGCTCTTTTTCAGATTTTTTTGGCAATGCTTCTCATTAGGTATTCCAACCCATCTCATTCACAGACAGAAAAATGTGACTTAGAAATGTTGTGACTTATCTGAAGTCACTTAGCCAGTGACAGAACAAGGACCAGAACTTGATTCTTCTGACTCCCAGTCCAGTGCTTTTTTTTATTAAGTTCAGTCTTTCTGTATCCCTTTCATTCTATGGGCCAGTGGTCCATAGTTTCCCTCTATGTGCTCCCCATCTTCTTATGGAACAGCCAGTACCCGAGTTCAAACCTGGCCTTGGACACTAGCTGTATGACCCTGTGCAAGTCTTTGTTTAAACTCCCTCAGTTTCCCTAACTGTCAAATAGGGATAATAATAGTGTCTACCTCCCAAGGTTGTTGCGAGGATCCAGCGAGGTAATATTTGTAAAAAGTGCTTAGCCACATAGAGGCATTATATAAATTCTCACTCTCTTCCCCTTGTGGTCAGACATATCTATACTGTACTTATGGTAGATCTTTGGGAACATCAAGGGGTGAAATTAAAGCAATTTGTACTCCAGAAAAAATGGAACTTGGCTCCTTCAGTGAGCTTTCTTAACAAAGAGGGGGTTCTCCTAGGAATTTCTGGCCACTTGAGACCTACCGTGGCCCTAGCTTACCTGCTATGATCACTGGCCAACATGAGGCAAGCTCTTGAGACCTGTGTGATGGGTCTCTTCCTCCCTATTCTTGCCTTGTCTCTATATAACTTGAGGTTCTGCTTTTCCCTCTTAGAATTATTCTGGGGACCTCAGTGCCCTGGTAGCACTTCATGAACTCTACAAGTATATCAACAAATACTATGACCAGGTGAGTATGTCATCCTCAGGAGTTCAGCGATTCTGTCTGTGGGATCCCTAGTGAAGCACTGAGGGCAGGGATGGAAGGGGACAGGGAGCTGCAGTTCTTGGTCCTGGACCTCATGTGAGTTGGGTGGGGTCTCTGGCACAGTATGTGGTAGGGAAAGGTGCAGCCTTTCCTATGTCTTCTGCACAGAAGCCCCCACTGACTAGTGTTCTCTTCTTCCATTACCCTAGGGCCTCTCCCAGCAGAGGGGGGAATGGGACCATTGCTTCCCAGAGACCTGGCAAGAATGGTGGGGGTTGGTCTGGTCTGCTGATCCCACCCACTACCTCTTGTTACTATCTGCAGACTTCATCTCATCTTGGAAGTCTTGCTCCCTCATTCCCAGATCCTACTCTGTAATCCTACCCACCCCCCTCCCATGGGACTGGGATAGAATTTTCACTGGGGGAATCGGACACCTTAGGTAGGCCTCTCATCTTGCAGTCTGGGAAGACCTTCATTGGGCATTTTTCTCCCACAGGTCCTTACCCCTGTGTTACTCCCCTGGCCTTAACTTTAGGGAAGCCCAGGTTTTTTTGTAAATGTTTCCCAAAGAAACCTTAGGCCAGATGTGGGACAGATTCCTTCTCCCACTACAGAGATTTGGGAGTGTCTCCTTGCCTGCCTACTTGTCACTGCAAATGCGTTTCTCTGTCTGAGTCCCAAGTACTGCCTGATAATAAAATGAACTTCACCCCATTCTCTTTGGGGTATTTGTTCACAGCACTCCCTCCTCCTTGGCACTTGACTATGGGCAGGTTGGGAAGAGTGTGCCGAGGTTGGAGGTGGTGGGGATGCTTCGACATTAGAATGGGTTTTCTCACAAAGACCTGATAGGAGAAAAATAGGAGCAATAGTGATAGATCTTGGGTGCTTGAAACTTGCCATTTTCATTCCCTAGAGGTCTTGTGGTCTTCATTCCTGCCTGAAGGCTCTGGGTCAGCGGTTCTCAACCTGTGGGTTATGTTCAATTTGTAACAATGAAAATACATCCTGCATATCAGATGTTTACGTTACGATTCACAACAGGAGCAATGTTACAGTTGTGAAGTAGCAATGAAACTAATTTTATGGTTGGGGGGTCACTACAACATGAGGAACTGTATGAAAGGGTTGGAGCATTAGGAAGGTTGAGAACCACTGCTCTGGGTGATGTCTCCTTGGCCTGCAGGTCCTGGTGATGGGCTCCTCTAGTGTAGCCCTCCTCTCCATCCCTTCCCCCTCCCCCTCCCTTGAGTGATGCATTCTTTGAAGCCTGAAGGCTTTTAGTGACAGGCCTCTCCTCTGTGCTGTCTGTCAAAGCCATGATTTTGTCTCCACCTTTCAGATCATCACTGCCCTGGAGGAAGATAGCACTGCCCAGAAGATGCAGCTGGGTTACCGGCTCCAACAGATCGCTGCTGCTGTAGAGAACAAAGTCACTGACTTGTGACCTCCCCTTGCCGAGCCGGTCCTGACAGACCCTCTCCCTCGACCCCCGTGGCCTGGATAGGTGCCTTGCAATGGCCTCAGAAGCCTGGGATGTGAACCCTCCCATCTCCCCTCACCAGGGTGGCCTCAGACAGGATGAGGGCCCTGCTGCTGGAAAACATACTCTTCTGTGACTGATTCTTCAAACAGAGTTTAGTGGGAATAACAGGGTCCGGGCTTCCTAGAGCTCAGGCCACAGGCCCCTCAAGCACGATGGCAGTGACCTCATGCCACACGTGGAGATCCCTTCTCCATGAGCTCACTGACCTTGTAGGACTTGCCTTTTCTATGTGGGACTGAGCTGGCCCTCTTAGCTGTTCCTGCTTGGACTGTGGACGCAGAATCAGGGTTCAGCTTCCCCTTGGGGGCTATACAGGGAGAACAAAGGATACAACTCTTGTAGAATGCCTTTGTTGCATCCTGTCATTTTACTCTTCAAGGCTAAAGTCAAGGGAGCAGGGACCTGGTCCCATTCCCCTTCTCTGGCTTCTCCCAGCAGCCCTGCTGCATTGTGAGTCTCCATCCTTTGTGACTCTGAATCCTCTCCCAGGATCCTCGCAGACTGATCCCTCGTCAGGTCTGGCTGCTTGATACAGCAATCCTGGGGGTGGAGAATGGGGGGGGAGGTACTTATCCTGCCCACTCTCATAACCCCTTCTTCAGTGCTAAAAGCCTGCTTCTTTTGGGAAGAAAAATTGGTATAAAGTCTTGATGAGGTTCTGACCTTGTGACCTAGTGATGTAACTGTAGTGCTGGACCTGACTGACACCTGGTGATCATTAAAGGATAACACTGATCTCATGGAGTTGGGCTTTGCTTTTCAGGCCTTGTCCCTGCTGGGGGCAGCAGGCCTCCAGAGGCCCTGCTCTCCTCAGTGGGCACTGAAGTGAGGTAGATGTTCACATCTGTTGCTAGGAGGTGCCATGAATGCCTCCCTGCCCTGCATAGGTATCTTGGGTGACCCATTGGATCCTGAAGGCTGGCTTGTGCTCAAGCCCTATTGCTGTCTCCTGTTCCTCCAGGAGAAGGGAGATCAGTGAGGGGTTAGCATATTAGTATGAAGAAGTGGGGGAAGGGGGCTGAAATCTAAAGGTTAATGGATTGCTGCAGACAGAGGGAAAAGATACACATTGTAGAGATTAGCAAAGAGCAGGTACTGGGAGCTAAGTCCAAATTTGGCTTGACCCAGCAGGTTCAAAGTTTTTCCGCCCCCTTTTTAAACTATCCAATAGGCCAGTAGTTCTCAGCCTGTGGGTTATGTTCAGTTTCTAACAATGAAAATACATCCAGCATATCAGATAGATTCATAACAGTAGCAAAATTACAGTTATGAAGTCGCAACGAAAATAATTTTATGGGGGTGGCTAGGTGGCGCAGTGAATAGAGCACTGGCCCTGGAGTCAGGAGGACCTGAGTTCAAATCCAGCCTCAGACACTTAACACAAAAACTAGCTGTGTGACCTTGGGCAAGTCACTTAACCCCAACTGCCCTCCAAAAAGCAAAAAGCAAAGAAAAGAAAAGAATTTTATGGTTGGGGGTCACTACAACATAAGGAACTGTATTAAAGAGTTGTGGCAGTAGGAAGGTTGAGAACCACTGCAACAGGCACTTGTGAACCATAAAATCCAATTAAAACTAAGTGATTGAAATTTCAAAATGTGTAAAACAGGAATAAAAAGGATAGAAAATGTAATTCACCTGGTGTCGTTGAGTCAGGGAGCAAAGGAAGAGACCAGTGAGGCAGCTGAGATTAAGATTTCTGACCATGCTCACTGGCCTCAGGCTAATCCTTTCATAGTTGAAGTCTGGCTATGACCACAGCCAAGGCCTCAGCTCCCAAGCTCACCCAGGCTCCTACTGGAAGAATTAGTGGATCAGTGGAGGGGGTTTAGTAGTCTGGAGATGAGTGAATTTGTGGAGGAAGCAGGAAGGGAGAGGATCTAATCTGGAAGTCACCAGATTGGTAGAGGTGGGCCTGTAATCCCAGGGTTGAGGAACATAACATATGTAACAAGTAAGTGACCCTTCCTAAGGCTTTTGCTTGCCTATCTCTGGAGAAGGGAGATGGGTGAAGTAGACAGAGCTCTGGGCCTGGAGTCAGAGAGATCCGAGTCGAATACAGCCTCACACACCTACTAACTGTGGGGATCCGGTGCAAATCTCTTAACCTCTGCTTGCCTTATTCTCTCTAAAACAGGGACAGCAATAGCACCTTCCTCCCAGGGTTGTTGTGAGAATCAAATGAGATTATTGTAATTTGCTTACTACTTGTTAGCTGTGTTACTGTCTGAGGCAGCCCATTCCACTGTGGGATAGATGTGTTAAGAAGTATATCAGGCCTCAGTCTGCCTTGCTCTAACTTACCTCTAGGTCCTGGTTTTGCCCTGGTTGGGAGAGACAAGGAAAACAGGGTGGTACAGGAAAGAAGGCTGGATCTCGTGTCAGAGGACCTGGGTTTGAATCCCAAACTGCTGCTTATTCCTGTTAAATGACCTCATGCAAATCACTAAATCTCATGGATCTCAGTTTCCTTATTTGTAAAATAAACATGTTAGGCAAGATGACCTTTAAGGTCCAAAACAAGAGTCCTGAATCTGATGTTTTCTATAGAGCAGCAATCATGTCATAGAATTAGAGATTCAGAGGTGGAAGGGACCTGAAAAGCTACTGTGCATCCTCCCCCACCCCTTCACTTCTCAGATGTTCCTTCTCATCCTTCCTCTCCCTCAGTCCAAATTTGGTGAAATAGACCTAGTTAAAAAAAAATCCAATCATTTTAGAGTGACCTCAAGGGCTTTCACTCATCCTGGTGACCCTTCTAGCTGCCCTCCTGGCTCATCAATGTCTTTCCTAAAATGTGGCATTTAGAATTGAACACAGAATTTTAGCGGAGGTCTGATTAGCTCTGGAAGCAGAAGGCCTGGATTCAAATCCTGATTCTGTGGTTTACTAATGTGACTTTGGGCTAGTCGCTTCTTTTCTCTGGGCCTCAGTTTCCTTATTTGTAAAATGGAGGGGTTAGACTCTATGGACTTAATGTGCCTTCCTATCCTATCTATGATCCTATGACCTCCCCAGTGCTGGATGCTGGGCATTCATTATTGTGATCTAAGACCACCTTTGCTTTTTTTGCTCTACCATGGCACACTCTTGATTCCTGTTGAATTTGCAGTGTGCTAAGATCCTCTTGGTAATTTGGAGGCAGCTAGATGGTGCAGTGGATAGAGAACTGAGTTTGGAAACAACGTTCTGGGTTCAAATATGACTTCAGACACTTATTAGCTGTGTGACCCTGGCCAAGTCATTTAACCATGTTTGCTTTGATTCCTCATCTGTAAAGTTAGCTGGAGAAGGAAATGGCAAATCACCTCAGTATCTCTGCCTGGAAAAACCCCACAAAAGGCATCAGGAAGAGTCAGACATGACTGAAACAACTGAACAACAACAAAATACCCAGATCATTTTAAAAAAATAAATTTATTTTTGGTTTTCAATATTCACTTCCATAAGATTTTCTCACCCCAAGATGATATGTAATTTGACATAGGCTCTGCATATACATTCATATTAAACCTATTTTCACATTAGTCATTGTAAAGAAGAATTAGAACCAATGGGAGAAGCCATGAGAAAGAAGAAATGAACAAAAAAGAGCAAATATGCTTTGATCTGTATTCAGACTCGATGGTTCTTTTTCTGGATGTGAACAGCATTTTCCATTATGTGTCTTTTGGAGATCCTTGCATTGCTAAGAAGAGATAAGTATCAGTCATCGTACAATGTAGCTGTTAATATGTACAATGTTTTCCTGGTTCTGTAGATCATTTTTACGTGAAAAAACTGCAGCCCATTATTTCTGCCTCCTTCTGTACTTGTACAGTTGGTTTGTCAAACCAAATGCCAGGTAGAAATGTGCTGGATTTATATTTTGAAGGTCTGGATTTGAATCCTAACTTTTCCCTTTAATGCCTATGTAACATTGGGTAAATCACTCAGCCTCACTGGGCCTTAGGTTCCTCCTCTGAAAATGGAAGGGATTGGATCACGTGATTTTTAAGGACTTCAGCAATTTTAAATCCATGATTCTCAAATATTTAAGAATTCAAATGGTTCTTTGACTAGGTAAGGTAAGAACTCCTAACAATTCAGATCACAAACCATCCATTATATATATGACTTGTGCTGATGTCCCATGAGCTTAGGAACAGGAGCTGTGACTAACATTCTAGTGTTTGAAAAAGATCTGAAGGTTCTAGTGGCCTGCAAACTCAATATGAACCAACTGTGATTTGATGGCCAGAAGAAGCTAATGTGATCTCCAGTTTATTAAGAAAAATGTTATTATTTGGAAATGAAAATGTCATAGTCCTACTGTTTTCTGCCCTGGTCAGACTACGCCATCAGAGGATTGGGTTCAGTTCCAGATAATACTTTTGATAATCTGGAGAATGCCCAAAGGAGGGCAACCAGAATGGTGAAGTGTTGAGTCTGTGCCATTTAAGGAACTGGGGATGTGTAGTATGGAGAAGAGATGAGAGGTTTTGGAAGAGAGATTAGATTACTTCTGTTTGGCTCCAGAAGATATCCTCTAGGGTATAATTTCTGAATTAGTGCATTCTCTGCCCAGAAGGCAGAACTAGGAACAGTGGCCAGAAATTGTAGAGGCAAACTTTTAAGGGAAAACTTCCCTTAGAATCAGAGGGAATAATTTTAAAATGGAATGGGCTGCCTGAAGAGGTAATGGGTTCCCCCTCAATGGAATTCTTAAGAGGATAGATGACTATTTTTTATTTGTTGTTGAGAGGATTCTTTATCTGGCAAAGATGTTAACTTCACTAGATGTTGGCTTAGGATCCTTGGATTTCCGGGACTGATTCTATCCTTGAAAATTTCATAACTAGATGGCAAAGTTCTCTTTCTAAAAACAGCACCTACCAACAACACTGTTTACACCTACCTAGGAGTTTTAGAGGCCATAGTTCCCTTGGGTAGCTTTCCTGAATGATGGGTTTGTTTTTGTTTATTTTGGAAGCTCTGTTACCAAGAAAATGATTGGAGTTCTTGTAGGGTGGCCAAACTACCTGGGGCCATGAAACTCTATAGATCTCACTCTTTTTCAGCAGTCACTCATTCTCTGATCAACAGATGTACCTCATTCTTGGGGAGAGATCAAGATGAAGTACAAGAAACATCATCTGTTGCTCTCTAGGATCCCAAATTAATTGGCTCTGGATAATTTTTTGACATCTCTTTGGGTGTCACCTTCTTAATTCAATATTTTGGACATCCTTTCAGGGGTCACTTCATATTCAGTTTTTGTTTTGTTTTTGCTTTTTGGAGGGCAGTTGGGGTTAAGTGACTTGCCCAAGGTCACACAGCTAGTTTTTTGTGTTAAGTGTCTGAGGCCAGATTTGAACTCAGGTACTCCTGACTCTAGGGCCGGTGCTCTATTCACTGCGCCACCTAGCCGCCCTGAGTTTTTGACATCTTTCCAGGTGTTGCCTTCCCTGAGCAGGATTAAATAGGGCAAGTCCAAAATCTGGACTTTGATTCAAGATTGTAGTAAAACAGAATTCCTTAAATCATATTTTATAGGATTTATGCAGAAGGAAAGAGAGGCTGCAGGATGTCATGGGTAAGAGGGCCAGCCTTGGAGTTGAGAAGACTTATATTCAAGTCAAATCTGCTTCTGACACATTGGTTCTGTGATTGCAGACAAATTTCTTAATCTCTCATCTCCCCAGGCAACTCTAATGCTATAAATTACAGATGTGGGGCAGATCTTCATGGGTGGAAGGAGTTTTTATACAGACCAATGTATGAGGGAATTGGGAATATTCATATTCAGAAATGATGCCCTAGGGAAATTTAATGTCTACTATGTCTAAGGTACAGTGCTGAGTGCTAAAGATACAAATGTGAGAAATGAAATTGTCCCTGCCCTCAAGGAGTTTATAATTTAATAAAGCAAGATACACATTTATATAAATATGTGTGATTCCAGGTAGACTCTAGATCATGGGAAAGTAAGACAATCAAAAGTCTGCATTTTCCACTAAGACTGAGTGGCACTTGACCTTTCTGATATTACCCTTAGCCTAATGTCCCCAGGCTGAGCTTGATCTTCTTTAAATCAGATCTTGCAATCCCTCTTCTTGCATCCTCCTTGTCTAACTGGAGGTAAGAATGGAATCTTCCCTTCAAAATATTAGGCTCAAGCTGAATTTGGAATTCCCTTACCTGGAATCTTTGGTCATTTCTTCCAATTCAGGTTCATTTTCAGCCCAAGGGAAGGGCTCTTGATGATGGTGGTGGTGGTGGTGGTGCAGAAGTGGGGGTTGTGGTGCTTCACTGATATTACTTCCTAATACATAGCTAACTCTTCCCCCCCTTTCCTCTGTTCCACACCCTCAAAAGGAAACCAAGATGCAGTTTCCTTAACCTCAAATAGCTAAGAATTCAAATAGACACAAAAAGCAAACCCTTCTCTTTCTATCAAGATCACCAAAGATCAGCTATTAATGAGAGATTGTAATTTGTGTGAATTGAGTAGCTCAACGTGAAGAGGCAAGATTGGGTTACACCACAGGGTGTCATGCTCACAACTTCCTCTATTATCTTTCCATCTCCATCTATCTATCTATCTATCTATCTATCTATCTATCTATCTATCTATCTATCTATCTATCTATCTGTCTGTCTGTCTGTCTGTCTGTCTGTCTGTCTGTCTGTCTGTCTGTTTGTCTGTCTGTCTGTCTGTCTATCTATCTGTCTATCTATCTATCTATCCATCCATCTCTATCATCTATATCTATCACCTATCTATATCTATCATGTCTGTCTATCCATTCACACACATATATGCATGCAACATACATATACATATACACACATACATACACACACATACATATACACAGTCATGGGGTTGGAAGGGAGCTTAGTGATCACTCATTGCAGATTGAAGCAGGCACAGACCTGCAAGCAAATTCTTTAATTCAGGGTAAATTCTCCTTTCCCAAGGGTTCCTCTCCCAGGGTATTTCAGCATAGAGCTCTGGTGTTGTCCAAACTTAGTTGTCTAGGGAACTTGGCAAAAGCCTCAAATTTCTCTTCATAGACACAGGGGCACATAAGCAAATTGTGATCCTTGAGCAGTCCTGGGTATCCCGTAGTTCCTTAGGTCAATATGTAAATTAAGTTCTAGTAATAACCCTGGCTTACTTTTTGGTCAGTGTTGAAAAGCTCCAAACATTTTTCTGAGCAAATAGTATGTAGGAAACTTTTGTCTATTGGTACTGGCAAAGCCCCAAATGAACCGATGTCAAAAAGAAAAATTGAAAATAGTCCCAGGCATTACCCTTGTATCTGGGTTTGTCTCATGATCTGGGCTTTAGCAATACTGGCCAAAGGAATCTTGCCTCTGAGCCAGATCAATTGAAGCTGAGCCTTAAAAACCCTCGCCTCTGATCAAAAGGACTCTATGCCTGAAATCCAGTACTGAAATACATTTCAATTGCTTTCTACAAGGACTCTTGAGGAGCTCACTTCCCTCCTTTCCTCCTCCTCCCCCCCATAAAAGAGCCAATTTCTTCTTATAGAGGAGAGAGAAAGGAGGCTGGAGAGGAAGCTAAACAAGGAAGAAATTTGTGATACTGAGTATTTGGAGGGATGTTGGTCTGTTGTTATAATACATTATTGGGAGTGGAAAATACACATTTGGATTAGAAACTAGCCAGTTTTTAGGCAAACTAAATTCTGGGTAAAATCATGCCATCTTAAATCTCAGGGTGAAAGACCATCTAGTATTTTAGTGCCCCATTGTTTACAGTATGACTCAGTTTCCCTACTAGATGGTCAGCTAGCCTTTACTTGAATACCTCTAGTAACAAGGGGCTCAACTCTTTACAAAGTAGTTCATTTCACGGTTGGTTAGGTCTAATGATCAGAATATTCTTTTTATTATTGGAGCAAAAAAGGCATCTTGTAATTGCCATCTACTTTCTGGAGCAGCATAGAACATATTTACTTTTACTAAAAAAGCCTTTAAATGTTTGAAAACAGTTATCATCTTTATATTTCCTTAGCCTGCTTTTGTTTAAATTTTTTTTTTGTTTTGGTTGATGCTTTCTTGGATCCTGGCCATCTTCTGAGGGAGGCAATTGTTCCTTCCCAGGCCTGGTGCTTGCCCTAATTACTGGCACACAATAACACTGTCCCTTCCCAACCCCCCAAACTCCCATCATCCCCTTTATAACAATTAGAGACATGACAGTTATTGTTTGACTCCACAAATGTATGTCCTGCAGCTGACAATGGCAGAGGCTGACTGCTGGACTAGAAGTCCCCCAGCAGGGGCCTCCATAAGACCCCAGAGCTGCCCAGACGGTTGGCCTAGACCTCTGAGGAATTTTTCTGCCTGGTAAAGCACATTTGCTATTTGGAAGGATGCAAATTTCTGGTTGAGGAAGCAGTTGGAATTAGCTGATTAGCTGCCGTGGTCCCTGACAGTACCTGGAGTACCTCAGAGACTTCCCATAAGGCCACCAGAGGACCAGCTAGGATTTCAGGTCCACTGCAAATATTTCATGCAACCTGGAGTTCTCTTTGGCCTGAGCCAAGGTGAGCTTTGTAATATCTCATTTTGTGGGACAGGCTGGCTGTGGGGTACTCACGATGTCCAGAAAAGAGTCCTCTATTGAATGATATCAAGGGATTCTTTTGGGGTCTCCCCAGCTTCTGCACTTGCCCTTGCACTTACAGAGCCGCTAGGTGGTGGTGTGAATAGAGTGCTCAATCTGGAGTCAGGAAGACATGAGTTCAAATCTGTCACTTATTAGCTATGTAACTCTGGGCAAGCAACTCAGTCTCTTTCCGCCTCAGTCTCCTCCCCTGTAAAATGTGAATAAAATGTAAAAAATAGGACCTACCTCACAGAGCTGTGAGGATCAAAGAGGCAATTTTAGTAAAAGTGCTTGGTACATTAAGTAGACTCTTAACAAACGCTTCTTCCCTTCCCTTCCCTTCCCTTCCCTTCCCTTCCCTTCCCTTCCCTTCCCTTCCCTTCCCTCCCCTCCCCTCCCCTCCCCTCCCCTCTCCTCTCCTCTCCTCCCCTTCCCTCCCCTCGTTGTCGTTGTCCTCCTCCTCCTCCTTCTTCCTTGTAATCAAGGCTGAACCTGGTCAGTGCTCCATTCCTGCCCAGACAGTCCCTTCATTATCAACTTTGCAAGGGCCTAGGTCACACCACTCTGACAGTGTCCAGCACTTTCAGCATAGTAGGGGAGGAGTGTAAAGAAGAGAGAAGTAAGGGAGCTAATAAAAAATTAAAAAATGATGGAGAGGAAGAAAAGGGAGATAAGAGTTCGGGCAGAAGAACCAATCTCTTTCCCCTTGTATCTACTCTCTATGTATCTGGTACAGTGCTATGTTTGTATATGTTAGTGCCTCCGTTAGACTGTAAACTCACTGAGGGCAAGAATTGCTTTTTACTTTTTCTTTGTATCCCCAGCAGTTGGTACAGCGTCTGAATGAATGCTTGTTGTTTGATTGATTCTAATATTTGAGCTTTGTTACAACATTAGCACTTTGAAATTTGGGGGGTTGTATAGTGCTCAGAGGCTATGATAATAGATACTTAAAAAACCCCAACTATTAAAAAAATTAAACGCTGTTTTAAAGAAGTAACACTGTGCCAGATTCTTTGATGCCTCTTCAGTCTCACTGGTGTGAACACTCCTTCCACTGATTCAGATTACAACCCATCTATGTCTTCTCATTCTGCATGATTCTTGTCTATGCCCTATAAATCCAGAGAAAATTTATCCAACATTCTAGAGACCTTTCTGTGGGTCTTTAAAACATTAGTCATTATTTGGCCTACATATTTTAGATTTCTATAATGTTTCTGACATAGTTCTATAGGTTTCCAGGGCTAAAAACATCCATTATATTACAGAGTCTGGGATAAAAAATTGATAGTCCAAGTGTCATACTGGTAGCCCTGAAACCACCATTACTCACTGTGTTTGACCTATATTCTCTCCTCTTTCAGTGTTTCTGTTTCCATCATTGTTGCTGTTTTGAATATTGTCTTTTTTAAGGTTGCCTTTCTGTTCTGTGTTAGTCTATACAAGTCTTCCCACATTTCTCTGAATTCTTCAAATATGTAATTCCTCACAAGTCAGGAATATTATTAAACACACATATTCCAATTTGTTCAGTTGTTTCCCAAACGTTAGGCACAGAATTTCTTCCCAGTTTTACGTTATTATGAATCATGCTATTGTGAATATTTGGGTACATAAGGGTATTTCTTTTTGTCTTAAAGGACACAGATTATTCTGTCCTGGAAAGAAATGCTCTACGTGGGCACTAGACACAGGGCAGGAATAATTGAACATCATGCAATCTTTGAGTAAACCACCAGGTGGCATATAAGCCCTGAGCTATCAGCCTGAATCCCTTTTTATCTCTTTACTTAATGATTTAGGTATTCATGTAGTTTTTGTGGAAAATCTATATTTTCAGCTTTCATTTGGTATGGAGACACTTTCTTCTTCTAGACTGGCTTTTTGGACATCCCTAAATATCTAATTTTTATATTGCTTGGTGTCTTCTTTGGTTTCCTGAAATGAGACTTTGGACCAGGGCCAGGTTCCAATCTGTGCTAGGCCAAAAGGGTGAAGTGGTCGGCCCTACTTGGTCTTGCTCTGGGTTACTGGGGCTCCAGTGCTGATCTCTACCTCCTGGGATCGCTCTCCCCCAGATCTTTGAGTTCCAGAATCCTGGATCTTCAGGGTTCTCCACAGTATCTCAGGAAAGTGTACTAGAGACCTGGGAACCTTTGGGCTCTTTCGTTGTTCCGATCTTTGTGCTTCGATGCCACACCCATCACTACTGCTCTCTAGAGTTTCCCAACTCTGGTTACCAACTTCTGGTAGTTTTCTAGAGGAGGGATCCTTTTAATCTGCTTCCTCTGGACAAGAACCATGCATATTTTTGCATGTTCTGCTGTTGGCCATTTTGGCAGCTCCTTTTCCAATTGCCCAAATGCTTCTGGATGACCTTTTGTGCATTTCTGGGGAGGAAGAAATCTCTTTCTGTAATTTCAAATTGGATTTCTTGATCATTATTTTGTTAAAGTGAATTTCAAGTTTTTGCTAGAGTAGATATGTGGGGACCTGCTTCTGTTCAGGCTTAGAGTTTATATGGAGTTATAAGGAGTTTTCACTTCAGATTTTTTTTTTCTTCAAAGGTCGTCTGTAGAGGAGACATCTCCCTGGCTCCCACCTCTCCCATATCAAAGTCACAAAGAGGGAAAGGAGAATCCTTTCACCATGTGCCATTCTCTATCCTGAACCCTGGAAGGACAGCATTTATTTCTTTGCTCAGTTTTTAAGTGAAAGTTCTCTGCTACCAGTGAAAGAGTAGGAAGGTCACCACATGGCCTCTTTGCTATTTCCTGCATCATCACCTTGTTCAGCTTTCAGGCCTGAGGTCCCCTATCAATAGTACTGAGTGACCACCTAGTGCTGGTTCTCCAACCCTGACTAGTGAGTTCAAGCTCTTTGATTATTCTGTATCTTAGACACATCCGGTGTATTTTCCTGTGTCCCTTTCTGACTTCTGGCATTTTTAAAAAAAGATTAAATGAAAATTTTTTTCAAGGAGTAAAAATCAGTGCTTTTCTCCTCTCCCCACCCTTTCCCCTTGAAAAAGAGAAAAACAGAAGCCTTGTAATAGATATGCTTGATCAAGCAAAACAAATTTCCCGATCGGCCATGTTCTTTTAGCACGTTTCTCTGGAAGCAGGCAACTCTCAGGGCTTTGAAATGTTCTGCTCTAGCTCAATATGACATAATCTTAAGGATCCCTTCACCTCATATGTCCCAGACAATTCAGTTCCCAGTGCATTGTATTTCCATTCCACTCTCTGACCTAGCGATATTAGGACAATGAAGGGAAAAACCCTGAGCACACCTGGCTACAAAGGGATGCCACAACTAATTTAGCTGTTATCTCCTTGGGGTTTAAACTCAGTAGTAACCAGCTCTCCCTTAGAGAAGCAATGTAATAGAGTGAAACACATTGCACTTGTTGAACTAGGAGTCAGCAGAGACATAGTTTTGAATACCTCCTCTGACATTTCCTAACTGTGTAACATCTAACCTCTCAGAGCCTCAGTTTTTATAATCTGTAAAATGGGAGAATAGGTACCCATCTCACATAGCTGTTGTTAGAATTAAGTAAGATAATATTTGCGAAGTGGAATGATGTATGTAAAGATTTGTAAACCTAAGTTGCCCAGTGGATAGAGTGCTAAACATAAAGTTAAGAGGATCTGAGTTCAAATTCAGCCTCAGGTACTTATGAGCTGTGTGACTGTGGATAAGTGATTAAATCTCTTTCAGCCTCAGTTTCCTCATCAGTAAAATGGGAATGGCAGCTCTTATGAGCCCCTTCCTCTCAGGACTGTCACGAGGATGAAACGAGAGAATATTTGTAAAACACTTTGAAAACCTTAAAGTATTATATAAATGTTAGCAGTTATTATTATTATTCAATCTTAAAGCGCCACTTAAATGTCAGCAGATAGGGGTGTAGGGTTACCTTAGGCAGGTGATTGTTCTACTTTGTAAAAGGTTGAATTGAGTCTTCTCTTGAATGCTGCTATTGGTGGGGCTTCTGGTGTGCATGGAGGCATAAAAAGACATTTGGCAGCAAAAGGTCAGTTTGAGGCTGGCACTTTCCCCCAGGTAGATGGATTGACCTTTTCTGTGGCAGAAGAATAATGTACAAGATTTTCATGTTCCTTGTAAGCAGGGATACGGCAGCTTTCATTTCCCATTCTTTTTTTTTTTTTTTTTTGCTTTTTGGAGGGCAGTTGGGGTTAAGTGACTTGCCCAAGGTCACACAGCTAGTTTTTGTGTTAAGTGTCTGAGGCCGGATTTGAACTCAGGTACTCCTGACTTCAGGGCCGGTGCTCTATTCACTGCGCCATCTAGCCGCCCCTCATTTCCCATTCTTAGGGCAGAAAGCACACTGATAAAAATTCAGTCCTTTCTGAGGGCATGAAATCCTAGTTCTGAACTTCATACACACATACATACACATGTATAGATGTATATATGTAGATTTATATATACACATGTATGTATGTGTGTGTATATTTCCCAATTACATTTAAATTTTTTAGACATTCATTTAAAAAAATTTTGAGTTCCTTTCTTCCTCTCTCCTGCCCCTTGAGAAGGCAAGCAATATAATATTGCTTATACATGTGAAGTCGTGCAAAATACATTTCCAGATTTATCTCCGAAGTTAATACTTGATCAGAGGCCTATCTTGAAAGATGGGATTCTTACTGTAGAGGGCATAGTTAAAATAACAGTAGCATTTATATTGTATTTTAAAGTCTGCAAAATGCTTTAAAACATATTCCGTAGCAACCACATGGAACGGATACTGTTAAGTATTATTATACTCAATTCACAGATGAAGAAACTGAGTTTCTGAGAAATTATATTTAGGTGACTTCTTCAAGGTCACACATGTTATGTAATAGGATCTGGGTTTGAACTATGGTTCTTCAGCTCTAAATCTCACAATGTAATAGAGGGTATTTTCTACTGTACTTATACTACCCCTCCTTCAATCTGGAAAATATGAAGAATTAAATAAGGAATGAGCCTGGGTTAGAAATGTTCCTGAACACAGCCAGGAGAGGAAAACTGAATGACAGTAAAATTCATCTTGATGGATTTCCTTCGACAAGATAACGCTAAGGAGGCTATGTCCCCTGGGAATTATATGTCTCATGAGGACATTAGTGATTGTATGCCGAAGGGGGATCTGGAGGAGTGAGTAGAGAGGAGAGCAGCTGGAAGATGGGGAGATGGGAGGAGGAATCAGCATTCAGTCTGATTGTCCAAGCTAGTCTGTAGGAGTGAACAAGTGGGGCACTCAGCTTCCCCAAATGATTCAATAGTGACCTGGGAGATTGGAAATTAAAAAGCCTTGGGGTATGCTCTGTTTTCTGTTTGTTTTTTTTTTCTGTTACACTACTTCCTCTTGGTTCTCCTACCTGTCTGACTGTTCCTTTTCAATCTGTATTGCTGTATCATAATCACTGTCTGCTCTGTGGATGTGGATAGACTCCAAATCCTGGTTTCTCTATTCTTCTTCTTTTCCTCTTCACTCTTTCTGTCTCCATCTGTTTGTCTTTGCCATCAACTCCCATAGATTTAATGGTCACATTTATGCAAATAACTCAGATTTATTTTTGTTGTTGAGTTGTTTTTTAGTTGGGTGACTCTTCCTGACCCCTTTTAGGGTTTTCTTGGCCAAGATACTGGAGGAGCTTGCCATTTCCTTCTTCAACTCATTTCATTTTACTGATGAGGAAACTGAGGCAAACAGGATTAAGTGATTTTCCAGGGTCCCACAGCTCATAAGTGTTTGAACCAAGAGATTTGAACTCTGGAAGATGATTCTTCTTGATTCCAGGCTTTGTACAGTTTCCGCTGTGCCACCTTGCTGAGATCTATAGATCCTTCTCCAGGCTCTCTCCTGAGTAACAATTTTGCATCAAAACCTGCTTATTGGACATTTCCAACTCTACATTCTACAGGCACCTCAAACTCAACATGTTCAAAACATCTCATCTTTCTGACCCTCTTCCTCACTTCCCTGTTTCTGTCAAGGGTGCCAGCATCTGTCTAGTCAGTCCAGTTTGATACCTCAGACTTATCCTTGATTCTTGACTCTCAGTCACTACCCATATCTAAGCATAAATCATAGAATCTCCAAGTTGGTAGGGACCTCAGAAGTCATCTAGTCCAAATAGTTGGTAAATCTTATTAATTCTCCCTCAAAAACATGTCCCACATCAGTTTTTTTCTCTTCCACTTCCATAATCTTTATTCTATTTCAGTTCTTCATTATAGGCCCTGTCTTGTCCTGTCTTGTGGAAGGGTCAACAAACTTTAAGTTTTACAATTCTTTCCATAATGTCTTGATCTTTGTTGTTCTATACACATTATTTGTGTGAGCAATGGTTTTACTTCTTATAATTTTGCAACCGTAAGTGCTGTCAAATATTGCTTGCAATGGAATATCTCTATATGCAAACAAACATCTATACGTTGCTATATTAAGAAATAAGAGATAGTACGTCATAGTGGATAGAAAGCCAAGAAGATCTATGTTCAAATCTGACTTCTGACACATACTAGTTGTATGACCCTGGGCCAATTACTTAACCTCTCAATTCTCTAGGCTCTTAATGCTCCAAGATGGATTCTTGAGTAAAAGTCCCTGAAACATTTTTTTTTTTTGGCATGGATGTTTTACAGATTTTTGCTCAGATTATATATTCATCTGTACTTTTTCTGACAGTGGTTTTGGTATGGTCTTGAATTTCAAGTGATTTTCGCCAATAAAATTACCTTTTTCCAATCTTCAGTGCTCCAGTCTTTGTGTTGTCTTGCCTATGTGTTTTTTCAGCATCTCAGTAGTTTGCTTCTGTTTTATTATTGGCCTGCTCTATATTTTTGCAGCTTCAATAATCCTGTGCTACTCTGCAGAGGAATCACTAGCAACTCTTATGGATTTCAGTTCTCTTTGAAGATATTTATTTGTTTTCTGAGGATACATTAGTCTGTTTTGTAGCAATAGTTTATAATTTCTTGGCATTGTTATTTTGTTTTTTGACCACACTTTTAAAAAAAGTTAATTTATTTGTTTTAGTTTTCAACATTTATTTCTTTATGTTTTCTGCTTCTTCCTCCTTCTCCAAGATGGCGCGCAATCCAGTATAGGCTCTACACATACATTCCCATTAAACATACTTTCACATTAGTCATGTTGTATAGAAGAATCAGAACAAATAGGAGCAACAATGAGAAAGAAAACAAAACACACAAAAAAATAGTCTGTTTTGTTCTGGATTCAGGTTCCATAATTCTTTCTTTGGATGTGGAAGGCATTTTCCATCATGAATCCTTCGGAATTGTTTTAGGTCCTTGATTGCTGAGAAGGGCTAAGTCTATCAAAGTCAGTCATCACGCACTCACCACACTTTCTTCTGAGGTTTGATGTGACTTATTCTATTTCCTTGTAGCCTTAAATGATCCTTGAAACGTTTGATTTTCCCACACCAAAAGCTGCTATAATATAGTTATTGAAGTGTGCTCTCTAAGGGCTACGGCTTTTGCACTGTTTCTTCACGTTTCTAGTTTTAAGATCGACAAAACACTTCACAGTAATACTCTGAAATTGGCACTACAGTTTTAGTTGCCCCATTTTACATATCAGGAGACACACTCAGACTTGTCCACAAGCATGCAGCCAGCACTCAAACCCTAATCTATGGTTTCTAGCCCAGGCTAGTGCCCTTTTAACTATATCTCCTCACTGTTGATTGCAATCCCCTTCAGAAACAGAAATCCAGAATTAAGCTCAGGGGTCTGTGATTCAGATAAACTACATTAGACATTGGCATATGCTCTGTGTGTGTGTGTGTGTGTGTGTGTGTGTGTGTATTTTGCTGAATTAGCCATCATGCCAGAGATCTGTACCCAGTGCATATCTCCCTCACCTCAGGAACAATGCATTAACTCCCAAAATGTACTACAGTCTGAATTGTCCTTCACGTACTCTCTGTCCTCATACCAAAAGATGCAATTGTCATATGTCATTGTGACCTCCCTAGTCTCCATACTTATTGAACTTACACAAAAAATTTACACCTCTCTCTCACCACTATTATTTTCTCTCCTTCCATTATCTAGTGTTCACTACACACTGGCCAGCTTCCAACCACCCTTTGTCACATACATCAGCACTCTGCCTACCTCCAGATGCTGTTAAAGACTCCTGGTAGAATTGTAATCAATCATACCCCTTTCCAGCTGCCCCTGGAACAGGGAAAGGTGGGAGGGAATCCTCCTCAGCAAGCTTCAGCACCTGCGTCTCTCTGTTCCATCTAGCCCTGAGGTGTCTCTGTTTCCTGACAACCGATTAATTTCTATCTCTATTGTACAGTGCCAGGAATCTCCCAATGAGCTAGAGGCTCATAAAGACACCATGAACATCAGTGTTTCCAATAAAGGATAAGAGGAATAGTGAGCGTTAAAAAAAATGGTGCCCACGCATGTATGTTCATGTATGTGAGGGAAGATTCATTTATAGTGGTACAACTTTGTTAAAACGATTGAAGTTATTGTTTGCGACCATTTACAGGCTGCCACACTTAGATATGAAATCCTTACAGAAGCTTATCTGTGGCAACCTTGGGGAAGGTATTCCTGACACCCTCAAAGTAGCCATTTAGGTCAGAATTGCCTGCTACAGACAGCCCCAGGCAGGTTTTCCTTCGCCAATAAAATAAACCTGTATGTCATATACTCACATGCATCTAGTTAAAACTTGAATATTGAAATGATCCCAGGTACAGGATAAAGTAAACATTGTCCAGCCCTCTATGGGCAGAAGAGAGGGTACAAATTCCAAAGAAGGTATAAGATGCCATCAGAGCAGACGAATTCATGAATTATAGAATTTTGCGCTGGAGGGGACCTTAGGGACCATCTGAATTATAATATAATCATGAATAATTATTATATGTAATAATCATAGGGAGACTTCCCTAGGGAAACTTCCCAGAGCCTAGCTTAGGAGGAGTCAGCAAAGGTCTGGGTTCTAGTCCTGCCTCTGAAACATTTTGGTGTCTGACCATGGATAGTCATTTAGGTAATCAACAAACCCCATGACTAGTTACCAGTCTGGAGTGGTGGAGGCCATTTCTACATTGAGGGCTCCTTAAACCAATGAAATCATAGGTCTAAAACATACATACATACATGTGTATGCACACATGTATTTGTAAGTGTATATATTATGCACACACATCTAGTTGTTTCTGTTGTTCTGTTGTTTCATTCTTTGTGACCCCTTTTTCATGGCAATTTTCTTGGCAAAGATACTGGCATGGTTTGCCATTTCCTTCTCCAGTTCACTTTACAGACAAAGAACTGAGGCAAACAGGGTTAAATGAATTGCCCAGTGTCACACAGCTAGGAAGTGCCTGAGGCCAGATTTGAACTCAGGAAGATGAGTCTTCCTGTTTCCAAGTCCTGTTCTCTATCCACTGCACCACCTAGCAGCTACATTGTAATTATGTAAATGTATGTATATGTATATGTATATACATACCATAATGTTAATGGGATAGAAGATCTTTCTCATGCATTAATAGGCCTTACATGGAGCCCATTAAGGGAGTCTTGATTGTAGGAAGGTTTTCACATCTTTTGTTAATTTCTAATTAGGCACTGAGTCCTGTGATACCCTCTGGCTCTAAATAAAGAGTATATATACTCTGAGGTTAGCATTTTGCTTTAGGGCTCACTCATTGGAAGAGTGTTCTTGTGATTTGACCAGATAAGACTCTGAGTAGCCATTAAGGAGCCCCCTGGCTTTGAAAAACTAAGATATTGGTGCTTCTCTTTCTTGTTAACTATGTGTGTATTGCCTTGGTCAGAGAATTGAATCTGTCTATTGATCTGTGCTAATTTCTCAGACAGTTAGAAGCCCTGTCTGTTGGTCTTTATTCCTCTGCTTGTATTTTCTTTGCATTTTCTCTGAAGTTCAGGGTGCTGATTTTTCCCCTGAACTAAATGAATGTAATTTAAAAAATTGTTGACCCCTTAAACAGTTATCTTTTCTAGTAAAGCAGATTTAAGAACCTGGGCTAGCAGCCATCCTGTGTATGCCAATGTGGTTGCTGCTACACAGTTACATATAAAAATATTTGCAATTAATCAACAAAAATGTTTATTAAGCACTTTGTGACTGACACTGTGCTAAGGTACCAAAACAAAAATGAAATAATCTTTGCCCTCAAGGAACTTACAATGTACCAGGGGAGATATAATGTACATATATATAAAAGTTCAGGGATATTTTTGGGAGAAAAGACTACTACTGGTGGGTGGGGTATTTGAACTGGGAAGGCTTTGCATAGGAAGGAACACTTGAGCTGAGCTTAGAAGGAATTAGACATTCTAAGAGATAGGGGTGAGGAGTGAGGACCTCTCAGACACAGGAGAAAGTCAAGGCAAAGGCTAACTACTGGATGTGGGTGTTGTGTGTGAGGCACAACAGGAAGACCATAGAGTGAGTAAAGGGGAGCAATGTATCTTAAGACTGGAAAGGTGGGTTGAAATCAGGTGATAAAGGACTTTAAGGGTCAGAAAGGGGAGTTTCTATTTGATTTTTAAGGCAACAGGGAACCAGTAGAGTGAGAATGATATGGTCAAACTTTAAGAAAATGACTTTAGTAGCTGTATAGAGGATAAATTGGAGAGGGGAAAGAAGCGTGTGTGTGTGTGTGTGTGTGTGTGTGTGTGTGTACACACAATCAGGAAATTCCCCTTCCTGAATTAAAATCTGGCCTCAGACTTTAGCTAGTTGTGTGACCCTGGGCAAGTCACTTAACCCTGTTTGCCTCAGTTTCCTCATTTGCAAAATGAACTGGAGAAGGAAATGGCACAACTCTCCTGTATCTTTGCCAAGTAAACCCCAGTTTGGGTCATGAAGAGTCAGACATGATTGAAAAATAACTCAGCAACAAGAACAATGATGTATACATCTATGAAAATTTTTTATATATCACTTCAGGGGGTACAAAACACTTCATGAAAATTTCATTTGATCCTTACAACAACCCGGGGAGCTAGATATATTATTATTATTCCTACTTTCATATATATTTGTGTGTATATATATATATATATATATATTACACACACACATATATATATATATATATATATATATTTTACGAGTGAATGATAAGTAATAATTTAGTGACATAGTCTATCCCTGATTATTCCTATGAGGATGATACATGTTGAAGTTATGCACATGTGAAACCAGGACAGGGCATGCTCCTCGCTGCTGGGAGGGAGCACTGAAGCTCAAGCCTGAGATAAGAGGCTCTTAACTACTCAGTTACCAGCTTTAGCAGTGTGCTAGGTACTTTTGAAGATTTAGAATGGTGGGGGTGGGACGGGAAAGACGTAGAAACCTGTTGTAGAAGAGCCTTCTGTACACCATTCCTGCCAAAGGATCGCTGTCATTCTCTTGCTCAGAGTGGCAAAGGTCCTCCGATTTTGAACCTATGTCTTCTGACTCCAGATGAAGCCCTCTTTCCTCTACCTCCACAGAAGATAACAACAGTGTGCTTGGGAGTTTATAATGTGCTTTTCTTTACAACAACACAGCAAGGAAGTGATATGATGAATGTAAATACTGGAATGCAAGGTAGAATTGAGAGCCTCTCAGTGCTTTGGGTAACTCTCAAAGATGATACAGCTTGGTCTCCATTAGCTCAATAATGAAAACTCTGAAGTAGCTGCATCATCCACATTCACACTACATGTTTCCATAAGGTCAGAACCAATCACCATAACTTACATAATTATAACTTTGAATAGTGCAAATTTAAATACATGCAGTCACTTCAGAGGATTCGTTATTTGTATTAATTGGTTCCTTACTGTAAATTGCAGCAGAGGTACCGACTTGCATTCAAGGAGGGAGTTTCCTCATCTGGAAGTTCCTCATACCACTAAAATGGGAGGTCTAGACTCTTTCCCTACAAGGCAAAATGTCAAAGTGCTCTCTGAACCATGCCTGTAAAGCACTCTTAGCACTGGGATGAGGATGAATCACTTGGGCGGGGAAGGCTCACTTTTACAATATGGACCTTTGGGTTCTAATAGGTGAAGCAATTCAAACATGTGGTTTAATGAAATTACATAGTGTCCAAATTACAAGAATTTTAGATACACGATCTAATTTATTTTTACATTTTTGTAGTAGGCAGTAAAGAGGGAAAAGGGGATACAGACATAGAAGAAGGGAATACAACCAACCTGTCCTACTTTGTAGTTATTAATTTGAGACAGTTGTGATTCAGGAGTTCTTCAAGTTTTAATGTTTTTTGCTTTCTTTTTTTGGAGGGTGGAGGGGTGGGCAATTGGGGTTAAGTGACTTGTCCAAGGTCACACAGCTCGTTTTTGTGTTAAGTGTCTGAGGCCGAATTTGAACTCAGGTCCTCCTGACTCCAGGGCCGGGGCTCTATTCACTGCTCCACCTAGCCACCCAAGTTTTAATTTTCTTTAATGAATGTATAAATCATAAGTTCATAAATTGATACTTTTTGAAAAACACCATGGTTGTATCCTGACATATCCCCTGCAATAGACCTCTCCTTTGCCATAAAGCAAAACTTATAAAACTGTATGATGATGTCTGATAGCATAGAAATAATTTCCCTCCTGAAATACCCCACCTCTTTAATGACAGAAGTGATTTTCATCACCTGTTCTCAGGGACCAAGATTGATCATTGCATTTAGCCTGAATTCAGATGCCTTTAATCTTATTTTAATTTCCATCATTGCAGCTATGTTCAAAAGGCATCAGATGGAAAGTGAGCTGCATTGTCAGGAAGACCTGGGTTCCACTGCTGCCTCGGAAACTTCCTAACTGTGGGACTCTGGGCAGTCACCTAACCTCTCAGTGTACCAGGCAACTGAATATGACTGTAAGTGGTATAAGAATTGTGCATTTACTTTGGCAAAAGGAAGTCTCTTTATGGCAGTTCCCTAATCTATTCAAGGTCTGGACCAAAAAAAGAAAAAGGTCACTTAATATATCCTGGTTGTCAAGCAATTTGTTTTAAAAATATTAACTTAATTAAATTAATAGAGATAAATGAAAAGTGTTGATTAGAGAATATCTAAAAAGAAGTACAGTATAGTAATCCATTTGTGGATCAAAATGAGATAATATATGTAAAGGCACAAGAAACACATGTCACTTGTGACTTGCCTGGTTATAATTTATTGATATTAAAACAGATGGCCAATCTGTGACATAGCCATCTGGGTCCCTTTTGCCATGATTTGGGACATGTCATAGTGTGCGTGAGGTCCAAGAAGGAACTTGTCCTATATGCCAGGACCCTAGACTGAGTGGCCCTAGAACTTTGGAGTTTGAACTGTTTTATACCCAGAAGGATAGAGGGAGCTGGAGCTTTACCAGTATAACAATTTAAGGTAAATAGGTTCTAGGTATCTCTGAATGAGTCAATCACAAGTTAGCTAGATAAGGTTGTGCCCTGCATTATTATTCCTTTGGAGAATAGGGATAACTTTTGTGGATCTGTCAGTCTCTCTGTTGCCCCACTCCCCTTTCTGTGGGAAGGAGCCAAATCTCACCTGACCATGTAATACAGTTTTATGACTTTCAAGGACCCATAGTAACACAAGTAAGGCTAACAAAGTCTTGTCCACTTCTGGTCTTTTGGGCATCTATTTTAATAAGGTTTTTTTTAATAAGCAGACCAGTATTGAATTTCATGTAACTGGAAGGCTCTAAAGTGCATAAAAATGGTTCTCTTAATCAGTTTCTGAGGGGCAGTGTGAAATAGTGGATAGAAAGCTGGCTTTGGAGCTAGCAAGACCTCAATCCCAGGCCCTCCTCTGACCAGTTCTGGCCAAGTGACGCCAGACAAATCTCTAAGATTATAAATTGCAGAGAAGGTGTTGACCTGCATTAGTAGGGGGGTTTTTCTAATCTGGGAATTGTCTATATCCATGAAATCATGGGTTCTGTCCTTATATTCTCAGCAAACCTGTTTTTCATAGATAGTAAAGAGAAAAAAATTTAAATCCGGCCTGTGTCATGATTAATGAGGTTTTATGGGATTAGTAATTCCTTTGTCTTTTTATTTGAATTCTTCTATGGATACACTATCTAATTCAGGGATTCTTAACCTGTGGTTGGTGGTTAGATTTCAGGGGTCTATAGATTTGGACGAGCAAAAAAATTACATCTTTATTTCCAATAACTTCTAATGGAAATTCTCCATTTCCTTCAATTACTTACAAACATTATTCTGAGAAGGGGTCTGTAAGCTTCACCAGAATGCCTAAGGGGTTCATAACTCAAAAAAACCTTAAGAACTCTGGGTCTAATTCGTGGGAGTGGGTGGAGGGCGGAGGGATGCTCTCTGCCTCAGTGCGATCCAATCCATTTATACCTCTCCTGATCTGGCCTGATTCTTGTCTATATTCTTCCATAAATCCTTCATAAAGGATCTGCTCAATGCCCGGGAGGGCTTCCTCTGGCTTGGTTAATATTTTATGGATGTCAGTTGATGCTGGCTGGCTGGCTGAGCCCTTTCACCCGGAGGGAAAGTGCAGACAGAGACAGGGAGAGTGACTGATGAATATCCATGAGAGCTGCTCCAGACCCAAAAGGACTTGTGCTAACCCGGTGTTTAATCTTATCTGCTTACCCTAGATGGGTGAGTTTGTAAGAGGCACCAGTTCCCCTTTGTCTACCAAGGTATTAAATCTCGCATCCCTTAGATCTGTGGGCCAGCTGGTGGTTGGGCTATTGTCTGGCTAGAGCTAACTTCCTGGGAGCAGTTATGTGGGCAGCTTCCTTTCATTAGGCCAGACAAAGACAGGGACTCGGTGGTCAGCAAAGAAGCAGATGGGTCTGTCTCCTCATATCCTTTCTGTATGGGTGACTACATCAATGTAGTTTCCGGGTTGTTTGATAAATCCTCTAGTTTAGGGTGGGTATAACTGTGACTGCATCTCCTGTCCTTGAAAACAGGACCCTCAGTTACTCAATAAATATTTATCACATACCTACTATGTGCCAGGTACTCTTCTGAACTCAAAATTCACTCATGGCCAGGTAAAATTCTTGGATATTTCTAACAGAGAGGAAATCAAGCCCGGGAGAGGACCAGTGAAAATGCCTGGAGTTAGGAGGACCTGAGTTCAAATCCAGCCTCAGACATTTGACACACTTACCAACTGTGTGAGTTGGGAAAATCACTTAAAGCCAACTGCCCTGCCTTCCCCCCTCCAAAAAAAAAACCCAAAAAACAAAAAAACAACCCAAAAAAGAAAATGCTTGGAGTCTGGAAATTGAGCAAAGGGGCCAGGGTCATCGGGTTGCAGAGTATTTGGGGATTGTTGCTGTGGTTATTGTTTGTCCTTGGTGGAGGTGGGGGTGTAAGAAGAGGAGAGAGAGAGAGAGAGAGAGAGAGAGAGAGAGAGAGCAAGCGTGTTTGTGTGTGCACGCGCGTGTGTGTAACAGGTTATAAAGGGCTTCGAGCAGCACACAGAGGATCTTGTATTAGATCTTGATGGTGATACGGAGCCACTGGAGAGTGCAGCAACTCCCAGGCTGTTGATATAAATATTCCCTACTCTTTCTTTTTAACTAGTGAAGATAATGCACATGGAGGTGCATAAGACTCTATAGCAGTGGTTCTCAACCTGTAGATTGCTACCCCTTTGGAAATCAAACAACCCTTTCACAGGAGTCACCTAAGACCATCAGAAAACACATATTTCCGATGGTCTTAGGAACCAAGACACTCCAGGCTGGTCTGCCCACATGCAGATACGCCCACATACAAGTATTAAAGGGTTGCGGCATTAGGAAGGTTGAGAACCACAGCTCTACAGCAACCTTAAGAGATATGATCAGGTCTTTTCCATTGTCATCCCTTTCCTTTGCCTGGAAGACATACAGTGCAATTATGTGCAAGTAAAGAGTTTCTTTACAGACAGTGCAATAAAATGGGAAAACTGAACTGACTGTTCCAAGCCTAGAGACTTTTTAAAAGTACAGCGAAGAGTAATTAGCAAGTGAAATGGGCTTTTTGGAAATAAGCTTCAAGAATCCTTGCATGCAATGATTCTACTGTTTCTTTGAGGATCAGATTATGGACTCGTAGCATAATGCTTACTTTTAATTTTATTTTCAGTTCCAATTTTTTTCCCTCCCTTCATCCAACCCCATCCATCCTGAAGGCAAGAAACATAAAATTTATTATACACATGAAGTTATGCACAACATATTTTCATAATAGCCATGTTGCAGGGAGGGAAAAGAAGAAAAATATACATGAATCAGGATTTTTAAGGATAGTTTAGGAGAAGGGGAACCCAAATTTAGTAAGCACCTGCTCTGTACCTGGTAGGTTAGTTAGTTAGGTGTTGCAGTGGATAGAGTGCTGGGCCTGACATGAGGAAGATTCATCTTCCTGTATTCAAATCTGGCCTTAGATACTTATTAGCTGTGTGACCCCGGGAAAGTCACTTAACCCTGTTTACCTCATTTTCTTGATCTGCAAAATGAGCTAGAGAAGGAAATGGCAAACTACTCCAGTATCTTTGCCAAGAAAACTCCAAATGGGGTCACAGAGTTGGATGTGCCTGAGCCACAGTAATGTACCTGGCACTCTGTTAATTGCTTTACAAATGTCTCTTTTGGTCCTCACAGCAACCCTGACAGAGAAGTGCTATTATTATCCCACTTTTGCAGTTGAGGAAATGGAAGCAGACCAAGGTTAAGTGACTTGCCCAGAGATGTGCAACTAATAAGCATCTGAGGCTAGATTTGAACTCAGGTCTTTTGGACTCCAGGCCCAGCAATCTATTCACTGAGACACCTAACTGCCAGAACCTAGAACACTAGTCTGAGTCTAGTGAGGTATAATTTAATAGGAATAAATGTGAAGTCTTATACTTGAGTTAAAAAAAAATTATCTCAGTAAGAGATGGGGGGGCGTGGTCTATGAAGCAATTTGTTTGAAAAAGATCTTGGGGTTTGCGTGAACTGCAACCTCAGTGTGAAGTCATGGTGTGGTAATGGCAGTCAAGGCTACTTGTCTGGTCTTGGGCTGCATTAGTAGAGGACTTTGGAATGGATAGTTTCCTTGTATATTGTCTTAATTCTGGGCACATTTTATGAAGATGAGCTAGAGGGAACCCAAGGAAGGCAAACAGTGCTTTGAGGTCACGGCACATGCAAACCAGTGGGAGAAACAGTGGGGGTGCTTAGCCAGGAGAAGAGAAGACTGAGGGAGAACATAATAGTTGCATCGAAATAATTTGAAAGGTTTTCATGCAGAAGACAGAGTAGACTTATTGTGCTTGGTCCTAGAAGGCAGAATTGAGGGTAGAAGCTACAAAGAGGTAAGTTTAGGTTTAATGTAAGGAAAGACTTCCTAATGAATCTGAGTTCTCCAAAAGTTGACTGGACTACTCCGTGAAGCAGGGGAGCTTTTTAGGCAAAGGCAGAGCATACTCATCAGATATCTTGTATGAAGGATGAATCCTTCTAACTCAGAGGTGCTATGATTCTGATGTTATTCTAATAGAAGGACCTAGGGGGTAAAGTGGATAGGCACTGGGTCTGGAGTTAGGAAGACCTGAATTAAAATCTGGCCTCAGACACTTTGTATGACCCTGGGTAAGTCACTTAACCTTGGTCTGTCTCAGTTTCCTCAGCCAGAAAATGGAGATTATTATAGCACTCATCTCAGTGTTGTGAGAATCAGATGAGTTAGCAGAGTGCCTGCCATGGAGTAGGTGCTTAATGCTGTAAATGTTTATTCCCTTCCCCTCCTCCATGGAATAAATTTCAGGGACAATGCCTGAAACTAGTTTTTGAGATTGAGTAATTTTATGCAGCAAGAGTGACATCTAGTGGTTGATTTGCCTATTTTTGGAAGTAAAAGGCTGAATTGGAAAACAAGTATGGCAAAATCCCTTGAAAATTGAAAAGCAGGAGACAAATGCAAGGTATTATGATTTTTCCTGTAGAAGAGAAAGTTCCATTTCCAGCACTACCAGTCCATGTGCAGTGTTGCATGTATTAGCTATATATAATCTCTTTAATCTGGGCATTTTCATTGCCTTACCTCCCCCCCCCCCCCAACCTGTTTGCTTTCTCTCCTTGTCTCCTGACTTCCTTCAAGTTCCAGCTAATATTCTACCTTTCTGTGGGAAAGATTTAAGCCTTCCTGGATCCCTAGTATCTTCTCTCTGTTGATTATTTCTGATTCATCCTGTATATTACGTGTTTATATATAATTGTTTGCATTTGTCTCCTCAGTTAGATGGAAATCCCCTTGAGAACAGGGACTGTTTTTTTTTTGCCTTCTTTGTATCCCTGGTGCTTAGCCTTTGATTTGGGCACACCATACTGGGTAGTCCTGTGCCAGGGTCTCCCATGTATCACAATCGATTCCAAAGTTCTCTGAAGGATCTTGAGAGAGTGTCCCTGTATTGCTTCTTCAGACTACCATGTCAGTGCCTGCCTTGTGTGAGTTCTTTGTGAAACAGTCTTTTGGCATTTGAACAAGGTGGCCAGTCCATTGGAGTTGCACTCTCTGCAACAGAGTTTGAATGCTTGGCAGTTCAGTTTGAGAGGGTACCTTAGTGTAGGGCACTTTGTCTTGCCAGGTGATCTTCAGAATCTTCCTAAGACAATTCAAATGGAAGTGGTTCAATTTTTTGGCATGGCACTAGCAGAGTGTTCAAGTTTCACAGACATATAACAATGAAGTCAGCACAATGGCTCTATAGACTTCCAGTCTAATACCTTTTCTCTCCTATATATTCTTTCAGAGTCTTATCCCAAATGCTGAGGTAGCTCTGGCAATGTGTGCATCAACCTCATCATTTATATGTACATTGCTGGAAAGTATACTGCTGAATTTCTCCATTTGCTATAACATGATGGTTCCATGTATGGATGGTGTGGTTATGGCTGGTGGAGAACCTCTGTTCTTTTGGTGTTGTCAGGTCAAAATTAGCACAAGCAGCAGAATCCATCCATGTTTTGTTGCATCTCAGTCTCAGAGGCTGCACAGAATGCACAAACATTTGTGAACAAAAAGTCATGCACCAACTTTCCCTCTACTTAAATATTGACTTGTAGCCTTTTCAAGTTAAATAATTTACTGTCAAGGTGATAGCTGACCTTGATGTCATTTTCCATGCTTGCTGAAGGTATCTGACAATGTCAAAGAATATATCATGCTAAAAGTATGAGAGTCCTGCTTCACTCTATTGGTGACTGGGAAAGTGAGGGAACATTGTCCATTCTGCAGAGCCTATGCAAATATGCTGTTGTGGAACAACAATATTTGCACAATACTGATGAACTACTCCAGGCAACCAAATTTTGTCATATTTTCCACAAGCCTTCATGATTGACAGTATCACGGACTTTCATTAGATCAACAAATATTGTGTACAGATCTCTGTTCTGCTCTTGATATTTCTCCTGGAGTTGTCAGATAGCAAATATCAGGTGGACCAGTCCTTGTCTACTTCTGAAGACATATGGACTCTTGGATAGATGATCATTTTCCAGTGAAGGATCAGCTGATTAAAGACTGGCAAGAATTTTTCCAGCAATGACTGAGACCCTTCTGTGGTTGTCACAGGAAAACTGGTTTCCTTTTCCTTTATATGGATGGACAATGGAGGCATCATTGATCTTCTGGAGGATAATCTCATTTTGCCAGATTTTGTGTGAGCAATGGACCCCCCACCTTGTGAGATCTTGGCTGTAATGGAATCAGTACCAGGTGCCTTGCCACATGAGAAGAGCCTAATGTCATTCAAAACCTCTTCTTCAGTTGGAAGTTTGGCTAGAGAGGGATAGACTTCAACCTGAGGTAGACTGTCCATGGCTTTAGCATTGGTTGATGATGGTCTGTTGAGAACACTATGGAAGTGCTCAGCCCATCTCTCAAGGATCACATCCTCATCACTGATTAGTGTGGCTCCATCCATGCTGAGTAGTTGAGATACACCAAAGGTCTTTAACCCATAAATAGCCTTCAGGGCATTGTGAAAACACTTTGGATTGCTACTATCAGCAGTTTGAATTGCTACTATCAGCAATTTGAATTGTTACTATCAGTCAAGCAAAGTAGAATTGTGGTAGCTCAAAAGAAAAGAGAGATGTACAAATTTAGAGACCTCTTCTTCCCAAATGGTCATATGGACTATTTGTACCTGACCTGTGGTAGAGCCTTTGGAGCTCATACTGGTATGATCATATTTATCAGCCACAGCCAGACACATTGTATGTTGGCCCTGACATCATGATGTTATTTTGGTCCCCTTTGAGCATGAAGGACAAATAACAAATGCTTAGCACAGTACTTGGCACAGAGTAGGCTCTTAAATGTTTATTGACTGAATAACTCTAGGTGTGTATGCTTGCTTCATTGGTGAAAATCACAACCCCTTCTCTCCTCCTTGTTGTGCTTGTTTCTCTTCTATGTTATCCATTGGAGCCTTCATAGAGTCTCAGTACATCAAGCATGATGAAAATCTTCCTTTAGTTCATTTGCTATCTTTGTGCCCAAAGTTATTGTCTTATAATTCAAGGCAGTGCTGGGACTGTCCACCTCTTATCTTTCATAGGACTATAACTCATAGCTGGAGAAGATCTTAGAAGCATCTAGCTAAACTCCCTCATTTTCAGATGAGGAAACTGGGGTCCATGGAGGTTTAGTGACTTACATGGGATCATATAGGTAGTAAACATCAGAGGCAAAATTTGAATCCAGGTCATAAGGCTGCAGAGCTAATATTCTTTCCACTGTACCATGATACCTCCTAGACTGACTACATTATCAGTCTTCCTCCTTTTTTGATGTTATATATCCTTAACAATTTTTTATACATAGCTTTTTGATCATTTTTTCCATTTCCTTTTGGGTCACAAGGAATCATTATGTCTCTAAAATTTTGGCATTCCATGATTCACTGCCATATAGCACTGCTGAGAGTATATCTTTGTGAAGGAGATGGGGTTGGATAACACAGGGGCAGAGCCAAGATGGCGGTGTAGAAGCAGCAAGGCTTTGCAGCTCCCACACCGCCACCCTAAACACCCATAAAATATGAGCCCAGACGAAGTCTAAGAAAGTCTAGGACTCTCAGACTCACAAAAATACAGAAAACACATCTCTCGCTGAAGGCAGCTCTGCAGCAGGGACTCAGCGTAGTGGGCTGGGAACGGAGCCTGGCCCAGCCTGAAGCTGAGACCGTGGCCAGCCCCGAGGTGGTAGGAAGGAGCTGAGCTGAGCCGAGCCGAGCTGCGCAGCAGCCAGTCTTCAGAGGAGAGGATCTACAGCCTCTAGCACCTCCACATCTATTGGAGAGGGGCAGCTCGGCAGGAGGGGCTCATCCAGCAGGCTGGCAGGCCAGGAGACGAGACCAGCCCAGCCCGAAAACCTCAGCTGCGGCCAGGCCCGGCCCCAGGGTGGCCAGGAGGAGCCTAGCCTCCCAAGCAGTAGCATAAGTCTACTTCAGAGAAGATATAAAGCACCTGAGGGCATCTTAAAATCAAACACACCAGGATCAGAGATGGTTAGTGAAAGTGAAACTTTGAAAATTAATTTGGGGGAGGAAAAGCAGTTCGGCCAATCTGCCCCCGGGGCAAGGAAGCAGTGGGGGAAGGGAACTGCTGGAAACGGGGATGGCGGCCCCCACCAGGCTGCTTCAGAGCCCCTGGCCTGTGGACTCCGCAGGGGGACTGAATTGATTGATCAGGGCCAAATGCTCTTGCGTTGAGCAACCTGGATCCAGATCATGGTCTTGGGTGGTGGTCCTGGGGTGCACTTTCAGCAAGCCAAAGCTGGGGGGACTTGCAACACCCCCCTAATAGCTCTGACAGCTGGGAAAACCCCAGTGATTTGGAACAGAGCTTTCCCCCCTGGAAGCAGAGTTTCACAGAGCTAAAAAAACCAACCAATTAATTGACTGGCCAACATGAGGAAAAGGAAGCAAAATAAGAACAGCAATAAAACTCTAGAATCCTTTTTTTGTGGACAAAAAGGATCAAAGTA
>CM053599.1:76083809-76108693 GCA_028646575.1 Pseudocheirus occidentalis
ATCGAAAAAATCTAGAATTTAAAGTTTTGCAATACCTGCAACTAGGAATTAAGATATACGGGGGCTGGGATAGGGGGACTCTACCTGCCCTACCAGAAAGTAAGAGAGCAGAGCAGGGGAGGGGCTTTACAGTGGAATGGCTGTTTTAGGGTTGGGGCAGGGGCAAGATGGGGAGAAAATTTGTAATTCAAAAATGCCATTAAAATGAATGATGTAAACAAGAAAACAAATAAAAAATATTTAAAAAAAATAAAGAGATGGGGTTTTGTGGCACCACTATGCCACCCACAATTTTTCAAATGTGATTCAAGTCTCTCTCTTTCTTCTCTTCAAATCTGGACCAAGTTCATTGTCTATCTTTAGTGCCTTTCCTAGTAGATACTGATGCATTAGCTCAACATGCTACGGGTCAAAATCTGGACAACATGTATTTTCACCCACTTTGTTTTATGGGTGGGGATGGTTAATGTGATTTCTTCTCCTCCCCTCCCCCAATAACTATGGATATCATTGAGGAGGTTGTTTTGGGGTTCATTGCCATTACTATAGCATAATTTGTGAATGGAGCATTTGGAGAATCTTGACATTGAAAATTAATTTTTTATCTGTTTATATTCTTCAGGACATCCTTGTCTAAGGCACTGTTGGACACCTTATGTGAACTTCTATCACCATATTTTATATCTCATCTGACATTAATATTCAGTGGATCATTGAACAAAGTTACCTTCATATCACATTTGTCCCAGAGGCTTGAATAGTCTTGGTATAGTAATTCTTGAAACACTGATTTAATGAACCTCTGAAAAATTTCAAGGATACTGCACAATCCAAACAATTCTACCCAACATTTCTATAGTCTATACTGGGTCCAAAAAGCTATCTTTGTCAACTCTTCATACCTGGGCAAGATTGTAATGTCCTTGTTTTTTTGCAATAATAATCTCCCTTGGTTTTCTGAAAATGACAAAGGAACAGGAATGACATAATAATAACAACACTAAAAAAGCAGTGAACATCATCATCAGTCTAGTGATGAAAGCAAAAATAAATGAGGTGGCGCAGTGAATAGAGCACCGGCCCTGGAGTCAGGAGGACCTGAGTTCAAATTCGACCTTAGACACTTAACACAAAAACTAGCCATGTGACCTTGGGCAAGTCATTTAATCCCAAGTGCCCTCCAAAAAAAAAAATAAATGAACTTGAAGACAATAGAAACCCGTGTTCAAATCTCACCTCTGACACTCTAATCCTGGGCAAGTCAATTAACCTCTCTGAGTCCCAATCTTTTTCATCTGTAAAATGAGAATAATAATATCTCTTGCATCTGCCTTACTCAGTTGTTGTGAAGATCAAATGAGATAATCTTGTAAAGTCATTCACAAACCCTAAAGAACTGTGTAAATAGGGGTGGCTAGGTAGCACAGTGAATACAGCACCAACCTTGCAGTCAGGAGGACCTGAGTTCAAATCCAGTCTCAGACACAACACAAAAAGTGACCTTGGGCAAGTCACTTAACCCCAATTGCTCTCCAAAAAAAAAAAGAACTATGCAAATGGTCAGTTACTTTTATTTTGGAAGTTGCAACAGGGTCTTATATAGCCCTGCTTTCATTTACTGGCATGGGGGACAGGAAATGGGAGCAGTTGTTTTTGGGAAATGGCTGAGTCATTGGCAAGTTTGTGCAATTTTCTTACCTCTTCCGTGGCATCATTATATGGGATGCCCTCACCTCTCCTTCCTTATTTTTATCCTTGCTAATGAGTCATTTGTGGTGTTTACTTTGAATGAATTTCCTGTTGGACAAGATGCTCCTTCTACTCTTAGAGCAAACTTGGGGTCTGGTGGCTCCTTCCTTGACCAGTTATGTTAGCATAAGGAGGGGTTCCCCACCCTTGGCTGTGAAGTTATGTGTTTTCTACAATTGCATTTGAACCTGGTAAGTGCCCTTCCCATCCCCCTGGTAAATACTTCTGCACTGATGCTCCTGCCCTCCTTATTTGCTTTGCCCAGTACACTAATACAGAGAAATAATTCCAGTTATCCTATGGCAATATGGGAGGTAGCTCTTGCTTCAACTGTCAACAATGTCTTTGTCCTGCCCATTCATAGGGCTGTTGGGAGGCTTAAATAAGAAGGGGAATGGGAGGGAGCAAGAACTTATATAGCATCCACTACATACCAGACACTGTGCTAAGCATTTCTACAGATATGATTTCATTTGGTCATCACAACAACCCTGGGAGGTAGGTGCTGTTATTATCCCCAATTTACAGATGGGGAAACTGAGGCAAACAAAAGGGAAAGAAGAAAGAGAAAGTGTATCAATCCACAACCAATCAACCAGTGAACATTTGTTAAGTTCCTACTATGTTTCAGGTACTTTGATAGGTCCTAGGTATGCAAAAAATAAAAATAGTCCTTTGCCTTCAAGGAGCATGTATTTTATCAGGGTATATAACATACAAATAAATAAGTAAATAAGGATAGAAAATATAAGGTATTTTAAAAAATAAATACACTAGCAGATGAGGGGATCAAGGAAGACATCTTATAGGAGGTGGCAACTGAACTTGAACTTTGAAGGAAACTAAGGGAGTCTAAGGGGCTGAGGAGTGAGGGCATTACAGGTCTGGGGGACAGTTAGTGCAAAGGCTTCAAGACAGGAGGTGGGGTTTTAAATGAGGAACAGCAATTTTACTGAAGTAAATGAAGGGATTGCTGTTGTTCAGTTATTCCAGTTGTGTCTGACTCTTTATAACCCCATTTGGGGTTTTCTTGGCAAAGAACTGGAGTGATTTGTCATTTCCTTCCCCAACTCATTTTACAGATGAGGAAACTGAGGCAAACAGGGTTAAGTGACTTGTCCAGGGTCACACAGCTAGTAAGTGTTTGAGGCTGGGTTTAAACTAATAAAGATGAATCTTACTGACTCCATGTGTAAAAAGACTAGAGAGATAGGTTGGTGCTATGTTGAAAAGGACTAAATAATGAAAACGTTTTGATAATCAATGTAGAGAATACTGGATTTAGAGTCAGAATCCCTGGGTTCAAATGAAGCCTCTGTGAAACCTTAAGGACATAATTTAGCCGTTCTGAGCCTGTTTCCTCTATAGAAGGACTAGAATTTAATCACTGGACAAACCCGAGCTGTAGAGTGATGATCTTCTGCATGATACAAAAACGAATTGGTATAATTGTTCCATTTAAAAAAATTATAGTTGTTACTGATCTTCTTCTTTAACTTTGAAATACTTGAGTTTTTGAATAAGTACCCAAATGGTCCATTTTTTCTCTTCCTTCTACAACTGGTACAGAGCTCTTCCTCTCCTGCTGCCATGGCAACCCTTGTTCCCAGGCGGTTGCTGCCAGAGACCCCTCCAGCCAAAGCCCTCTGCCAGTGCTCCTTGTCCTTCCAAAGCCTCCTGGGACAAGCTCCAGGACTCACTCAGCCATCTCAGCTTCCACCCAGCACCCCCAAATGGGATAACAAAGCACTCAGCCTAATGTGTGGCACATTGTAGTTGCCTGCTAAATGCTTTCCCCTTCTTTATCTTGTCTTTAGGGACTAAGTGAGGCTCAAAATTGAGCTGGAGGATTCAGGATTTGGGACTTAGGACACCACTGTTTAGTTACCCTGTTCTCTATGCCTTTGCAGAGGCTGTCCCCCATGTCAAGAATGTCATCTCTTCTTGCCTTTGCTTTTAGAACACATTCCCTTAATGATTCAGCTCAATTGCTACCTCCTTCAAGAAGTCTTTCCTGATCCCCCAGTGGTTAATGCTTATACTTCCTCCAGCCCCACCCCAGCAAAAATCACTTCTTACTTATTTCATATTTATCTATGATTATGTTGTACCCCCTGCTCCTTGTGGGCAGGGATTGTGTCACTTGTATTTGTGTCCTCAGCGTCTAGCATCGTGCCTGACATGTAGTAGACACTGAATAAATGCTTATAGATTGATTTCTTGATCGTGGTCTAAAAGCTGGGCTGGTAACATAGCCTCAGTTTACCTTATTTCCATCACAGAAGGTAATTTAAAAAATTCAGTTCCTCTCTCTCTCTGTCTCTCTGTCTCTGTATCTCTCTCCTTCCCTCCTTCCCTCTCCCCTCCTGTCTCTCCACCTGTCTTTTTCTAAGAGATAAAGTTCATTTACAGCCAGCAGGTGGCTCTAATGAGCTCCATATCTTTTTCTTCTCTTGACCTAAAGATTCCACTCTTACAGCTCTTTAGGGAAAGCCTCCAGGAAAAGTCAATGTTTCTAAAAAATTGAGTTTATTTTTTCTATCTTCACTTGTTAATTCTACTATCAAAGGCTCTGTAGCTTATAGGGACTCAGTAATTTAACTGTGAAATCAAACACTTTCCCCTTTGCTTTTATCTCCTGAGCCATGAAAGAATTTTTAATGAGTATTAATTCACTTCTTATCTTTGTGAATAATAATGAATTATACTTATGTAGTCTGTATTTTGGAAGAGTTTTAAAGAACTTTGTAGATATCACCCCAAAGTCTCTCTGAAGTCTATCCATGGGAGAGTTGATCCATGAAAAGATGAAGAAATGAGCCCAAGAGAACAGGTCATTAGTGATTTCAGGAATAGAACTTGTCATGTTTTCCCTTTCTTGAGGGCATCTTTTAAAAAGACCTTGGAAGGGGACCAGCAAGCTTTTGGACTTATCACTGCATTGTGGTGTAGTAGAAGGAGGGCTGAGCTTGGAATTCTCAGAGCTTACATTCTAATGGGGAGGTGAGGGGGGGCACAACACATAAAGGGCAGTGGTAGCCAGGTAAGGCAATGTGTTTGGGGAGTCATAGGAATTGTGAGTAGAACCATGGGTGAGTGAGTTGTCATTTCCTTTCCAGAAGTACTTGGTAGTATTGATTTGATGACTATTTTATGCAATGGACGGAATACTGGCCCTGGAGTCAGGAGAATCTGAGTTCAAATCACGCATCAGACTCTTGACACTTACTAGCTGTGTGACCCTGGGCAAGTCACTTAACCCTGATTGCTTCCCCTAAAAAATCCCTCAAACTCCTAGGTAGCAAGAGGTAGAACAGGAGTGAGGGGGTAAAATGCGTGGTGGTGGTAGGCTAAATGGCAAGATGACTCAAGAAGTCAGGGAAAGATGTATGTAATAATCAGGGACCTGCTAGGTATTGTTGGTTAAGTGGATGAATGATATAAAAAGCTCATTATTAAGTGCTTACTGTATATTAAACAATGGTCTAAAAGAGGGGGGTACAAATAGAGAAAGTAAGACAATTCTGGCTCTCAGGGTGCTCCCATTATTCTGGGGGAACCAGGATATATAGAAGTTTTTCATTTTAAGTCAGATGGAAAAGCCCCATAGTCCTTAGGGTAAAGTAGCAAAGCACATACTAATGCCTCTTCTTTTATGTCATTATTTAATTTAATTTAATGAGTTTATTCTCATTCACTTGCCAGTGAAGTTCAGGCTTACAACATGCCTTCCAAAGCTGAGTGAGTTAGCTCATCCAGGGACTGAGGCATACCTGCATAATATTATTGACTGATTGACTGGTCCAGAGGTAGTATGAGATAATGGCCACAAGCTCAGGAGATTTGTATTCTTAAGAATTACAGTGGCACTGTCTCTGGAGTCAGGAGGACCTGAGTTCAAATCTGGCCTCAGATACTTAACACTTACTAGCTGTGTGACCTTGGGCAAGTCATTTAACCCCAATTGCCCTGCCTTCCCCCATCCAAAAAGCAAAAACAAAACAAAAAATCCCCCAAGAATTACAGTGTGCAGACAGACTCAGGGACAATAAATGATATGACAGTGATCACACAGCTGGTATGTGTGAAGGGTAGAATTTGAATTCAGGTTTTTCCTGACTCTGAGTGCAGAGTTCTGTTCCTTATCCCATGTTACCATGTATGGTAATAAAAGAATTGGTAGAAGAGATAGTTTAGCCAGTGCCAGTGGCCTTTGAAAGACTATGGAGAGAGGGAGATGTTTTATGTCAAAAAAGAGGGTAGAGTCTTTAAGGTATAGGCTAATGAACTTGACTTTAATTTCTGGTGAATTCTAGAATGCATCATTACAGCAAAAGGTTATGGACATTTTGAAAGGGGAATGGTGACCCCAAAAAGCCAACATGGAATCATTAAGAATAGGTCAGACTTAGGGTGACTAAGTGGCACAGTGAATAGAACACCGGCCCTGGAGTCAGGAGGACCTGAGTTCAAATCCTGACTCAGACACTTAACACAAAAATTAGCCATGTGACCTTGGGCAAGTCACTTAACCCCAACTGCCCTCCAAAAAAGCAAAAAAAAAAAAAAAAAAGAATAGGTCAGACTAACTCCATGTCCTTTTTAGACATTGAAACCAGCTCATTAAATCAGGGGAATTCTAGAAACATAGCATGATAGCTGTCTTCAAGTATTTCAAGAGTTGTCACATGGAAAGCTTGTTCTTTCTGACCCCTGTGGACAGAACAAGGAGCAATGGGTTGGAAGTTCCAAAGAGGCAGATTTCAGTTGATATAAGGAAAGTTTTCCTAACAGTTTTTCCTGTCTGAAAGCAGAATGGCTATCTCAAGTGGCAGTGAGTTCCCCATCATTGGAGTTCTTTCAATGGAGACCAGATCACCACATGTCAGAAATATTGTAAAGGAAATTTCTGTTCAGATAACTTCCAAGGTCACAAGGAGGAGACATTTTACTTGTTTCCTTTAGTACCGGTGTAGCAAAGCATGATAGACAGAAGGAAGCAATTTGTTAGCATAGTGAAGAAAGTGTTGGGTTTGGAGTCAGGAAAGCTTTCATTCAAATCCTGCCTCTGACACTTATTGCGTAACCCTGGGCAAATCACATAATGTCTCAGTTTTCTCACCTGTGAAATGGGGATAATAATATTACCTGCCTCCTATGACTATTGTGAGGCTCAAATGAGATAATAGAGGTAAAGCACTTTGTAAACCTTAAAGTTCTATGTACATACCAGATTATTATTAAGCTGTAGAAAGGTAGATTGCAGTCTGATTTGCCCAATAGGTTGTTATGGGAGGTAGTAGAAGGAATAATGATGTTTAGCCAGGAGAAAAAAAGACTTAGAGGGAATATGATGGCTGCCTTGAAGTATTTGAAGGGCTGTCCTATGTAGGTATTAAACTTAATCAGGTTGTCCTCAAGTAGGTGTCAATAATAAAACTGAAGCTTAATATGAGGAAAAACTTCTAATAATTGGAGCTGTCCAAAGGTGGAAAGGGCTACCTTGTGAAACAGTAGATTCACCATTACTGGCAGTCTTCCAACAGAGCTTAATGGTTACTTATTGAGAAAGTTTTAGATGGGATTCTTGTTCAAGTGCTAGTTGGACCAGATACTCTCTGAGGCTCAGAGATTCTTTGGTTCTGTAGGTAGTTATGAACTTGTGTTTATATCATTATAGGGGTGACATTTTTTTGGGGGGGGAATAAGTCAGTTGTTCAGTGTTCTTCAGGAGAAGCAGATAGCCTAGGTAAGAAAACAAATAAGGAAAGCTTAGAGTTAACTTATTTGATTGTCTTTTAGAGAAGCAGTAATCAACATTATCTAAGATAATTAGTTTCCATAATAGACTTTAAATACAAAATAGTGCCATTTATATCTGTACCATGTACAAATCATTTGACATACAGCAAATCATTTGCTTCTTATAATCACTTTGTGGGGTAGACTGGATAATAAAGAATCACAGAATCCAGCTTGGAATAGACCTCAGAGGTTATCCAGCCTAGCATGTACTTGTTAGGAATTCCTGAAAAATTCAATTTAATTTCAATTCAATATACACTTATTAAGTGTATTCTATATCCTAGGCACTGTACTAAAATAAGAATAAGAAAGACATCCTTTCCCTCAAGGAACTTGCAATTTAATGGAGGAAGACAACACACAAAAGGAAGCTAAAAGGAGGAGAAGTAAAAGGAGGAGAGGTTAACAGAGGGTGTCCTCCAGGGGCACAATATTCCATGAAATTGAAACCAAGAAAAACTACCACTGGAGAACGTAGAGTTACCTGGAAAGTTCTGATAAGATTAATGGTGGTTCATCCTCCACTGAAAGACCTCCAGTGATGGGAAACCCCCTACCACTATGAGTTTTAGTGATCTTATCCTGGTCATTTTCTTTTGAAAAGTTTTCAATATCCTTCCAAGGTACCCACAACTAATTATATTTCTCTTGATATAGTCATCATTCTCATATATATATATATATATTTGTTACTGCTTCTTCAGACCATATAGAATTTCTGGGCTCTCTTAACCCAACTCCCATTCTCATAGATTAGCTGAGTCCTTGGACTTGGCCACATCATCTTTCCCTGATGTTACTGGCTCAAGCTCCCATTCCACTGTGTTCTCCCTAGTGTTAACTGCCAGTGATGAGCACCCCAGTTTCATTTAACCAATTAATTTCAGTTAGTTTTCACAAAGGGATATTTCCTTGGCAGACATAGCAAGAACAGAAGTAAGAAAGCATTTCTCCTTTCTCCTTTCCCTCCTCCCTCAACTGGAGGAGCTACACTTTTCTGATATATTACTTCAGTCTCTACAAAAAGTGGGCTCATCTATTAAGTCGATTCTATAAAACATTTGACCCACCAAATTCACTTCCAAATACAGTATAACCTCTGAATGAGGACTCATTTTAGCTGCCACAGGACTGGGCAAATCAGACCATTCTTCTGGGCCTCCAGTACTATGTTGCTTGTTCTTTCTCTCTGGCTTGGCATGGACTCCAGCTCCTGGCCTTTGGGTGCTTCTGAACATTCAAAGTTCACAAAGTTGAGCCATCTCCCAATATTTCTTCACCCAAAATCAGGAAAGAAGGGATGCAACAGAAACAGAGGCAATGAATGGCAGAGGCTTTCATGCTTGAATTCATGGTGGCTCTGGGTGAGAGAGGGCCAGAGACTCTCTCTGACCTGGGCTTCACAGCTCTTGTCCTCCTTGCTAAAACACCAGCTGGGGAGGAAAGAGGAAGAGACTTGCTTGTGTTGGTTAGTGCCTTTTGAATGCAGCCTGTTTTGGGCTTCTTTGTGGTGCTCTGTCATTTTAGTCATGTCCAAATCTTCATGACCCCATTTGGGGTTTTCTTGGCAAAGGTACTGGAGCGATTTGCTATTTCCTTTTCCAGATCATTTTACAGATGAGGAAACCGAGACAAATAGAGTTAAGTGATTTGCTCAGCTAGCAAGTGTCTGAGACCAGATTTGAACTCAGATTTTCTTGACTCCACATTTGGCACTATGCCACCCAGCTGCCCCATTCTCTGCTCTAAAGGGTCTTATATTTTATTTCAGGGCCACTCAGAGGGTATACAAGTATATAACAAAGCAAACTGAAGAGAGAGCACTGATACCTTAGGGATGAGGGAAGGCTTAATCTTCTCATCAATATCCCTCCCTCTGCCCATCCAATATCTCCTGATCGGCAGCTGAGGTTCTAGTGTTTAGTTAAAAATTCCTCATGAGATTTGACTGTGGCCAATTTGTGTCCCAGCCAGAAGAAGCCTTGACCATGAGAACAGCTTCTGAGGAATCTGTCATCACTTATCCACCTTAGGGGAATATATCTGTGTTGGACCCTGGGAGGACATTGACAGAAATCTCGCTGTCCCTATTGTTGATTGTCATACATGTAAATGTATATATACCTACATACATATACACACATGTGTATATATATGTATATATACATGCATACACACATATAAATTTGATCTGATAGAGCACAATGTCACCTTAGGGTCTCTCTTTCATATGCCAAAGTTGCACAAGATTCCTTGAAAAATATGACAACAGAGAGAACTATGTTTAATGACTATTTGATTTTCAGTATCCAAAGAGGCATAAAACAGGGAGACAGTTTTGTTGAAGGTATTTGTGTAGTTTTTCTCCAGTTGATGGTTAACCCCTTATTTGCTAGTTCTTTGCTACTATAAAAGGAACATAAATGTAAATATTAATTGTGCATATGGTTCCTTTGATCCTTTCTTTGATCTCAAAAATAGGCATTGGTGTTAAGGGTATCACTGGATCAAAAGGTGTGTCCAGTTTAGCCACTTTTGGGACACGGTTTCAAATTGCTTTCCACAATGAACAGCTCCACCAACAGTGTATTAATGTGCCTTTTTTTCCCACAGCCTCTTCAACATTTGTCATTTTCCCTTTTTGTCATCTTTGACCTCTCTTTTTTTTTTAAGGAAGACTGGAAAGAAAGTTTGATTTTGGTAGCTTTTCACTTCACATGGGTTCAATTCAATTTCTTGGAAAAGTCTGCCTACGTATAACATTTCGTTCTCACCTTTTTGGCCCCCTATAGGCATCCTTGTGGATGGAATACTCTTTATTCCCTCTTAGAATCTGTAGTTTCATCTAAACACTGCTCAGGTAACATCATTTCTGATTTCCATAGTTGTTAGCATTCTCTTCCCATTAAAATTACTTTTTATACATTTTATAGTAATTTGCTGTGTTTATGTTATATTCTCCAAGTTAGCTTCTTGAGTGGAGGGATACTTTTTATCTGTAGCCCTGGTGCTTAACATGGAGGCTTAATATGTTTTTTGAGTTATTCAATTAAAGAATAGCAGACTGTTTTAAAATGCAGATGTAGAGGAGTAGATTAATACTATTGTAAGCATTTACTGTGTGACTTTTGTTTTGGCAGGGGAGAGGAGAGGAAGGCAGGATTGGACCATTAGATTATCTGAAGTTATTTTAAAAACAGTTTTACTATCATGTCTATAAATTTGATCAACAATATTATCTTTTGGGCTATTCTCTAAAACTATTTTTTCTTTTCTTTCAGAAATGTGTACCTCATTAAGGAAAGATGATCATAACTGTGGTCTGAAGTTCCTCATTTCACTTCAAGTATCTGTAATTGGCTCATGCTTATGAAGAGTATATCTACCATTCCTCTAGACAAAACTATGAATTTTATCAGTCTTTCCACAGAGGTTTCTTTTAACCCAAGATCAGTCTTGTATAGTGTGTTGGATATTTTCTTTTTAAAACATGTTTATGATCACTGGATTTAATATAATTCATTAGATTCACAAACCTCAGTGAGAATCAGGCTCAACTGCTCATTATCTCAGGAAGACAATGTTCTTTTAATTCCCCTGCTCTAGATTTAGGATTTCGGATTATTCATAGATTTCTTCCTAGGGTTTTCTCTCCTGTGAATACCAAGGGAGAGAACATGTCTCTTTTCTAAATAAGGGAAAATGGATTCTTTTTCTCTGCCTCAATACATTTTTGATAAGGGTTATTATGCAAACAGAACAGAAATCCCACCTCTCCTGTCTCTGCCAATGTATCAGGGGGACTGCTGCTTCACTTAAGTTAAAGATAGTACCTAGTCTAAAACGAAGAGGAAAAAGTCCCTGAAAATTTTGGCCTTTACCAAAAAATTTATTGACTTAGAATTGTTGAAAATCCTTTTGGTTGAACAAGTGGAAATGTATATCTGTTGAAGAACCTCTTTGAGTTGTAACCCCTTTCTTAGTGAATTTTGAAGAGGACCCCAAGGAATTATCCTAACAGATCTTCTTACTTTATAACATTACACATTAGAGTAATTTAATTTATGTCAAATTAATTCTCCAAATGCTACTGGATATCAGCTGCAAATTGAATTTTTTGGGGCCATTACATTAGGTGGCAGTGTGATTGACACAAGTTTGAATATAGGAACACTGTGGCTTCGACTTCAAGGGAGAGCTTTTATTTTATTTTATCTTTTTGATTTTTAAGTAGAATAAGAAGTCAGAAAATTACTGGTATTTTTCTATGGAAAAAAACAACCTTGGATTTGGAGTCATAAGACCTGAGTTCAAATCTTCGCTGTCCTTTCTATTATTTCTGTGAAGTTATTACTTCTTGGGCAAGTCACTGTACCCTAGTGGGCCCCAGTTTTCTCAACTTAAAAATTATGGGGTTGAAATAGAGGACTCTAAGGTTATATCTAGCTTTAAATCAGTGGTTCTCAACCTTCCTAATGCTGCAACCCTTTAATACTCATATGTGGGCATATCTGCATGTGTGTGGACCCGCCTGGAGATGGATAGAGGAGCAGTGTATCAGTTCCTAAGACCATCGGAAATATGTGTTTTCTGATGGTCTTAGGTGACCTCTGTGAAAGGGTGTTTGACCCTCAAAGGGGTCATGACCCACAGGTTGAGAACCCCTGCTCTAAATCAATGATCCCATAACTCTAAATATTAAGATAGATACAGAACTGTGGGATTCTTGCTGTTTAAGAAAATAACCCATGACAATTATTCAAGGACCTTGATTGTTCCATGAATGTATTTTTCAAGCAATGCCGATTTCAATCCTTCTACAACTTAGTGGAAGAGCTTTAAGGGTGGCTATGACTAGAACATTCTTCACCCTGTAGCCAACCTCCTGATGAGACTACCAATTTAGTGAAGCTAACTCTTGGACCAAAGCCATGCCATCACTGAGTCCATACTGAAAACCTTTCTACCTTGGCTAGACCTGCCAGAAGTTGATTCCACAGCCATAGCTTTCAAGAACCCAGGGTGGTTAATCTCTTCACCCTAATGAAGCATTGGAGTTGGGCTTTGTTGGAGATCAGGCAGGGGTATGCTTGTAAATGTTTCACAATCAACTTTTTGACAGGGAAACAAATTTTGCTTATGACATGCTTTAAACTTTAATCTGCATTGTTAACGTATTCTTCATCACTTTCTAAAGTCTGAGAAATCAACAGAATAATACATCAAGCCTTGATTTGTAGCATTTGCCGAATTCTGAAATATGAATGCTCACAGTCAACATTTAACAATAATTTCAGGAGCTTGCTTTAGCACATGGCTGCATTATGTACCAGTTAACTAAAAATGACACAGCCTTTACCTGATAGGGTCTAGAAATTGAATATGTAAGTTGTATAAATTCTGTTTAAGTCCATAAGGATGTATTGAACACCTTAATGCAGGCAGGGTTTGCTTTCACTTGGGTAGAGTTGGTGCCAGGAAAGCCTCTTTGCCTTAAAATATACTTTCCTCATCACTTTCCTGGTGCTTGAAATTCCTTTACACGGTGTAAAAAGAAAGGTTTTCAATCCACAATTGGAAACACATTTTAAAAAGCCAATGCCTGTAGCACATATCAGATTGCATACCATCTTGCTTGGGGAGGGGGAGATGAGGGGAGAGAAGAAAATTTAGAACTCAAAATCTTATAAACATGAATGTTGAAAACTAAAAACAACCCAAAAAAACCCCCCAAATGCCTGTGGGTGTAATAACCCAGGGATTTAACAGTTTTCATACTATTTAAGAACTAGGCCGAGATAGTCACAAAAACCAAGGGATTTGGACAAACAAGGGGACACAGAGTCAGATTGCTCTGAGCACTGTTCTAATCTTATAACACACAGCTTAACACTTAAAAAAATATATTTAAAGGATGAATAAAGCAGTGGTAGAAAAATGTCAAAGCTGTTGAAATATTTTGTGTTTTCTGTTTTCATTCCAATTCTGTGATGTCTAATGTTTTATATTCTAAAACAATTTGCTTTACAAGCATTTGTGTGATTTCATAATGATGGACTTGTTGTTTCTATTTTGTCTGTTGGTTCTATTTTGACTCTAAGATGAGTGAATCTTGTTCCTCTTCAACAACCAGGTGAATGACTGATTTTAAAAAATCATTTCTTAAGAACGAATTTTGATGGGAAGCTTTTGATAGGGGGCATGAAAGCATTAAGGACCAGAAAGGGAGAGCAGAGATGTAAGGGAACTTCATGTGTGCATAATGAAGCTCATGAACTTCCTAAACTTGTTCCTCTTCCAATTTTGCCAATTTCTATAGAGAACACTGCCATGTTTTCAAACCCCCAGGGTTTGTAACCTCAGAATCATCTCTGACTCTTTCCTCCTCCTCTTCCTCACTCCCTAGATCCAAACAGTTCCCAAGTCCTGAGGATTCTATTTTCACATATCTTGTTTCAGTCTCCTTCTCTATGCTAACACAGCCAGAACTATAGGTCAGGTCTTCCTTCTCCTCCTCCTTCCTTCTTCTTTTTTTTTTTGCTTTTTGGAGGGGGGAGGGGAGGGCAATTGGGGTTAAGTGACTTGCCCAAGGTCACATGGCTAGTAAGTGTTAAGTGTCTGAGGCCAAATTTGAACTCAAGTCCTCCTGAATCCAGGGCTGGTGCTCTATTTATTATGCCACCTAGACGCCCCTCCTCCTTCTTTTCTGCTTGAATTACTATAATAGCCTTCTAATTGTTTGCCCTGTATCTTGTCTCTTCTCTCTCCCATCCATCCTTCACACAAAGCAGACTTTCTAAGTAAGGCACAGGACTGATCTTGTCTCTCTCTCGCTCAAAAACTCATTGGCTCTCCGTTGCCTAGAGAAGCAGGTAGGTTGGATCAGTGGATAGACTGTTGGATCTGGAGTCAGGAAGACCTGAGTTCAAATTAGACCTCAGACACTTACTGACTGGGTGAAGATGGAGTGGTCACTTAACCTCGGTTTGCCTCAGTTTCCTCAGTTGTGAAGTGGGGATGATAATAATAGCACCTACCTTTGCAAGGTTGTGAAGATCAGATGAGATGGTATATGCAGCGTATGGTACATTGTTGTTGTCATTTTTGTTCAGTCCTGTCTGACTCTTCATGATCTCATTTGGGGTTTTCTTGGCAAAGATACTGGTGCAGTTTGCCATTTCCTTCTCCAGCTCACTTTACAGATGAGGAAACTGAGGCAAACAAGGTTAAGTGACTTGCTCAGGGTCACATAGTCAATTAGCATCTGAAGTCAAATTTGAACTCAGGAAGATGAGTCTTCCTGACTTCAGCCCTGGTACCCTATCTACTGTGCCACCTGGCTGTCTTGGTATTTATGGTAGGCACTTAATAAATGTTGGTTCCCTTTCTCCCCAATAAGATAAAATACAGATTCCTTAACATGGCATTTCAGTCCCTCCACAGTCTAGCTTCCACTTACCTTTGCTACCTCATTCCACACTACTCTCAGATGTCTTTTTACACGTAGCTTCGTGTTAAAAGCTTCGTATTCATGGTCCCTTAGCTCATGGTTTCTATATTCTTCACTTTTCTTGTCATCTTCTTTTGTATATGCTTTAGTTGTCAACATCCTTGTTTCCCTCTTCAAATATGATGCCTAGGATTGAATATAGTATTCCAGATGTGATCTGACCAGGGCAGAGGACAGTAGGAAAGTCATCTTCCTTGATTTGGACACTATACTTCTTTTAATACCTCAGTTTGCCTTAGCTGTTTCATCTAACACATTACCCATTGGCACATATTGATTCTACTCCTTTCTGGACTTTTGTCAGAAGCATCATTTATAAGCCACTTCTCCATCTTGTGCTGTTAATTAAGCTTTTTAAAAAACCCAAGTGAAAGACTTAATATTTAATAAATTTCATGTTACTATATGAAATTCATTGCTTCAGGCTGTCAAGATCTTTTTGAATACAGATTCTGTCACAAGTTTGTTATCTATTCTTTTCAATTTTTTGTCATTCACATACTTGATAAGCCTGCCATCTTTACTTAAGTCAGCGATCCCATGGTTTTAACTATCACCTTTATTCAGATGGCTCCATTACCATGGCCTACCAGACACTTCCATGGGCACAGGTATCTCAAACTCTTTTCCAAAACTGAAATCCTTATTTTTCCTCCAAAACCTTTTCCTCTAACTTTCCTATTTCTGTCAAGGGCACGATATGAAGGTATGAGTTGCCTTGGACACATTTGTAGCCATTACATTATCATTGTAATCTAAGTCCATGCCCACTCTTTCCATAGGAATTTTGTTCATCTATAGGCTAATGTTTGGTAGTGGTAGAGGTAATGTTTTGTAACTATCATACTTACTATGGTATTTTAGTAAATGCCTTTGCTTTGAGCTAATTGTCTTTATTGGCTGACCATAAAAGGTAAGCCCTTTGGAGGAGACCATCATTTCTGAAGTGTGGACCCACAGGAGCATCCTCTGAATTCAAACCTGGGAGTAGTCATTCTCTAGGAAGCCAAATTGAGGATCAGTGACTGCTGAATTGGGGAGGTAACTCAGAGAGGATGCTACAAAAACACTGAATGGATGGAGCTAAAGGCTTATGTGACTACTAGTGATCTGCTTCTAGGTGTACGTTAGAATCAGTTCTTATTGAGAGCCATGTTAAATTTTTACTGTGAACATTTATATCCTGGAAATTGACAAACACTACAAACTGGGGTTTGATTTATTATCTTGTTGATAGTCTAAACTTAGGAAAGTGATGGAGAAGATATTAGCGCAGATTAAATTTAAAAGTATGTTTTATGTACATTTTTTGGGGAAAGCTGGTTGTTAAACATTTGCTAGCATGCCTCTGCTTACCTCTACAACAGAGGAGTCAAACACTGGCCATTCCTAAGTGTAGACAGAATATTTACTACTGGGGAATACTTACTAAAACAAATAATATGGAATGTAGATAATTTCGATATGTAGTTTTCTAAGTCAGTATGTTGTTGGCAGGGACACATATATGGTTTAGGTAAATTTGACATCACTGCTTAAAGACATATCTGAAATATGAACTCTATTTAATGTCAAGGGGGCAGCTAGGCAGTGCAATGGAGAGTATACCAGACCTGAAGTCAGGAATACTCATCTTTCTGAATTCAAATCTGGCCTCAGACACTTAGTAGCTGTGTGACCCTGAACAAGTTGCTTAACCTTGTTTACCTTTGTTTCCTCATCTGAAAAATGAGTTGGAGAAGGAAATGGTGAACCACTTTAGTATCTTTGCCAAGAAAACCCCAAATGGGGTCACAAAGAATTGGATACGATTAAAATGATGTAACATCAACAAAAAAATTTAATGCCAGTGAGAATAACTCAAGTAGAACTGTGTTGTTGACTTTTGGTCTAGACCAAGGTGTCCAAAATGTAAATAAGAAAGCTGTAATCTGACATAGAATAAATACTGATCTTGGAAGAAAGAGATCTGATTTGAATCCTGGTTCATGCTATTTACCAGCAATGTGAGGTCTGGGAAGCTGCTTCTTCCTTAACCTTATTTTCTTCCTAGGTAAAACAGGGACAAAAATCTTAATTGTGCCCACCTATCTTGCAGGGGTTCTATGAGGAAAGTGCTTTGTAAGTTGTAAATCATGGGCTGAATGTGGAATGTCATTTCTGCAAGAGAAGGAGAAGACCTTTAGCTGGGAGCAGAAAACCCCTATTCATCCTATGAGAGAGAAGTCCGACTTTCTTCAGGCATAGCTGAGGGTAGTAATGATCTAGGTATTCACTGGCTCACAACTGAAGGGCCATTTGGAGGCTAGATTCCAGTTTGGCAGCAATTGGAAAATCTCACCCAGGCATTCAATGTCATCCCTTGGTGGAGATGCCTGAGTCGTTAGTGCCCCATCTTTGTGAGGCAAACAAACAGAGGGATGTAAAGATGGCCAATTACTGGCTGCAGTAGTTGTTATTTTTCCAACTGGCCTCAAACTACATGAGCCCGAAACGAATTGACATTCACCGGTTTGTGTTTCTGGTCTCATCATTGATTAATTTCTGGATCTCCCCCTTAATCACGGAATCTCTCTGGGCCCAGGACTCCAGCTCAGTTACTGTGTTGGCTTTTCCTCTTCAGTGCACCTTGTGATGAGACAATAGCAATCAGGCTTGTTTCTCATCATTACAGGAAAGCAAACAGCAGAAGGATTTCTCAGCAGTTTAGCCCCTGGTGGCATGCTGTGACTGGCAATACAGAATAAGCTTCTAATGGGTGGGAGGATGAGGAGTGAAGGGGGGGAATGTGGGAGAATGCAAGGGGTGGGGGGAAAAGAAAGTGGTGGAAAGGAGGCTGTCTTTTAGTTTTGGAGAAAGTGGCATGAGTAGTCTTTTGCTACTTTGGAGGGATTTTGGAAGAGACTTAGTTTCTATAAAAGGCATATTCTCACTCAGGGACTTGAAAGCTGCTACAGAAATGCAAATGATCTTCTGAAATTCTGGAAGATGGGGATGGTTCCAAAGAACTCAGAAGGGAATCCATAGCAGAATGGGGAACAATAACTCCTGATAGTACCTTTACTCTCCATGGGGTGCCAGGTGGTTTAAGATTCTCTGGGGTTTCTCCTATTTTGGGAATCCATAAGAATGGTTAAAGGCCTCTAGAGTCTATGATATTTTCATTTTGTGTTGGTAGAAGTGACAGAGAGTGGGAGAGTGGGAAAAGAGCTCAATCTGGAGTCAGAGGATGTAGATTTAAACCTTGGCTCTGCCACTTAATGCCAGTATGGATTAATCAATCAATCAATTCTCAAGTGCCTACTATGTGCCAGGCACCATGCTAAGCACTGGGGAGACAAAAAGAGGTAAAAGACAGTCTCTGTCTTCGAGGAGTTTGCAATCTTATTGGGTACATCTCTGGGTCTTACTTTCCTTGTTTGTAAAGTGAAAGGTTTAGTGCTTTTCAGCTCTAACATTCTATGATTTTCGGAAGAGCTTCCTGCATATCAAATGTTGACCAGATTGGGGCAGTGCTCCAAGAAGCCACTAGGGGACAGTCAAAATCAGGGATAGAAGCAGAGCAGCTAATGAGACTAATTGTCTGGAAGAGAAGGACCCAGAGGGAAGCTGGCCCAGATTGAGGCCTACTTTTAGTTCATAGAATCATAGACTTTTAGGGCTGGCAGGGAACTTAGAGGGCATGCAGTTCAACCGTCTCATTTACCAAGGCACAGAGAACTTCACAACTTTCTAAAAGCAGAAATAACTTGTACAAGTCTCACAAGTGACAAAGTCAAGATTTCCTGACTCTTTTCACTACTTCTTTGTATAGCGTGGGCTGGATGGACAATAATCTTAGAGGGGAAGACAATAACAACACAAGGGACCAGGAAAGAAGGTTGTATTTAAGCTGTCTCGAAGGAGGCTGGGATTCTAAGAGGCAGAACCTATTCCAGGAATAGGAGAGAGGTATTGGAGCACTGGGTGTGAGGAATAACAGGTAGGCTGCTATGGCTGGATTATAGAGTGCACAGAAGGGAGTAATGTGTATAAAGAATAAAGAGAGGGCTAGATAGATAAAGACTTTATAAAGTACTTATTATGTATTCCTAGGGATATTCTTAAGTGCTGGGAATGCAAATACAAGTTTAAAAAAGAGCAGTCTCTTTTCTAAAGGAACTTATATTCTAATGGGAAAAGATAACACACAAAAGGGATCTAGAAAGGTGTGAAGGGGGAGCAAAGAGGAGAACCAGGGGAGAAGTGAACATGGATAGCCTGGCCACTCTCCGGAATGGTGATTCTGGGCCAGAACTCACCAAGTAGAGAAGGAAGCTATGAGTGGAAGCCTCTGTAGGGTAAGTAGGAATGCTGCCAGGGAAGAGGTGGAAAAGTCCGGAGAGACATGAGCCATTAGTAGAGCCAGAAGAGAAGTGAACATACATAGCCCAGACACTCCCTTAAATGAAAGAAAGGGACCAGATTGTGAAATGATAAATGTCAAATAGAGTTTATAAGCAAAAGACTGCATAGCAAATTGAGGGAAAAGAAAGTATCGCCTCCCCATTCACACATGGGCTATATTTTCTCCTCAGGTTACCACATCAGCGCTGGGGTAGCAGATCCACAGAGAATATTTGTTATCAGAGAGCTCACATGGAGGTCATATATGGAGGGTGCACATGTGGCCAGGTTGCCTTGCATCTTTTATGTAGCAGGGCTGCTGAGGTCCTCTGTTGATATCATTGCCCTGCATTCTGTTGGGTTCCATGCTTTCACTCCCTGCTAAATATCATACAGTTCCTGCTGAGTATTGGGTCTCTACTCTCTGCTGAGTTGTCTATTCTTGTGTTTTCTCTTGAACATCTCTTCTGATCTTGTGGACTCTGAGCTACTCTCTTACTATCTATTGGCTTTCAGCTATCCAACCTCTCTGGCCCATCAAATGCTTTGTTCCTATCTATTGGGGGTAGAGTAGCTAGTAAGTCTTTCCCTGATAAGAGAGGGCTAAAGCTCTTTTAGTGAGTATATAGTCCAAGGTAACTCACCTAGCCAGGCTACCTACAAAAGCCAATAGAAACCTCAGGGCTAAGACTGAGTAAATTATTTTATTTATACAGTTGTATTTTATTTTTTTCAATCAGCAAAATTCTTCTGATCATTTTTATACTAGTGCTGACTCAAAGTCTGGCCCCAGACACCTATCTGACAGGTCTTTGAATACTTAAACACAACTATCCTATTTCTCCTGAGTCTTTTTTTCTTCAGGCTCTACATCCCCAGGTTCTTCAATCAATGTTATGGGGTGGGGGTGGGGTTGGAAGGGATATAGGTTCTCAATAAAAGACCATGAAATGGCAAGAGACACTCATTGGTCAATAACCTCAGGCTTCTTGAGTTTGCAAGAACTATCAAACCCATCCATCAGGGAAGAAATAGGCCCTCACCAGCTTTTCTAGGAGATAAGAAAACACAGAGGGACCCCAGGAGGATTTATAATCTCTCACTTTTGTGTGTTTCTTTTTTCCTTTTGAGGATAATCTGACAGTGGCTATCCTGAACAAAAACCTAGTGGGCCAGTTCTCGACACAACTGTGAGTGTAACAGCTTTTTCCTCCCTTTCTTTCCTTTATTTAATGGGGAGGTTAAGGATATTTGTAAGCAGTGGGGTAGAAGCCAGCAACCTTGGTAGGGCTTAATTACTTCATGTGTAAAATGAAGGGATTGGATTAGAGGTTGCCTAAGCTCCTTCTAACTCTAAACCTATGATCTAATGACCCTGGGTAGAAGGACAGAGAGAGATTGATGGGATCCACCGATTTTGACTGGGGAGGAGGGGAGAGTAATCATCTCAGCCTTCTGGGCTAGAAAGAGACAAGGGAAGGCTTTTTGAAAGATGTGATTGTTTACAACTGCTGCATGGATTTGGATAGGGAATCCTTCAGAGATGGAAGAAAGGATTTCAGCTTTTGAAAGCTGATAACTGCACCAAGACTTCTGGTAACCGTGTATGGTATTTTCTTTGTGTATATTTTATATTTATTTATATATGTATATGCTATTTTCCCTGAAAGAACACTAGCACCTCAAAAGCAGGAACTGATTTCATTTTTGTTTTTGTATCTTTAGTGCCTTTTGTGGTGCCTGGCACATAGTAGGTCTTTTTAAAATTAGTTCATTAAAACATTTAATAATGCTTATTGATTGAGTGAATCAGTTTTGAGATTCAATGCAATCTATTGGCCTTCAGGTAACTCTCTTCATTAACTCTTTAGAATTTGGTAAAAAGCAACATATTAGAATAAGAAACATTTATAATTATCTCTTAGCAACCCTAGCTTCATTCAATGCTGCTCAGTTTATGTGCCACCTCCTATGAGAACCCTTTATGAGCTTTGTGGTTGTTACTATTCTCTTCCTCCCTAAATTATCCTATAGGTATGTATCCATTTGAGAAGTAGCATAATGTAGTACATAGGGCACTGTTCTTAGAGATTGGAAGACCTGAATTCTGACACCTACTATGTACTATGTGACCATGGGCAAGTAAGTTACTGTCCCAGATAACCCTCTAAGCACCACTTGCCAATCTGTATTGGTGAAGTGAGTTTCTACAACTGGCCTATAAGTACTTTGAGGATGGGTATTATTTTTCTTTTTTGTCTTTGTATATTCAGGGCTTAGGACACAGTGCCTGGTCCATAGGAAATATGTTGGGTTAGATTGGTCATTTTAAAGAAATCTTGAATTTCTATTGTATTATATGTAATTGATTGTATTTCATCTCACTTTTGATACCTATGTGTGTTTGGTGGGGGTTCTTCTTATCTCCATCTTATTGATTCAAGGATCAACAGAATTGATAAACAAGTTTTTCAGACACACAGATGGTCAATGTCTAGAGGAAGAGCCAAGTTTTCAGCTCTGCTCTTGCTTTCTAGTAGTCCAAAGTAGACTTCCTTCTGAAGTACCATTGTCAGCATTCCATTTTCTTTAATTTTACTCTCTTAATTTTTTTTGGAGACAATTGGAGTTAAGTGTCTGAGACTGGATTTGAACTCAGATCCTCCTGAGTCCAGGGCCAGTGCTCTATCCAATGCATTACCTGACTGCCCCTTATACTCTCAACTCTCATTGGTTCCATATTTTGTTGGGTTGACTCCTTGGTGTGTCACTGCTTAGGTCCTTTCTCACTGCTCTAGCTGGTTCTAACTATAATAAAAAGTAGAGTAAATCTAATTCTTCTTTTACAAGACAGCCCTTGCAAATACTTGACTACAAGGTAGAGTGAATGAGGGTAAGGAAGCAAGCATTTATTGAGCACTTATTATGTATCAGGCACTGTGCTAGGCATTTCATACACAATATTTTATTGGATCCTCATAACAACCCTGGGAGGTAGATGCTATAATGACAAGGTTGGGCTAGATAACCTCTGGCGGCCTTCCAGATCTAGTACCTGGGAAGTAGGGGCATTCTCATTTTGCAATTGAGAAAATTGAGTCAGACAGGGATGAAGTGACTTGCCCAGGATCACACAGTTAGTAAGTGTCTGAAGCAGGACTTGAACTCAGGTCTTTATGACTTTCTGTCCAGTGTTCTATCTATGGCTTCACTTAGTTGTCTCTCCTTCAGGTGCTTGACAGATAGTGCTACATTGTCTTTTCTTTTGAGATGCAGTTTAGGCATAATTTTATCCATGGAGCCTTTTCCTAATCTTCCAGACTTCTAGTACCCTTCCTCCAGAGGTGTGCTGTAAGCAACCTGAAGTCAGGAGAGTCGATTGGTTTTTTGGTGTAAGCATTTACACCTTGAAAACTGTCAAATGCTACAAATCAGGGCTTGATTTATTGTTTTGTTGATTGACTAGAATTAAGAAAGTGATGAAAAAATGTTAATAATGCAGTTATTATTATTGGAGTATTGTATACTCCTCAGGACAAATTTGATAGAATGGTCTGAAAGCATTCCTCTTCACACCTCCCCTCCATACTAATGGGCTATTAAATATTTATCAGCCTACCTGCGCTTCCCACCCATAAGCACTTTGTATTTGGCTACTTTATATATGTGTGTGTATACATACATATGTGGATGTGTATATATTATATTTATGATATGTTTATTTTTACATGTATTTGTTTCCCCCATTAGGATGTAAGCTTCTTGTAAATAGGGCTTGTTTCTTTTTTACTTGTATCCCAAGTGCCCACCACAGTGCCTGGCACATAAGTGTTTTCTAAATACTGGATGATTGATTGAAATAGCATTTCTGATGTTTCCTACTTGTGAGACCTTGGACAGCTCCCTTCACATCCAGAGCCTCATTTTCCTTCTGGGTAAAATGATAGGGGTTGGATTAGAGACAATCTCTGAAGTCCTTCCAACTCTAGCTCTCTGACTCTGCCTAGGAGCTTTCTCTTTCTTACTTGATAGCTAGCCCTTTGCCACTTTAAAGGCGGGCTATGTTTTCTCCTGCTTTATCTTCTTGGCATAGAAGTTTTAAAGTTTTCGTATCTTTCCTAAGATGTCGTGTATCTGATAGAGCTCTGTAGATCAGGAGCACTTCCCATGGGTAGTTAAGAGTGATTTGTGGGCTTGCCTCTATGTTTCTCCATAAATCGGGTGGTAGCTAATGCATGTTTGAGGAGACAGGTAGTATAAGTTCTTACTTGCCTTACCAAAGACGTACATTTTTCATAGGCAACATTGTTTTCCTGGAAAGGATAGTAAAGAGGCTGAGAACTAGATTGCAAAAAAATAAGATGAATGACTTTCTCAGTCTTCAAGAAGACAATAAAGCAGCCAGGGTATGGTTGGCTGTTGCTCACCAATGAATGTGAATCTTAACCCTGGTTCGCTTACTCAGTCTGAAAATAGAATAGGTTGTGCAATGGATATTTGCTGAGCAAAATGAATAGGTAAATGGAAAAAAAATGTCATTCCATATGTAAAACTGCATCACTAGTATTTTGATTTGAGAGGCAGCATGGTGAAATGGACAGAGTGTCAAACCTATAGCCCTAAGACTTAGATTCAAATCTTGCCTCAGACACCATGTGACCTTGGGTAAGTCACTTAACTTCCTCTGTATCTCAGTCTTTTCCTTGGTAAAATGAGGGATTGGACTCACTGGTCCCTAAAGTCCCATCTAGGTCCAAATCTATGATATGATTATTTAAAATATTTGCAAAGTTTTGTAAATTAAGAACAAAAATGGACTAGGTTTGGTTGACTGTATTTCTCCATTATTTTCTGTTGCTTACTATCTACAAACTTAGCAAAGTGAGGTTAACAAAGGCATCAGGATTATAAACATATGGAGACTGTGACCAGGAGAGTTGGATCAACTTCATGATTTCCCCTTCTTTCTTTATAAAACTGGGCCCAGGAGCTCCAGTCATTTCTACTGGAACCTAGATCCAAAAGCACTGAACATTCCACCACTGGTCTTTGATTGCTTATGACTCTTGGAACCACATGGTTCCTACTCCACACTCCTTTAGCTAGAGGGCTTCTTCTCTAAGAACCTCTGCGAGATTCTACCCACATATTTTATAGCTACCTGGATGATTGAAGGGGTTCTCTAGGGTAGGGTCACAAGTTAAGCAGATTTTCTTTCCCTACCAATGCAGAGCTAATGTCTTGTATATACTTGAGCTTAGCTCTTCCTAAACTTAAGACCTCTGGTTGATTTGTCTATGATCTCTGTATCAATAATGAGATATTCACAACACCCATGATGGTTATGAATATGTTGGTGTAGTTTTGGATCACAAAATATAGCAAACTCTCCACATGGAAGGCAGAACCAAGGTCTTTATTCAGAAACCATAAC
>CM053599.1:76109193-76158627 GCA_028646575.1 Pseudocheirus occidentalis
AGGGGTGTTGGAGAAGGGCATAAAAGGGAACAGATTGTGGGAGGGGCCTTACAGTGGGATCAATGTTCTGGGCTGGGGGGTAGGGGCAAAAAGGGGAGAAAATCTGTAACTCAGAACCTTGTGGAAATGAATGATGTAACCATGAAAATAAATTAAAATTAAAAAAAAGAACTATCTATGTACCAAAAAGCTCATTGACACAGATGAACCATGAAAAATATGCCTTATCATAGTATTTTCCTTTTGTGAAAGCTCCACACATTTCTAGATAATCAGTTCCTTGGCTACTTATTTGATGTGCCATCCCAGTCGACTCAGCCACTTTATAGATATTACTTAAAAAGGTGTTGGTTTGTTCCCTCTATGTCTCCCTTGTCTGAACTCTTATTCATTATAGGATGATAGACTTAGAGCTTCAAGAGCCTGAAAGATCACTTAGTCCAGGGTTGGGGAACTCATGGCCTCAAGGCCACATGTAGCCCTCTAGGTCCTTAAGTGTGGCCCCTTAGGATTTGTTCTGTGAAGTCTGTACTCAGTCAGAGGGGTGCATTTGGGGACCTAGAGGGTTACATGTAGCCTTGAGGTCACTGGTTCCCCACCCCTGAGTTCTAGTCTGACCCTTTCTATTTGAAGATTAGGAAATAAATAACCTTAGAAAACTGCAGTGATTTGCTCAAAGTTGCACAGGAAGTTAATGGAAGAGTCAGAATGTGAACTCATGTCTTTCTACCCCAGATCTCATGTTCTTTCTGCCACACCATTGTCCTGAGTAGAATTATGGTTCAGATTAGTTCCCACAAATGACACACTGTCCAATTAGAAAATAATATCTATTTTAATTATATACATAGAATAATACAAGAAGTCTCAGAAAAATGAAAGCAAAATCCCAATACACACAGAAACAGGAAGAATATATTATAAGGTGAGCAGAGAAAGGAAAAAGAAAATACCAAGCGGAGAAGCATCAACACCTGAGCACACGAGCTGGGGAATCTCAGGTACAGCCATCAGGGTTCCGCTCAGAAAGGTCCCAGGCAAGATCTCTCTCCCATGGGTGAGATTCCAATATGAAGATGATGCTGGGGGATTATATAGCATTTCTGAACAAAGGTGGCTCTGAGCCAAGAAGTTTGGCACCTGACTCTTAGTATCTCCCCCTACCAAGGAAAGGCTGTGTGCTGCTGCAAGAGTTGAGTTATGGCAAGCTTGGGAGAAAATAGCCAGTTTTCTCCAAGCATGCCTCGGCACCAGGAATGGCTAGTTCCTGAGACGTGATAAAATAACAGCTAAGTTACAAAGCACATATCCTTGATAGGTCATCTTAGGGGCAAAATAAACTTACTCACTATAGGGACATGAATTATCCCTTCAACCATATCACTCCATTAATTCATACATTCATCATTGAGTGAACATTTATTCTCTTATAGCACCTATTGGTCTATACCACTCATCCAAGGTGTCCCAAAAGTCTTAGTGCAGTTTAAAGCTATTAAAGTTTAAAACTTCCTTGAAACTTTTGGGACACCCTCTATATATTGTCTTGTACTGTAGTTATTTGTGTATGTGTCTGAACTATACAACTAGGTAGAGGTATCTAGGGCACAGTGGAAGGATTATAATCAGAAAACTGGGATTCAGTTAATACTAGTTAATCCACTTATTAGATGTGACCTTGGGCCACCAGTCTGTTAGCCTTCTTAGACTTAGTTTCCTTGTTTGCAAAGTGGAGAATAACAGCCAACCACACTGCCTAATTCAATTAGAGAGTTGTTGGGAAGATGGAAAGATCTACTATGTGTAAAACACTTTATGAACCAGAAAAACCATGTAAGTATGACTTGTCATCATTGTCAAAGAACTTTGTGATTCTTGTTCAGTTGTTTCAGTCATATCTGACTCTTCATGACCCCATTTGATCATGATATTGGCAAAGATACTGGAGGGATTTGCCGGTTCCTTCCCCAGCTTGTGACTTGCCCAGTGTCAAACAGCTAATAAGTATCTGAGGCCAGATTTGAACTGTGTTTATGAAAAATCAATCAAAGTCAATGAACTTGGTCATTGTGCACAGATTATCTCTGTATTTTTTCCTTGGCTACTTGTTTGTATAGTCAAACATGGGAACCTTAGAGTTAAAACAAATAAAATGAAGAACTCTGAACTCCAGAGATATTTGAAGACTATTGGACAATTGCTTATTTAAGGCTTAGCCTGCAGAAGTGAAGCTTTGAGAAGTATACTAGATGCTTACCATAAGTTAAAATGAGATCTGTCACCAAGAGCATCTAGCTGTGAATCAGAAAAAGTTATTTGTGAAAATAATCTTACCTTCTGACTTTCTTCTTAGAAGGTGGTAGATCTCATAACTGAGGCCCTAGGAGAGCAGGATTTGGTAGACTTTTTGATACCAGGGTTCCTCTTCTTTCTGAAATAGTGTAACAGTATCCTAGCTGAGGATTAAAATTGATCTTAAAGTTGGAAATGATTGAGACTAAAGTTGCCTTGCATGGAGTAAGTCTAGCCACCCAGCACAAATGATTGTGTCCTTTGAAGAATAAGTTAATCTAATTAATTAATTGACCCAGCAGAGATGTTTACCCAAGGGAAAGAAAAAACTAAGACTTCCAGGCCCTACAGTACCAGGAGTTGTGAGTTGTCTTTGCTGTACACATATCTTATCCATGTCTGTCTTACTACCTTGCTAAATTGTATTTAAGTTTGAGCTTGCTCTTCCTATAGGCTCCATGTTTATTTGTCTCTCAGATTTATGAGAAGAAAGTTTTGTAGAAAGTTTGTAGCTACTATTTTTGCTATGTTATTTTAGTTTACTTTTTGCTAAGACCTAATTGTGTCTACTGGTTCATTCTTACCTAGAAGTACACCAGTAGGGGCTTGTCAGCAATAATATCAGAAAGGTACCATAGGACACACCTTTGAGCCCTTATGGTAATCACCACTCTCTGGATACTTAAGCCACGAATAAGAATGAAAACTGGATAGTAGTCTAGAATAGGTGTTACAGAATCAACTTTGGTTAGCATGCAAAGCTAATGAAAACAAGTGGACTATTTTCAATTTTTTTCTGAATCTATTTTCAATATTCAATCTCTAAGACTCTGTTCAGAACCGTTGGACATCTTGTCCAATTGCCAAGGCAGAAATTTAGCAAAATAGAGGTGGAAAATGTTAGCAGAGGGTCATGCACCTGTTCTTACTTTAGGTAAGTAGTGCCAAAGCTTTAACTGGACAGTGACAGGCTTAAGCATTCTTTGGACTACTAGGAACAAAGGATTTAGTATATGGTATTCAGGGAGGACACTTTCAAAATGTTTAATTGCAGATCAAATGTCCAAAAGGATCCAGAAGAGTAAAGAGCAGAGTCCAACCTAACACACCAGTGCCAGAGTAGTACTGAGCCAGTAGCACATATGGGAATATTTCTAACTCATCATGTGATTGTATGTGTGTATCAGTGCACATGTGTGGATGTGTGTCTATATATAAGAGTTGTTATTCTTGATAGATGGGAAAAATCCAACATATTATTAGATTTGTTATTAAACTGAGATTTCAATGGTATAAGGAACTTCTAATATGAAAACTCCCTGTACCTATGTATAGTTCCCTAACTTAACCATTTAGAGAGTTACCTGGGGTACTGAAAGGATAAGGAAAGTACTCAGGGTCTTATTGCCAACATGTGTCAAACTGAACCCAGGTCTTCCTGACTCTAAGACGTGTCATATTATCATTATTAATCTTTATCTTCTCATTTTTGATAGAGTACAAATGGAAATGGACCACAACAAGTAGTTATCTTATTGGTACTCTTTTTAAAAATTTAATGAGAATGCTTTTCATGAATAGTTGTGTACTTTCTCTTGTTATTGCTATTATGCACATTAGTTGTTATTATGCACATAGAGAGCAAATTTTGTTGTTATTTAGTTATGTCCAACCTTTAATGACCACATCTGGGGTTTTCTTGCAAAGATACTGGAATGATTTGCTATTTACTTCTCCAATGGATCTAGTGGATCCATATTGTCAGGCAACCAGAGATTAAGCGACTTGCCAGGGTCACGCAGCTAGGAAATGTATAAGGTTGGATCTAGACTCAGGTCTTCCTGTCTCTAGGACCAGTGCTCTATCTGTTGAGCCACTGATTGTGTCAATGGAAGAAATTAATTAATGCAAGTATCATCCTTTTTTTTTTTTTTTACACAAAAGAAGACTAAAGACTATCTTTTTACATGATGTCTAGACTGTAAGATACGGATATGATGGTCTCAATATTTCTGTTCCTAATAAAGAAAGGCTTTATAGAAGAGATCACACCTGAATTGGGCTTTAAAGAATAGTTTGAATTTCCATGGGCCAAAATAGAGTAGGGCATTTTAGATATAGGGAATGGTAGGAACCCAGGCTTGGAGAAAAATAGCACTAGACATTTATGGTTGAAGGTAACTAGTTTCTCTAGATCACAGCACACAGAGGAGAAAAGTATGAGATAAGACTGGAAAGAAAGGGTTCTTTATGGTGCAGGGCCTTCAGAGGCGGGACTTAGGGTTTTAAACTCGACTTGGTAGGTAACTGAAGAGTGATTGATTAGCGTTGTGCATCAGAAATATTGGTCTGGCAGCAGTGTGAAGGAAGGCTTGGATGGGGAAAGAATGAAGGGGGTAAGACCTATCCTGAGTCCCTGCTAATGGTGCTAATGAGGGCCTGTGGGAGGATGATGGTAGTAGATTGGTCACCTGATTAGATAAGAGGGACAACAGAGCTAGGACAGCCAAAGATAAGCCCAGAGTTTGGAATGTAGGTAAATGTGAGGAAAGGTGTTGCCTTTGTTAGAAATAGTCAGATGGAGGGAGAAGGCCAAGATGAAAAAAAAAAGAAACAAAAGATCATTGAAACTGACAAATCATCCCTATAACTCTTAAGGAAGAATTCCAAAAACTTATTCTTCATTAATAAGTATATTAACTTCAAGCTTCATCCTGATTTGATTCCTTGACCAAATGAAATAATATGTATTGTGCTTTGTAAAACTTAAAGCACTATACAAAATGAATATAGTTATTATTATTATTTCTTAACATTTTCTCCCAGGCTGATCTATAGTCTAGAATGTAAGTTAATAAAGCAAAATTAAGTTAAGTAAGGGATCTGCTTTTACTAAGCCTTCCCCAAAGCATTAATTAATGTTTTATGCCTGCTTTTCTTTGTACAGGCTGCTAGGGAGCACCATAGTGTGCAGAGTAGGGAAAGAAGGTGGTGGGGTTAGGGAGAAGGGCCTGGCCTTAGGAAGGCTTGAATTTAAATGTGACCTCCAATATTTACCAACTATGTGACCCCGGGTAGGTCACTTGCTCTCTTTTTTGACTCAGTTTCCCCAATTGTAAAATGGGGACCGTAATAGTATCTACATCATTGCAAAGATTGTTGTGAGGATTAAATGAGATAATAATTGTGAAGTGCTTAGCACAGTATCTGGGACATGGTAGGCACTGTATAAATGCTAACTGTCGGTCCGTCTGTCTACCTATCTATCTACCTATTTACCTACCTATCTATCTACCTATCTATCTATCCTCTATCTATGTATCTATCAATGTATCTATGTATGTATCATCTCTCTCTCTCTCTCTCTCTCTCTCTCTCTCTAATTGTACTTATAAACTCCTAGAGGGCAGGGATAGCTTTTTAAAAAAATCTTTGTAGCCCTAGTATTCTGCGTATTGTCTGGCACATAGTAGGTACTTAATAAATGCTTGCTTGATTGAACAGAATTAATAGTTGCTTTTATAGAAAGACAATTGCACTTGTTTCTGTTTCAGGAAGGGGAGGAGAAAAAATTGACTGACGTTTTTTTCTAGTGGTCCAGGGTTCTACTGTAGTTAGCTCATTTAACCCTGTTTTGGGTCAAGCAACACCTCTTTTATGGAACTTTCCCTGATTAGTAATGATACTTACTGTCTAGATAGCATATAAAAAGGTGACTTGTGTCCTTCTGTAAAGTTTTGGAGCAGCCTATAGAGAGGAGTAACAGTGGAGCAGACTGTGGGGTCAGTTTAGCTGTGGAATAGATTATGGAGTAGACTATGGAGCAGATTTAGCTGTGGAACAGTAAAGAGTTTAGGTCTTTTCTCACACCCACCAACTGCTGGGTGGAGTAAAAAAAAGCAAAAAAATGTTTATATATATGTGTATATGTGTGTGTATAAATATAGATATATGTATATATGTCTCCAAAATCCTTTAGACATTATTCATTTCATTTCAAAAGTTTCTATTCATTCTACATTTAACTTTGGATTAAAATGAAACAACTATCCCACAGAATCTAAGCTGCTTGAAGGCAGGGCCTGCTTTTTTTTCTTTTGCTTTTGTATCACCAGAACCAGGCACAGAGCCACGGAGGCTCTGAAATGTTTCATTCTAGAGGGCTGACTCAGTCCCTGAGAACTCTGGTGATTTGGCTGTGGTCCCACAGTCAGTAATGGTCAGAAACAAAACTTGAGCTCAGATTGTCCTGACTCTTGGCATTGTCCTCTTTCCCTACATCAAACTGCCTTTCTTACATAAATAAGGTGTTTAACAAATTCCTGTTGGATTGGTTTAGGAAAAAAGAACGAAAGTACTTGGTTTTTTTTGGTACTTAGTTTTACCTACTTCTGAGATCAGCCTTTTAGCTGAAAACTTATTCTGGTGCAGTGGAGGGGGCGCATGGGTTGACTGGTCTGGTATTTGTAATTATCTTCTAATATGTAACAAAAGTCTCTTGAGCCAGACAGACATCCATCTACTTTTATGCTTTCTTTTGCACCGTCTGAGAGGTTGTCTGTGGAAGTGGGAAAGAGCATGAAAAATGGATGTGGCAGGAAGTAGCATTAGTTTCTTTTCATGCTGAGACTTTGGAATTGTTTGTGATTTATTGAAGCAAAGTCGATGACAGGCAGTGCCCACTGCTGCCAACTTACCCAATGGGCTGAGACCCCATAAATCTGTGCAATAAATAGCTGCCTGGTGGTATTTTTTTCTTCACCTATTTATTAACTAAAAGATAAATCTCTTTGTTGCCATGGCAACACAATCATAGAAAGTCAGATGGTTGCCAGGTAGTATAGAAGGGACCAAAATTGTCACTACTTCTGAATTAAAATTGTTTTAAAAAGTATTTTGTCTGTGTGCGTGTATGTCTCCACAGGACCAAATGAATACACATCAATGGTCTTGGACCTTAATTATTTCTGACCCTTCAAATGGCAAGTGTTTAATACTATAATGAAGCTCCAATTCCACCCCCACACTGAATATTTCCAGTAAAGAAGCTCAAGTCAAAAGTTGCTGATACTTAGAATACCAAAAATATAAAAAATGACAGGACAATCTGGATTATTTGTAGAAAGTAATTTCCTCTAGAAAAACTGTTCTTTGCAAAAGAAAAGAGTGATGGATTTTTTTTCATATCAAGGTCTTGAAACCTAATTGGATTTTCTCAAACACTCATACAATATGTAATGAAATTGAGTATGAGGTTTGCCTCAAAGTATTTTATCAGCCTTCATTAGGCCTTGTTTAATACCTCCAAGAGAAAGGGTAAATACTATCTGCATTGTACAGATGGATGAATTGATGTAATGGATTTCAAAGACTTGGCTAGAGAACCTTTGCTTTAGAAGCACCACCAAGATTAGGATATGGGATATTTGGAACCTTAGGCAGAATCACTATAATATATAATATAATGAGACACTCATATGTAATAGAATATAATGAAATAAATAAAATAAATCTAATCTAATGTAATCTAGTCTAATATAAAGACACTCATCCATCAAGTATTCTAAATAATAATACTAGTAGTTAATTTTTTATAGCACCTACTATGTGCCAGGCGCTATGCTAAGCACTTCATTATCTCATGTGATCTTCACACCAACTCTTTGAGGTAGGTTCTATTATCATTTTCATTTTACAGCTGAGGCAGACAGAGGTTAAGTGACTTGCCCAAAGTCCTATAGCTAATAAATGTCTGAGGCCAGATTTGAATTCATGTCTTCCTGACTCCAGGCTCAATACTCTATCCACTGTGCCATCTAGTTGCTTAATTAATTCTCAACTCTTCCTTCAATTTTCATGTGCATCAGAATCAGTGTTGAAGGAACATTCAAGTGTGGTTCAATCAGGTAGGAAGTGCGCCAAAACTTGACTAGACTTATAATTGGGTGTATTTTTGGTTAAATATGGAAACATTTTAAAGTAATTTGTTTACCTTATGATACAAATAAAATGTTCATATCTATTTCAATGAGTTTAATTTTAAATAATGCTGATAGAGTACAAGAAGTTCCATGAGGGCAGCAACTCTGCCATTTTAATATATTTACATCCCCAACATTGAGTGTAGGGTCTAGCACACAAGAGATGTGTAATAAAAATTTGTTGAATTGAATGGAATACACTGGGCACATGTTAGAAAGAGTCCTCAATTTAGATGAAAATCCACCGAATTCTCTTCTGGTTTTATAGCTGCCAGCTGCAGCTGTTGAGTAGTACAATTATCACATGTTAGAAGATGAAACTCCATTGAAGGTGCCTTATTTTCTTGTGATAAAATGATTTTTGTAACAATTATAAAATCCAAAGGAAAAAGATATTAGTCTAGTGGTTTCATTAGAATATTAACAAACATTTATGTGTCTTATTCATTTCATTGTTTGTTATGGCTTGAATGACACCTTATTCTACTTAGGGACCAGTCACTATGACCTCAGAGGAAAAGTGTTATTGTAGACTAATTTTGTATGAGCATATGTGTGATTTAATAGAAATGAATATAAAGACCTATAATTCTATTAAAAATCAACTGCATCCCCATTGATAGTCAAAGGACATGAACAGGTAGCTTTTAAAGGAAGAAATTCAAACTGTCAATCACCTTATAAAAATGCTAGAAGTAACTAATAATTTTTGAAATGTAAAATAAAACTCTAATCTTCCATCTCACAGTTTTCAGATTCGCAAAGTTGATAAAAAATGAAAATGACAAACACTGGAGGATTTTGGGGAAAACAGGTGCATTGTTGATGGAGCTGTGAATTGGTCCAGCCAGTTTGGAAAGCAATGTGGAAATATCCCTCCAAAGTCACTAAACTATACATACCCTCTGATGCAGAAAAATGCCACTACTAGACCCATATATCAAAGAGATTAAAGGAAGAGAAAAAAGAACCACATGAACAAAAATATTTATAGCAGTTCTTTTTGCAATGGCAAAGAGCTGGAAAACAAACAGGGTGCCCATCAGTTAGGGAATGAGACAATAAATTATGGTAAATGGATCTAACGGGACACTGCTGTGATATGAGAAATGATAAAAGGAACAGTTTCAGAGATATCGGGAAAGACTTGTATACACTGATGTGGAGCAGCATGATGAGCATGAGCAGAACCAGGAAAACAATTTAAACAACAATAACAGTGTAAAGAAAAATGACTTTGAGTAACTTGAGAATTCTGATCAATGCAAAGACCAACCATAATGCGAGATGACTAGTGATGAAGCATGCTCTCCACCTCCTAATAGAAAGGTGTTGTTGTTGTTTATCTTTCATTCACAAAGAGGACCATGACCTCAGGAAGATGTTGCCATGACTGGCAAGTGAATTGGATTTGAGGGCTGTGCAAGATCAGCAGTCTCACAATCTCCTCTGGACCCATCTCAGTCCAATGGCAAGATACAGATCAGGAAAACTGGAGATGACTCCTGATGCAGTGGGAGGCCTTGGTCTTTTTAACTTAAGGTCTTTCTGAGTTCTCACTTTGACTGAGGCAACACTATTCTGTGATTAAGGCTAGTTAAGACTGTTGTTGTTTATCCTTCTTTCTTGAAGAGAACCATGACATCAGGAAGATGATGCCATGACATGTAAGTGAATTTGAAGTAATGGACTCAAGATGAAAAATGAGACTTGCATTTTTGGACATGGTCAATGTGGGAATTTGTTTTTACTTGGCCACGTATATTTGTTACAAAGTTTATGTTTTTCTTTTTCCCAATGGGAGGAGAAATAATAAATGCTTGTTAATTTAAAAAATGAAAAATTAAATAAAACAATTGACAATATACACAAAGACACATGCGTGAAACTGACTGTGCCTGTGGAATTCTTCTGAACTATTGATCTAATTATCTTGTCAATAATACTTCTGTCATAGGGGGTAGAAGTGGAAAATATCTTTCAGGCAATGAACAATGAAGAACAGAACTGAGAATGATGGGAGGAAGAGGAGACTTTTCCCTTATAGTCAAAATTTAAAGATGAAATTAAATGTAATTATCATGTATACAGAGCACTTTCCTGCCACAACCCCATAAGATGGTCCAAAGATTTTTTTATTCCCAGCTTATAGATGGGGAAATTAAAGTTCAAAGAGGGATTTCACTCAGAATCATGTACCTGGCAAACATTCAAACCAGAATTTGAACCTAGTTGTTCTGACCCCAAAAGCAGCACGGACTTCTCTGTTGATGACATCCTCAAACGGGCTGATGATATAAAGAGCTTCATCTGTTAAAATGACTGTGGAACCAATTCACTGATCATATTCAAATTGGAGAAGAGAAATGAGATGAGTGGAGCCTCAGAGAATATTACAGAAGTCATCCTGGCCAGGGAGATATGGTTCTTTGGGTTATAAATATATGCAGATTAAAGAAACACTTTACTCTTATGTAAAGGGAGAAAAAGATTACTAGGACATCAGTGGTCTTGTATTGTTTTAAAAAATATTTATTTTCAGTTTTCAACATTCACTTCCATAAAATTTTGAGTTTCAAATTTTCTTCCCCTTCCTTCTGTCTCCCCTTCCCAAGATACTGTGCAATCTGATATAGGCTCTACATATACATTCATATTAAAATATTTTCACGTTAGTCATGGTGTAAAGAAGAGTTGGAACTAATGGGAGGAATCATGAGAAAGAAGAAACAAAACAAAAAAAGAAAAGAAGAGCAAATAGTATGGTTCTATCTGTCTCCAGATGCCATCGTTCTTTCTCTGGATGTGGATAACTCTCATAGATCCTTGCATTGTTGAAAAGAGCTAAGTTGATCAAAGTCAGTCATCACACAATGTGGATGTTACTGTGCAAAGTGCTTCTGGTTCTGCTCATTTCACTCACCACTCATATAAGCCTTTCCAGGTTTTTCTGAAGTCTGATTGCTTGCTCATCATTTCTCATAGCACAGTAGTATTCCATTACATTCACATACCCCAACTTGTTCAGTCATGCCCCACTTGATGTATATCCCCTCAATTTCCAGTTCTTTGCCACCACAAGAAGAACTCCTATAAATATTTTTGTACATGTAGGTCCTTTTCCCATTTTTATGATCTCTTTGGGATATAGACGTAGAAGTGGTCTTTGGTTAGAATTCCATATTGCTCTCCAGAATGGTTAGATACGTTCACAATTCCACCAACAATGCATTAGTGCTCTAATTTTCCCATATCTTTTCCAGCATTTATAATTTTCCTGTTTTGTCATATTAGCCAATCTGACAGGTGTGATATGGTACGTCAGAGTTGTTTCAATTTGCATTTCTCTGATCAACATTTTTTCACATGACTCTAGATAGCTTTAATTTCTTCCTCTAAAAACTGCCTGTCCATATCCTTTGACTGTTTATCAATTGAGGAATGACTTGTATTCATATAAATTTGACTCAATTCTCTATATATTTTAGAGATGAAGCCTTTATCAGATGCACTGGTTATAAAAATTCTTTCCCAGGTTTTTGCTTCCCCCAGTGGTCTTCTACTAAGTGACCTCACAGATCAGACAGAAGGATTTTGTGGGGTGAGTGTGGTAGAGAAAAAAGGAGGGATTTTGATTTCTGTTTCTTGCTGTATCAAGAGGGAATTTTAGTAAAAGAAACCTAAGAAATAAAATACTGGACTTAGGACCAAAAGGGCCTTAGGGATAATTTGGTTTGATAACTTCATTTTATAGATGAGGAAATTGAATCTCAAGTAAGTGAAGTGACTTGTCCAATGACGAAGTCAGCAGTCTCTGCACTATAACACAATGGCTCCCAGGCAAGGTTTAGGTATCTCAGGTCAAATGAAGTGACCTTTGTAAAAGGACTTAGCACAGTGCTTTGCATGTAGTAGGCACTATACAATTGCTTGTTTCCTTCCCTTCCCTTCCCCCTTATTTCAGTACATTCTAATAAAGAATGAGACTTGGTTTGTAATACATTACATAGAAGATCAAAATGAACTGGTAAAACCTCTCTATATTTTCTGTATAGCCAGGCAGCACAGTAGATAGAATACTAGACTTGGCATCAGGAAGAGTTGAGTTTGAATCCTGCCTCAGATACACACTAATACACACTAAACTCAGTTTACTGATTTGTAAAATGGGTCGAAAAATAGCACCTGTCTACCATGGTTGCTGTGAGGATAAGATGAGATAATATATCCAAAGACATTTGCAAGCCTTAAAGTTTTAGTTCTTATTGTTACTGTTATTAACATTGTCTGCCGGTGAGTAGGTGCTCCATGGCATGGACATACACAAAAATCTGAGAGGGTGATAATGTGTACAAGAGCTGTTATCTCCCTTGGTGAAGTGAATGTCAAAACTGGAGAGCTCACTCCCTTGAAGCTTTGAAGAAGGGTGTTTCTCTGTAGGTTTGTCTTTTTTTTAAGTAAAAATCTTGAAAAATTAAACAAACTAAGAATAATTTTTTCCAAGGTTCAGGGAAAGGGAGAAAAAATTTCCTGTAGCCCCTGCCACAGGTAGGACTAAGTAACCAAAGTTGTTCAGAGGGAAAAAGTGATAGCTGGGAAAACCAGAATAGCCAGTGTTGTAGTGGCAAGAACATTGGACCCGGGGTCAGAGGACATCAAGAATCATGTGAAGGTGAGAGCTTGTACATCAGCAAAATTGCAGATCCTTATCTCAAGAAAAGCATCACACCTCCTGGTGAATGTTAATACCAGGGTGTGACTGCAAGGTAATACTGCTACCAATCTCCAGAGCAAATCTATCAATCAATCAATATCAGCCAATAAGAATTTCTTAAGTACCTTCTGTGTGTCAAGCACTATTCCAGGCTCTGGGCATACAAGTATAAAGAATAAAATCATCTTCTTCCATTTTCATTCTTTCTCACTGTAACAAGTCATGTGGTAATGTTCCAATGGCAAGACAGAACCAGTGTGACCATAAAGTGTGAGCATCTTTTCAATGTCCTGTTAAGAATTACCCATGGCAATATGGGTCAGCCAGACCCAAGCCTACAAGTCCCCTGATTTCCATTAGGATTTTAGCCAGAGGCTTTTAGGAAGCAACCTGCTTTCCAGTTGGTAAAGCATTACCCTCAATTACATTCCTGGGAGTTTGGATTCTACTTGTTTCATAGCTTATTTCACATGGCATTATCTGGGGTCACATCACAGTTGTTTCAGCAGAGGGCCTCCCACCATGTTTTCTCCCGTGGAGAGACATGCTAATGGAGCTCCACTTTTGCCTAGAGACTTATCCCACCTGCCAGGCCAGGTCTGTCAATATGGGGTCTACCCACCAAGACAGGGTCAGTCTCCTGGTATGACAATACCAGAGCAGAAAAGACAAAAACTAGTCAGTACTCAAAGCTACAGGTCCAAACATCCTGGTTTCCTGGTGAGCAAGAAAGAGCACTAAGCAGAGTCCTGTTAAGAGGAAGCAGAAAATCTCAAAGAAGGACTAAAATAGGCTGAACCAGGGACAAATATAGCATATAACATAGAATTCAACCCAACATGTGATCAAAGGACAAGGGTTGCTGTGAGAATTCTCTACTCTTATGATGACTGGGTCATTCCACCTCTTAGATTTTTAGAGAACTCTGTGTAACTTGCCCAGCATGACTCAGTAGCTCCCCTTGGCAGCATCACTGGATGGGTATAACGTCTGTAACCTCATTAGTCAAATTGACTTAGTCTGTTTATGCATATTTTTGTTTGAAATTGTAATAGTTGATATTTATGTAGCCCTTTGAAGTCTGCCAAATACTTTAGGCAATGTACTGAAGTGGAAAGTGCGCTGTTCTTGGAGTCATGGGACCCAAGTTCCAATGTGTTACCTACTAGTAAGCGTAAGAGGCAAGTTTTGAACTCATGACTTCTTGACTCCAAATCTAGTACTCTATGCACTATGCTACACTGCCTCCATGTAGTATAATGTTCTTTATTCAATGACTTAATTATACAGAAAAGTATGTACTTCAGATTGAAGCACATCCCACAAATCAACACCTTACATGTTGTAAAAGCCTGATTGTAACTTGGCGAACTTGTAGATGGAGGCTTGTTTTATCCCAAAGCCACAGCAGCTTAATGGAGTTTTTCCTACTTTTCATGAAGTGACTGTCTAGAGAGGCATCTTGGTAGATGTAAAAAAGTTGTGAATGTAAAGTATTAGACTCAAACATAAGTCTTGGCCCTGTTACTACCTGTGTGACCTTGAGCTTTGTCAGGACCTTTTCGTCTATAAAACGAAGGTTTTGGTCTGAATCATCCTTAAGGTCCCTTCTAGCTCTTGAGTTATAAGTTTATGATGATTTGCCATATTATATATAGCATTTGCTTCATAATTAAAGACTCCAAAAAGACCAAGGCTGTCTTGCCTACCTTGGGCCAATCAATGCACCCAGAATGATATCTTCTGTACCTTTACACAGAGAGTTACTCCTTGAGACTGGGGTGGGAGAGAGAGAGAGAGGGGAGAGAGAGAGAGAGAGAAAGAGAGAGAGAGAGAGAGAGAAAGAGAGAGAGAGAGAGAGAGAGAGAGAGAGAGAGACACACAGAGAATGAGAGACAGAGTGTGTCTGTGTGTAAGGAGGTGTGGGGGAGGCTAATGGTAATAGTAAAGGATAGGGGGGTTGACAGGAAAGAATAGCCATTCATTCCCCCTGTTTCTACCCTACGAACCCCAGCCAGCTGAGGAAAATGATACCCTGAAGCAGGCAAATCTATTAGATAGGCCTCTCAGGTCTCTCTGGGGATTTTGATTTTGTAGTGGGAAATCTCTGTTTTAAGGTAACATCTATGCTATTTCCCTACCTTTCTCTTCTATCATTTGAGAACAGAGAGGACTTAGCTTGGAAATCTGGGCCCTCAAGCAAAAGCTTCCAAAAGAGCCACCTTAACCTTTGTTATCCACAAAATAAATAGCTCTCTGGCTGCCCTGGCCATGCTAAGATGTGTGCTGACAACAGCTGGATGTTTCTTTAAGCAAACTTGATAGAGGAAAATCTACACAGAAGATAATTTTGGGGGTGACTAGTCCCTTTACCAAGAGCTCCATATGATATAAGCATATAGTAGGGATTTAATACTTATTGTTCAATAAATGTATGCATGCTTTGAGTCACAAACTGTTAATTTATAAAACTTTCCAAGAATATATTTATTGAACTTAATGAGGCACATCAGCAATAAATCTGCACTGCTTCATCTTCTCCAGATATACAGCTTTTAGCTAAATTGGGCATTTGCTCTCACCCAGTGTATCTATCATAGGACACTGGAGGTCCTTTCCCCTGAATTTGTCCCAGGGTATACCTCCCTTTTTCAGACCATTCTGTTTTAGTCCCAAATAACCTTGGAGTATTGTTGCATTTCCTACAAGTGATGGATAGGAAAGGACGAATCATCCTCATAGCTTGACTGAAGCCATTAGGTACATTATCACACTATCACCTTATAGTTTGGCATTCAAGCCACTTCTTCAAAAAAACCTACTTAACTTAGCCCTTAACTTGTTCAACCTCTTGACCACCATAGACGTTTTGTGTTTTGTTTTCTTTTTTCTCTGAAAAGAAACCTGGTGTGGACTGATAATGGAGGATGCCTCCTTGATATATTGCTGTGCACGTGTGTGTGTGTGTGTGTGTGTGTGTGTGTGTGTATGTGTGTGTGCACCCGCGCAAAGCTATTACTAGGTCTATACAACCAAGTTTTTGTCCCAGGGTGTTACAATTTAGAGGGGGCTGATAGCATTTGTACTTCTTTTTGTAGATAACAGCTCCTACTTAATAAAACTAATTTGTTAAAATAGGGATCTACCAGATGCTGCTTTCATTTGCCAGTGCCTGTACCCAGGTGAGGTTCCCCTCCTCTCTCTTTGCAGAATCCTCATTACATCCAATCCATGTGCCTGGTGTACCTAGGTGTGTTTCTTCTATGGGACATTGCTGCTGCTGCCATGTTTTTCCTTTTTGCTACTCAAGTCCTTGCTCCAGGCACTAGTATGATTAGTAATGGCTCTCTTTGTGTGTGAGATTTCATAATTTATACTAAAATCAGTCCTCATCTCCAGAAAACCTCTGAGAACAAGCAACCCTTTGTGCACCTAACAAAATGGAAAAAATGGAACTTTGGAGGAGAAATAAGTGTACAAACTATCATTTAATTAGAAGCAATGTTTTCTTGTTGTTTCTCTGGTATATTTCAAAGGAGAGTCATTGAAAGTCATGACCTGATTGTGTTTTTAATGTGTCTGACCCTCCTTAAGAGAGCAGGTCTTGGCTAATGGGCTTGAGTCAAGTGTCTTCTTGCTTCCCCACTTATTTCTTCAAGTGATTAACTCATCCTGGCATGGTCGTCTCTAATTGATTTTCTCTTCTTAAATTTTTGCTGTTTTCTTGTAACTCTTCAGGCTTTCTAGGATTTTAGCAAAATACTCTTAAATTCTGTTAGGCTCTGGGTGAGGGAGAGATGGGTTGTCATTGACACATGGGTCATATAACGCCTTTACAGAAAGAAAGCCTCTAAGCATGTACTAATTAGTAGGGAAAGCTAGAGGGAATGGATGTCAGTGGGTTAAGTTCAACAAAGCGATGTTGTTTCAGACATTGGGGCAGGCTGAAGCTTTTTCCAGGGTGAAATCTATTTATTCCAAAACATTACCAGGAGGCTAGTTACTTAGAAATGGGTTGAAGGGATGAGAAGAAAACTGAGGCGAGTCAGTTAGCCTTTTCCCTTGGTTTTATCCTCCAAACCCTTACATGTTACCCCAGGGAATACCAGCAAACATAAAAAATCATACAATTGACAGTTCATCATGTGTTTTGACCTTGAGGCTAAAACCAAGGTGAAAAGAAGAAGACTGTGTATCTTACCAAGCTCAGGCCTACTTATTTATTTCCTTGAACACGTCACAGAATCCCTTTCTTGAGCTTTCACCTACTATCAAATGCCTTCTGGGATAGTTGTAAAACTGCGTGGTTGTAAATACTCCAAAGGATTTAAGTTGGCAATGGAGATGCACATAGTGGGTTTGAGCACACTGTGGGACATTAAGAACCAGGATTTATGCAGGAAAAGCAGTGTCATAAGATAACTGTACGAGAGGAAAAACGATAGTTTAGTCATGTAGCAAGCACAGTTGGTATCTATATAAGACCACAAGAATTGGAAGAAGTCCTTAATATATAGTGAATTTATAGATGGCAATATAGACAGGAGTCACACAGGAAAAATAGATTTGGATAGGTTGTAATCTGCAATGTTGGAGGAAAGGAAGGAAAGGAAAGCACACATTTATTAAGGACCTACCATGTGCTAAGCACTTTACAAATTTTATGTCATTCAATCCTCCTAATAACCTTTGGGAGGTAAGTGTTATTATTATCTTCATTTTACAATTGAAGAAATTGAGGAAGACAGAGGGAGACTTTCTCAGGGGCACAAAGTTTGAACTTGAGTGGGTACACGTCGTTGTGTTGGTAGGTCAGTGTGATAATGATCCCATAGCTGCACAAGATTTGGGATACAGTAGTGTAGGGAAAGGAGTGGATGTGATATCTCGGCAGTTGGCAAGGAGTTGGCTAGGTAGGGAGCAAAGCATAACTGGAACCACGCCTAGAGGTAGTGGGTGATAATGATGACAGTGTCTCCATATATCTTATAACCTCCGCTTTCTCTCCCTTTTAATCCATCCTTAGTACTGTTGCCAGAATAATAATAATGACTAACATTTACATGTTTTTGCATGGAAGGTTGCAAAGTACTTTACATATACTTTCTCATTTGGGCCTCATAACAACTCTGTAAGATGGTTGCTATTATTATCCTTTTACAGATGGGGAAACTGAGGCCGAGAGAGGTTAAGTGACTTGTTGAGGACCATGTCATTGGTCAGTGTTGAGGTAGGATCCAACTTTAGCTCTTTATCTATAGATCTTTTGAACCTACTTAAAATTTTCCTACATCTGCTGGATTTAAAATTCACCTTTCCTATTTCTAAAACCTGAAGGGAGCTATTCTGTCTTGATATCAGAAGTGCTCTTTTGAAGCCTGAAGAACAGCTGTAATATTTTCAGGCATATTAGAGATGTGCTTCAACTCCCTCCCTTGGAACATTGCTATTCAGGGAGCCTGATTACAGCACACCAGTGATGAGCAGTGTTATAATCTCTTCCAATAACAAAATACATGAAACTGTTCTCTGCTACTGAAACAAACACAATCTATACTTTTTTCTTTAAAACTTCTTTTTGTCATTTTCCAGTGAATTGTTTTTCAGTCTCAATCACAAGTATTGTTACATAAAGCTAATGATGTCATGTTTAGAACAATTCACTTAAACAAGAAGATCCATTCTGATTCATCTGGAAGAATATAAATAAATTATATGCACATTGTATATGTGTGTGTATATATATATATATATATATATATACACATATATAATTTTGCTATTCCCAGATGTGCATGTAGCTCATGAAAGAAAAATTAACTATATGCTTGATATTTTGATTTAGCCAGGGTGACCAATGGATGTGTTTTCTTGATTTTAAGCATAGATTCAGTAACCATTAATGCTAGAGAGGTACCAGTTTCTGATATCAAAGAGGCTTGCACAATCTATATTTAAACTTGCAGATAATTATCCCATAACTGCTTATTAAGACCATGGGATTTAGAGCTGGAAGACTAACTTAGAGAACATCTAGCTTAACTCTTTCAGGTTGTAAACGAAGACCCAGAAGCCCAGAGATAATGGAACTTTCCTATGATCACACACTCTATAAGTAAAGCAGAACTAGGTTTTAAAACCAGGTCATCTGACTCTGAATCTAATGTTCTTTTCTACTATATTTCTCTTATATTTGTTTTTTGACATGGTTTCTCATTCATTCACTATCTATCACATTTTTTATTGGTATCTTTTGTTTTTACATCACCTTCATTGATGAATATATTCCTTCTCCTACCCCCCAAATCACACTGTATTACAAAGAATTGAAAAGAAAGGGGGAAAACCAGGATTGTAAAACTAACCAACCCTCTAGTCAAGTCTGATAGTTTATTCCATGTTCTATACCCACAGTGGTTCATTTTCTTGCCTCTTCTTTGGGGCTAAGTTTGGTCATTATATTTATATAGTTTTGTTTCAGGTTTATTTTATTTTTGTTTTTTGGTAGTCACAATTTATGTTATTTTTATGGTTCTGCTTACTTCACTTTTCATCAATTCAAGTAAATCTTATCACATCTTTTTAATTTTTATATTGATAATGCTTCACAAAAGAGTAATATTCCAGTACATTGATTTATCACAACAATTGGGGTAGCTAGATGGCTCGGTGGATAGCACTGAACCTATACTTAGAAAGAGCTGAGTTTAAACCCAGCCTCAGATACTTATTAACCATGTGACCCCGGACAAATCATTTAACCTTTTCCTGCTTCAATTTCTTCAATTGTAAAATGGAGATCATAATAACACCTACCACCAGAATTGTGAGGATCAAATGAAGTAACAATTGTAAAGCATTTAGAGAAGTGTCTGGCACGTTGTAAGTGCTATATAAATTTGATGTATTATTATTATTAATTAGCAATCCTCACTTGATGCACACTTAACTTGATCTTTGTCTTTTGGTTACTATGATAACTGTTGCAAGAGACATTTCTTTCTGTCTTTGTCTTCTGTGGGGTATATAGTTTTTACTTTCTTATTTTTTAAGTTAACTTCTCCCCCCACTTCATAGTATTTCATTTTATCCAATTACATGCAAAGACAGCTTTCAAAATTCACTTTTACAAGGTTTTGAGATGATAATTTTTTCTCCCTCCTCTCCTCCCTCCACAAGATGGCATGCAATATGATATAGGCTATACATGTATAATCATATTAAACATATTTCCACATTAGTTAAATTAAGTTTTATTTTGGGATCCATTTCTCTTTCTCCCATCTCCTCCACTCTTTCCAACTGTACTTACCCCTGAATTGAGAAAACAGGAAAAACAAAACTCCTCTTACAAACATTTATAGTCAAACACAACCAAATTTCTGCATTGGACCACATACAAAAAGTTATATCTCAATCTGTAGTCTATACTCTAAGGCCATCACCTCACTACCATGAGGTGTGTAACATGTTTTATCTTGTGTCCTTTGGAATTGTGCTTGACCATTGTGTTGATCACACATTCTTAAGTCTTTCAAAGTTGCTTGTGATTATTTTTTTTAAATTTCTTGAGGGCTAATGTCTGTAGGTAAGGTTGGTGCTTATTTGGCCTCTCTTGTACCCATTTCACTTCTATTCATGTGGCCATTATCTTAGATCAACCCTTATCACCTCTCAGATTGGCTGTTATAGTGGCATCTAAATTGGTCTCCTTGCCTTAAGCCTCAACCTTCTCCAATCCATCCTCTACACAGCAGCTGAATAAGTGATTTTCCTTAATGGGAACTTAAACTATATCACCCTTCTGTGTTGTCCTATTATGTCTACGAATAAATGTAAACTTTTTTTGTCATTTAACTAACCTTCCAAGTTTAATATACATTACACTCATCATGTAGTCCATAGTTCAGCCAAACCAACAACCTTCCTGCTCCTTACACATGCCACTCCATCGCTCTCTGTATTTTTGCACTGGCTGTTCTCCATACATAGACTCCATTCTTTCTTCATCTTACCCTCTTAGAATGCCTAATTTTTTTCTGAGACAGCCCAAGTGCCTCTTTCCATATGAAGTCTTTTCTGATCTCCATTGCTACTAGTGCTTCTCCCTTTCCCAAATTCCTTTCATTCTTATTGTATATACTTAACATGTGCTTCTTGTATCCCCGAACAGAATGTAAGTTCCTTGAGGGCAGGGGACTGTCTCATTTTTCATCATTAAATACACATTTAGAACAATTATTGGCATGTGGAAGGAACTTAATAAATTCTTGTTGATTGATGTAAGCTCAATCATCCATCCAGTCATCTAACCAGAAGTCATTTATTGTTTATTATATGCATTTCACTGTGTTAGGGTGTACTACAAAGGAACCAAAGATGAGACATGGTATCTGCCTTTAAGTTGTTTGTAATCTAGTGGAGAAACACATGATCTATTGGTGTTTCTTTGAGGAGCTTAGGAAGAGCTGCCTACCTCCAATTTGTCACATTACCTGAAATTCTACCATTTGAGGGTTTTTTTCCCTTTGAATGAATAATCATCCTTTTAAGAAATGCAAATGTCCCTGAGAAGCTTAATATATTGAGGGGAACTATCAATCTTTCGTACTTTGTAACAATTTCATTTAATCAGATTTCTTTCTTCCTTAACATCAGGTGAGAATAAGCATAGTAAGGAAATAGGAATTACATTTGGGGGTGGGTGGGCAGAAGTAGAGGTGAAGATGGAAGGTAGGGAGGGTGGTTAGGTAATTTTCAACCATCTGGCACTATTGAAGAGATGATAAAGAAGCAAAATTGATGAGTAAGAAGACAGCATGGGAGCATTTGATCACTGTGGGGACAGGGAAGAGGGAAGAGAAAGAGAAAGGGAAGCAATAGAGCACAAAAGACAAACTTCGTCTACTCTACAATTTGGATAGAATATGGACAGGAAGCCAACCCTGTTATGAGGCCAAACAGCAGAATGACTGAAGTAAAGGCATCAGTAGAAAGCAAAAAGCATTCGACGTATTAGAGCCGAAAGAGCTGAGGCTGATCTGGCTCTACTACTGTCCAGCTGTGTGACGTGGGACAAGTTATCTCACTTCTCAGTACCCTTCTTTGTAGAATGAATGAGAGTACTGGATTGACTAGATCCCAAAGATCTTTCTGCTTTGGCACACTGTGGAAGAGTGTGAAGTCCTAAGCTCTTCAGGGAATATTAAAAATATTTTTGAAATCAATAACTTCATAAAATTATTTTCATGAAAACTTGTTTTGTAAAACATCAAGCAGGTTTTATAAAACCCTAATGTTTTATAGCACACTATTCTTAAATCTCTCTCTCTCTCTCTCTCTCTTTCTCTCTCTCCCTCTCTCTTTCTCCCCCCCCTCTATCTTTTACCTTTTTTTGTTTTGTTTTGATTTGGAAGGGCAGTTGGGGTTAAGTGACTTGCCCAAGGTCACAGGGCTAGTAAGTGTTTAGTGTCTGAGGCCGGATTTGAACTCAGGTGCTCCTAACTCCAGGGCCAGTACTCTATCCACTGTGCCACCTAGCCACCCCAATTTGAAAAATCTTAATCTAATGGACTTCATATTTACCTGGAGAGGCTTATACAAATTGATGCTAAGTGAGAAGAGCAGAACCAGGAAAAATTTGTACACAATCACAGACACATTGTATGTTTGACGACCAACCTTGATAAATTGGACTCTTCTCAGCAATGCACAGTTATAAGACAAGTCTACAAGTCTCATGATGGAAGGAGATGTCTACATTCAGAGAAAGATCTAGAAAGAACAGAGTTTAAATGGAGACTGAAGCAATCTACATGCTATTGTTCTTTTCCATGTTTGGATTTGTTTCTTTTTTCCCATTGTTCACTCCATTGGTTACAACCCTTCTATGCAATCAGACTAATGTCGAATGTGAAAGTATTTGCAGATCCTATACTTGCCACCATGGGCAGGAGGGAGAGGAGGGGAGAAAATTTGAAACTCAAGGGATTCTGGAACTGAATCTGGTAAACTAAAAGTGAATAAACAAATCAATTGAAAAAAAAAAGAAAACTCTTAATCTAAATTGATCTGTAAGGCTATTTAACCATTTTGAATTTTGGTATTTACAGTCACATTACTCATGTGTTTGGTTAATTTTTTATATTTTTATCTTATCTCCCCCAACACTTTGTAAGCTCCTTGAGGGTAGGAGCTTCATTTTATATTTGTAGGTTGTCAGAGTGGAAAGGGATCAATTAAAACAATAATTAGGAATTATTTTGCCCAATTGTATGCACATAAATTTGACAATCTTAGTGAAATGGATGAGTATTTACAAAAATATAAGTTGCCCCAACTAACTGAAGAGGAAGTTAGTTACTTAAATAATCCCATCTCAGAAGAAGAAATTGAACAAGCTATCAGGGAACTCCCTAGGAAAAAAATCCCCAGAGCCAGATGGATTTGCTAGTGAATTCTGTCAAACATTTGATGATCGATTGATCCCAATACTCTACAAAGTATTTGGGAAAATTGGTGAGGAAGAAGTCTTATCAAATTCTTTTTATGACACAAATATGGTACTGATACCTAAATCAGGGAGAGACAAAATAGAAAAAGAAAATTATATAGATCAATCTCCTCATGAATATAGATGCAAAAATTTTAAACAAAATATTAGCAAAAAGACTATAGCAACTTATCACAAGAATAATACATTTTGATCAGGTTGGATTTATTCCAGGAATGAAGAATGGAAAGGGATCTTAGCTGCTCTCTAGTCTAACCTTTTCATTCTACAAATTGAGGAAACTGAGGACCATAGGACCAAAGTGACTCACTCAAAATCATAAATTGGTTTAGAGGTGGAACTAGGACTTGTGAACTAGTTCTCAGCCCATAAGAATCCTGCCTTTAACTAGGCATAAGATCATGGGGAATTTACTATAGTTAGTCAATTTTAATTTGCCTTTTAATGATTTTGTTTACATTATTGTAATTATTGTGCATATTGTTCTCCAGATTTTGCTTATTTCATTCTGTATCAGTTCATGCAAATCTTCTCATTTTAAAAAATTCTTACATTTATCTTTTCATATGGTGCAATAGTATTCCACTACTACTACAGCATCTTCTTTTTGTTATGGCACCATTCTGGCTCTTTGTAATCACTGCTTCACTTTCTACATGGCCACAAATCAACTAGTAAGGAAGATAGATGGGATTATGGATCCTCTGACTTCTAATACAATGCTATGGTTTTTGTGTCATATCATACTGGCTTCAAGTCAGTTTTTTCAATTAACCCTGATTCCCTATATTGTAGTAGACTCATACTAGAACTTGAGAGACCTGGGTTCTAACTGTACTCCTTCCATTAACTTGCTCTGTGACCTTGGGAAGTCACTTCACTTTTATGAATTTCAGTTGCCTTGAAAATAAAATGAAAATATTGGACTAGATTAGAGGTGGTAAACATACTGCCCATAGCCATATACAGCCTGTAACAATCCCAGGTATGGCCTTGACCCAATTAAAATATAATTGGGAAATATTTAACAAAATAAATAAATATACAATAGAACAGAGATAATGTTTATATATGGTTCTAAGTCAACATACTGTTGGTAGTGATCCTTATGTATGGTTTAGTGGCTTCTGTTTATTTGAGTTTGACTCCTACACCATTGGACTAGATGATTCAAAGGTCCTTCTAGCTCTGGGATTCTATGGTAGTTGATGGATGATGATTAGAAACTCAAAATAATGAAATTCAAAAATTCAATTAAGTAATTCAGCAATTCAGTGCATTAGAGAGGGCCAACTTGAGGTTAGATAATATGAATTTGTAATAGATGGCACCATGGTGTGACTTCCTCCAGTGCCTTTTAGCAGCTTGGGAGGCTGGCTGATGGTGGTGATGATTTGGAATTGGGGATAGGTAGAATTTGAATTGTGGAAAGAAAAGAATTGGAGGGAGTTAAAGGTGAAGAATAGTGGTGAGTAGAACTGGTCAATTGTAGGAACAAGACTAAAGAGAGTGAAGTGAGGCCAAAGCATTGATGATTGACTAGCAGGGGGGCGGGGGAGGGAGAGAGGAACCTGTGGCCTTGAGGACACATATGGCCCTCTAGGCCCTCAAGTGCAGCCTTTGACTGAATCCAAACTTCACAGAATAAATTCCAAATTAGAAGGTCTTGCCATTAAAATTTTCCTTCTATATTCTTTCAGAAGAATTAAGAGAAATTCATGTTATTACAGCTGGAATTAGAGCTGGAATAATATTAATAACTAACATTAACTTATTGTGTGCCAGTCACCATGCTAAGCTCCATACAAATATGATCTCATTTAATCATCACAATAACCTTGTGAGGCAGGTCCTCTTATTATTCCAAAATTATTAATGAGGTTTTTGTTGTTTAGTTGTTTTCAGTTATGTTTGACTTTGTGACCTCCCCTTCATTCCCTTTCTTGGCAAAGATACAGGAGTGGTTTGCCATTTCCTTCTCTAGCTCATTTTACAGATGAGGAAACTGAGGCCAAGAGTGATAAAGTGGCTTGACCAAGGTCACACAGTGATTATCAATCCAGAGGCTGCATTGGATCTCAGGCCTTTCTGATTCCAGGCCCAGTGATTTTTCCATTGCACCACCCACTTGCCCTTTCAGAGATCTTAGAGACAATTTAGTCCAACCAACATATTTTATAGATGAAAAAAAATGACATCCTGAGAGGAGGAAATATTTTGGGGAAGATTGCATAGATTTATGAGATGCAATTGTTTAGTCTTAGTATTGGAATTGTTTTATGAATAAGGACATTAACCAAAGGTGAGAGGCAGATAAAGTCCAATGCAAGTGAGTTTGAACAAAAAAAAGTATCTTTTGGAAAGCTTCTTTGAATTATTTTGCTTAATCTTAGGAAAACTAAAAAAACATAAATGAACATCTCCAGGATCTGAGAAAGAGATGTTTGATGGATTGTCAAATGAATGAGTTTGATAAAAAGTGTGGGGTCTTTTTTGAAGTCGAAAGACCCAGGCTGGTGATTAAGCTTCTCAAGGGACAGTTGAGTAATGCTAATAGGCCTTTTTGATTTTTAATCCTTACAGGCTTGCCTATACCTGATACATGGTTGGATGGACAGTTAGTAAAGCTGGTTAATCAGTAAGTTTATCTTGGAGAGATTCCACAGATGGACCCTGAAGTAAATCAAAGGAGGAAAGCTGGTTGAATTGCATTTGGGAACCTGCAATTGTACTTTTAATGATCCCCAGCTTCTCTTGAGAAAGGATGCCATTTTAACACCAATACTCTTAGGATACTTATGAATCTGAATCAAGAAATACCACAGTCCTTAAAGAAATGAAGTTGTAGCTCACCTAAAGGACAGTGGAAAGATACATAGTGGGAGTGAATAGGCTATAGCATATTACCAAAGACTTGTGCAGTAAAAGCAATGAAATAGACACAATTAGAGATGCATGATGGGAAAACGAGGTAAGCTGATCGTATAGGGTGAGGGAGGGGTAACCAATGAGCAGTGTGTGCTCCACTGGTACCTACACAGTATCAAAAGCTATAAAGGATAGCCCCAAAGCACATTAGGTGAACTCCCACTCTGGAGGATTTATGGGGAAGCATAAGACAAAAATTAAGTGACCGTTGGTTACTTTGGAGAGAGAGATTTCAGTTAAATAATGAGGTTGGAATCCATACTGCAGGGAATTAAGAGAATTAGTGGAAAGAAAGTGTAGGTATCTACTATAGTTACTGCCTTCTCAAGGAATTTGCTGCAAAAGGAAGGAGATATAGGTTAATAGCCAAGAGATAGACAGATCAAGTGAGGTTTTTGATGACTGGGGAAACAGGGGCATATTTCTAGGTAGTAGGGAAGCAACCAATAAAGGAGAGGTTGAAGATGAGTAAGAATGGGGATGATAAGAATATAATCTCCTGGAGAAGATGGGATGGAAAAGGTTACAACATTTGCGCACATAGATGCATTTGCTTTGTTGAAGAGAAGGACCACCTCTCCTGAGCTGAAGGAGGGGATGAGGTAAAAGAGGCACAGTGGTGGAAGGAATCTGAATAATGTGATAGGAGGGGGAAGGGAGAAGAGGGGGCCTTTCTTTGTCTCCCAAGTCACTAGTTACCTCCCTCCCTAAATTACCAGGTATTTATTTTGCTTATGTAATGGGGTTCTAGCACATGTGCAGACCCCATTAGTTTGCTAAAATGGCATGAGCCACAAGGACAACATTAAGGATTTGTTTCTGGGAGAATCATGAGGAATGGAACTTGCATGGACGTTCCGTAATTGGTCCCATTTTGCCTGCCACCTGTTTAGGAGGAGCCTTTTCCCATTGAGTGTGCAGCTAGAAATGTTACATCTGTAAATGAACACTGGACATCTTTATTGCGTTCATGTGAAAGAATAAGGTGACTCCTTCATTAATGGCTTCTGGTGAGACCACCATACTGTAAGAGGAAAGGACAAGGGACCTTTCCTCCCCCACTAAGTCCATATGGACCCTGAGAAACAGGCTTGGGGCTTTGCCCTTTTCTCTTCTAAATGCAGGAAACTAAATCTCCAATCTGAGTTGGCAAGCAAGTCTAAGAATATGGGCCAGGTGCTGTGGCTAGGTCAGAACCTATGCCCTGAGGAGCAAGGGTCTGGGACTTTAGCCCAAAAGAAATTGGCAGCAATGCTAGCTTTGGATGTTAACTTGGTGGAACCAATGCTGGATAGGCAGTGAGCTAAATTGTGAACCTAATCTTTCCCAGAGATTAAGGTGATGAAGATGGGATTATGTTTCCTAGGTATGGAGGAAATGTTTTTAATTTATTCTTGGTTTATCTGTGATATAAAAATAGCTTTGGCAAAAATCCCTGGTTAAATGAAACCAAAGTGATAGTCAAAGACCTCCTAAAATTGGGGAAAACCCACTTGGTGGGGGCTTGAGCAGATGCCAGGATAGCTTACAAATCCTAAATTTGTACCTAAAAACTCAGGGGGAGGGAGGGAAGGAGAAAGGGAGGGAAGGAGGAAAGGAGGGAGAGAGAAAGAGAGAGAGAGAGCACAATACTGATCTTAAGAAAGTGGAGTCAGAGCATGTAATAATAACGGAATTTGAAGATCTTCCCTGACCCTTAATAAGCCTAAAGGAATATGAAAACCTTCCTTGCTTTGAAAATATACTCTGCCCCCTAATAGGCTGAATGTGGTCACATGGAGCCTGTGGTGGAAGAAGTTTGCTGAAGGGTGGAGCAGAGCCGAAGAGGAGAAGCTGGTTTAGGGGCGGCTTGTTGTTGAGGAAGACCCACACCTTGTTACTTTGTAATTAGGCACTGGGTCACGAGGGTTGTGATGTTCTCTGACCCTGGAGAAGGCTATTTATGCCTCTGAGGTGAGGTTTTGCTTTGGGGCTCACTTATGGGAAGTGTTGTGTGATTTGACCAGATGGGACTCTGGGCAGTTGTTGAGCCCTTGGCTTTGAAATCCCAGATATTGGTGCTTCTTTTTCTGGTAACTAACTGTATACATGTGATGGTCAGACAGCTAGAAGCCCTGTCTATTGAATTGTGTTATTTTCTCTGTCTCTATTTTTTGTCTGCTTGTAACTTCTGTTTGTATTTTCTCTGAAGTTCAGGGTGCTTACTTTTTCCCCTGAACTAGGTAAATGACATAGATTTGATTGAAGTAAGATTCTTAATCCTTTTTGACTTGTTTTCCTTTAGAAAAGCATATCAAAGAACCTGGTTAGCAGCCATCCTGGGTATGCAAGGGTGCTTGCTGTTACAGAGCACAAGTTAGATATATATTCTGTATATCTGTATATACTGTTTCCCTAGAGAACGTGAATTTCTTAAGGACAGGGACTGTAGCTTTTAAATTTGTAACCCCAGTGTTTAGCACAATGCTTTGTGTATAGTAGTCACTCAATAGATCATTGTTGCTTGATTGCATGACCATGAGCAGATAACTTAAGCTCATCATGGTAGACAGCTCTCTTAGGCTATAATTTTGGAGAGAAGTTTCCCATTAAACATTGGTGGATGAAGTTTGGATGAAGTTATAGGTCTGGCCCAACAATCCCCTTCTGTCCACCACCTCCCTTCACTCCTCTCTATCCTCTTCACCAAATTGGGCTCTTTGATTGATTACCTTTATTTAGCCCAGCCTTAATCCATTGCTGGACGTCTCCAAGACATGGTGTCTTCACCTTGCACTTCTCCTCTCAATTGGACTCATCTAATCCATGAATTTTCACTTTGAGTTCGTTAAACCCTCCAGACACTTAGGGGACATCCTAAAATGCACTGCTTGGGAGGTTGTACCCTCTTGCCCTATCTCCCTACTTAAATCCTGGTACCTCTTTATGGGCTGTCTTCTCTTATTAGACTATAAACTTCTCAAGGACTGATACTGTCTGGTTGCTTGTTTTTGAATTCCTTGCATTTAATAAAGTCTCTAACATATACTAATCACTTAATAAATGATTTTGCTCCCTTAATTCATCCATTCATTTACTTGTGGGTGTATTTACATGTAATTCTATTATTATTATGTGCTAATAATTACATTATTAAACACTTCACTGATAACATGAAAAAAGGTAAAAATTATAGCTATTCATTTTGTAACTTAATCTCTAAATTTGCCTACCATTGGTTGACAACTGAAGCATTTGAGATTTGAGGTAAACAATTCCGTAGTCCTGGTAGTGCTACAGGTGAACCTCACTGAGGCCTCCTACCTCCTACTCCCATTTTATGAATTAAAAACTACAGATTCATAGTAATGTCAGCAATCAGTAGACAATTAAAACTATTAGACATGCAATAATTATAATGAAAGTAAATATAAAGATATTTGTAAATAGTAAATTCAGGTTCATAAAACTCCTATACATAAATGCATGTATGTTTATATGTATATATGCATAATGCATATATATATATATATATATATATATTTCCATTTTGCCAGGAGGAAGACACAGTACCTTCCTGCAACAAAATTAACTTGAGTACAAACATTCAAACAGATGTCATAATTTCATAAAACACATTTCCAGAAATGAAAACAAACTGAGGTTCAACCCCACACCAGATAACTTTTTAAAATGCTCATTTCCTTTGAGGAAGATCACTGAGACTTTGTATAAGCCAAGATGTAATTCAGCTAACTTTCCCTGGGTTGAATACCATTATATAGTAGTATCAAATTAAATAGAAATGAGTGTTGCTAAACCATACAGAGGGATCTCCATGGGCTGTGCAATGACTTAGAAGCCCACACATTTATATATTTCTTTTTAAAATGAATATGTTTTCTCTAGGAACTATATTTTAATCTGGTTTGTTTGCATGAGCAGGTAGGGCTGTGTGTTTGATACCATTGAGTGTATTACCCTACTCCCCATCCAGGTACTTACAGAGGTGGGGGAGAAATCATTAACTTGCTGTCTCTTAGGGTCCACAAACTGAAATGCCAAAGCTTGTATAGTCATCTGTCTCAGTGCAGTTTTATTGGGCTCCCATTAATACCTGGTGGAAGAGGTTTCTGTTAATTTCATGCGCATTCCTCTACACCCAGTATTCTTCAAGTTTCCTCCAGTCAAGTTGAGTCATACTTCTAGGCAGATGCCTCCATTTATGATACTGGTGTTCCCTATATTCCCTGCATCCTTTTCTTAACAATAGTTTTTTCTCTCTCAAGAATAACAGTTTGCCCACATAATGGGGGCACTTTCACTTTAAATGCTGCTTGGCACTTATGGATATAGACCTTCCCTTTCTGAAATATATATCACTGGTCCCATATACTCCTTGCTTAGGAGACCATGTTGTAAATGAAGTGGCTAAGTCTGTTCCTTGAAATCTTATCTTTCTGGGCAAACGAGTTAATATAATGATAAATCTCAAGAAATCGAAACATAAGGGAGGAGGACAGATATGTATTTTTCTTGTAAATTTGACTTAGTTCTTTATATATTTGACAAATTAGGCTTTTATCAGAGATACTGGCTATAAAAATTTCCTCCCAGTTTTCTGCTCACTTTCTAATTTTGGTTGCATTGGTTTTGTTTGTGCAATACCTTTTTCATTTAATATAACAAATTATCCATTTTTACATCTCATAATGCTCTCTATTTCTTGTTTGGTCCTAAATTCTTCCCTTATCTATAGATCTGATAGGCAAACTATTCCATAATCTCCCAAAGTGCTTATGGTATCAACCATTATTTCTAAATCCTGTACCTATTTTGGCATTATCTTTGTATGTAGTGTGAGATGTTGGTCTATACTTAGTTTCTGCCATATTGTTTTCCAGTTTTTCCAGCAGGTTTTGTAAAATAGTGAGTTCTTGTACTAAAAGCTTAGATCTTTGGATTTATCAAACATTAAATTACTATGGTCCTCTACTACATTAAATTGTGTAATTACTCTATTTCATGGATCCACCACAATATTTCTTATCCAGTATTAGACTGTTTTGATTACTGCTTTATAATATAGTTTGAGATCTGTTATGGCTAGGCTACTTTTCTTCACATTTTTTTTCTTTTTGGAGGGGGAAGGCAGGGCAAATGGGGTTAAGTGACTTGCCCAAGGTCACATGGCTAGTGTTTGTGTTAAGTGTCTGAGGCTCGATTTGAACTTAGGTCCTCCTGACTCCAGGGCTGGTGCTCTATTCACTGCATCTCCTCGTCCCCCTTTCACATTTTTTTCATTGATTCACTAGGTATTCTTGACTTTTTATTCTTCCATATGAATTTTTAAATTATTTTTTCTAGCTTTATAGAATATTTTCTTAGTATCTTGATTGGTATGGCATTGAATAAGTAGATTAATTTAGGTAGAACTGTCATTTTTATTAATTGGTTCACTCCATCCATGAGCAATTAGCATGTTTTCAATTGTTTAAACCTGACTTTATTTGTGTGAAAAGGGTTTTCTGATTTTGTTCATATAATTTCTGGTTTGTCTTAGCAGGTGAACTCCCAAGTATTTTATGTTATCTACAGTTATTTTATTTTTATTTAATCTTTTTTATATGGAAATCTATTTCATACAAAACACAAACTTGCTAAGATTAACAAATGTAGAGAAATTTAAATTTAGTAAGGTGTTCTGTTGTATCAGGACAGACCTTTCAATTTCCACATTGCAATGTGTATTCCAAAGGAATGTTGTATTTATTAAAAAAAAAACAAACCTGTGGTATTAACTTCACACCCTGTTTGAATTTTGTGCATTGGTATTTCTGTATGTACCAATGACTTGCAAAAATTTTCTGTTTATAGTATAAAACATGCTTTCCTTAGGAAGAAGGTCTTGCATCTGATTTGGTTTTTAGCAAGGTCAGGTAAGAGGGACCCTCACTTGGCAATTAATGAAGTAGTTAGACATTTCCTCAGGTATGGAAGGCAAAAAATGTTCCAAGTGTTGCTTGTGGCCAAGTGTGTGACAAAGCCCTTCCATGGTTCCTTGTGAGATGAGAATTTTGAAGTAGGGAAACTTCCAGTTGGGACAAATTGGGTGACAGAAACATTTTGTCTACACTTATTTTATTTTATTTTAATTTAATTTAATTTTATTTTTTGATGGCTGAAAACTTTATTGGGCTGGATTCACACAGACCACCCATGGAGTGCTGGCCCTACCCCCACCCACCTCCCAGAAGCAGCCCACTATGTGCTAGGACTACTCCTTGGTGGTTGACTTGTAGTGCGCCAGTGTGCACGCAGAAGGGTCAGTGGCCTCGATCCACTTGGGCATCCAGTAGTGTGTGAGCCAGTCTGCACGGCCCGGGTAGTGCCTCTCAAACATCTGCCGGTAGTAATAGCCTTCCTATGTCTTGGGAGTGTTCAGTGGAAACTTTTTAGCAGAATTTTCCAGCAAGGAGTCAGAGACCTGATGCTCCATGTGCTCCTGGAGGATGGTGAACCAGGACTTCTTGATAGACGTGATTCCGTCACTGAAAGCTTCTTTCGGCCGCCAGAGAATTTCTTTGGGCAACAGGTTGGAATCCTGAAACGCCTCTCTCAGAAGATGTTTCTCAACCCCATTCTTTGGAATCCGGAGTTCCGGGGGCAGGGACAGGTAATAGGAGGTAAATCTGTGATCCAGAAATGGGACCCGCAGCTCTAGGCCGTGCGCAGCTGTGGTGCGGTCAGCATGCAGGACGTCAAAGAGATAGAGCTCCTTCAGAAGCCTCTCACTCTCCTCCTGGGCATCCTCAGCAGACAGCGCCCGGTGAAAGTAAATATAACCCTGAGTGAGTTCGTCAGAGCCTTCTCCAGAGAAGACGACCACACTGTCCGTGTTCTTCCGGATGTACTTAGAGATCAGATACATGCCCACAGACGCTCAGACGGTGGTGATGTCGTAGGTCTCCAGGCTGAAGATGACTTCGTCCAGGGCCTGGATGCCCTCCTCTGAACTGAAGAGCACCTCGTGGTGCTCACCCCCGATGTGAGCTGCCACCTTCCGAGCAGCCAACAAATCCGGGCTGTCTTCCATGCCGATCGCAAACGTCTGGAGTGGGTACGAGACTCCCGTCTCCTTCAGCTGCTTCAGGAGGGTGGCAGCCACCAAGCTAGAATCCAGACCCCCTGACAGGAGACAGCCGATCCTGCGGTCAGTCATCAAGCGCTTCTGAATATCGTGGTCAAAGAGCAGCCGGATGTTAGCCTTCACCGCCTCAAGATCAAGGCCTGAGGACAGCTTCTCCAGTGGGTGGTAGAGGGCGTGGAGGGGCGGGTCTTTGCAACCGTGGAATTTCACGGTCTCCACTGACACCACCTTCCCGTTGGTCCTGAGGTCCAGGACTTGGTAATGGCCAGGAGGGAAAGGCTCGATCTGGAGGTGGGAAGCCGTGGGGTGCTTCAAGTCCACCAGGCCTTTGGCTTCCGAGCACACAGCCAGAAATCCTTCCTCCGTCAGCACTCTAAACAGTGGTCGGACGCCAAAGGTGTCGCGCCCCAGGAACACCTTGCTGTTGGCGGTGTCCAGAAGGATGAAGGCAAACACATCATCCAGCAGGGGGGCCGTCTGCTCAATACCGCCTCTGTCGTACAGATGGAGGAGGATCTCCCCATCCATTTGTGTCTGGTACTCAAAACCAAAGTACTTCTGTAGCTGCCGGTGGTTGTAGATCTCGCCGTTGTAGCACAGCCACAGGGAGGGGAACTTCTGCAAGCGGAGGGGCTGCATGCCGGACACAGGGTCCACCACAGCCAGCTGGTGGAAGCCGAAGCAGCAGTTGGTGAAGCCACGCACATTCTTGAAGCGGAAGGCGTCGGGGCCCCGGTGGGCGATCCTCATGGTGCTCACGCACTGCGCCGGCAGGCCCTCATCATTGCTGAACAGCGCCCAGATGCCGCACATGGCAGGGCCTCAGTTTACCCCAGTGACGGAGGGGGCGACGGGAGCTGGCAGCTGGGTCTAGATGGCTTAGCCGCAGCGGGGAACAGCGAGGAGAGGACAGAAAGGCAGGGAAGGGCGGGGCCGCCCTGTCTACAGTTATTTTAAATGGGATTTCTCTTTCCATCTTTTGCTGCTAGACTTTGTTGGTAATACAAAGAAAAACTGATTATTTCTGTGGGTTTATTTTATCTCCTGTAACTTTGCTAAAGTTGTTAATTTTTTCCGTTAGTTTTTCAGTTGATTCCCTAGAATTCTCTAAGTATATCATCATATAATCTACACCAGGGATCTCAACCTTCCTAATGCTGCAACCCTTTAATACTTATATGTGGATGTATCTACATGTGGGCAGACCTGCCTGGAGATGGATAGAAGAGTGGTGGCTTGGTTCCTAAAACCATTGGAAATATGTGTTTTCTGATGGTCTTAGGTGACCCTTGTGACCCCTGTGAAAGGGTCATTCTACCCCCAAATGGGTTGTGACCCACAGGTTGAGAACCACTGATCTACACGGAGTGATAATTGTGTTTCCTCATTGCCTATTTTACTTCCTTCAATATGTTTTTCTTCTCTTATTGCCATAGCTAGCATTTTTAGTATAATATTACATAATAGTGGTGACAGTGGTCATCCTTGCTTCACCCCTGAGCTTATTGGGAAGACTTTTAGCTTATCCTCATTATAGATAATGTTTGTTGATGGTTTTAGATAGATAATGCTCATTTTGAAGAAAGCTCCTTTTATTTCTGTTTTCTAGAGCTTTTTTAAAAATAGCAATGGGAGTTATATTTTGTCAAGAGTTTTTCTGTATCTATTGATGCATATGATTTCTGTGTTTTTATTATTGATATGTCAATTATGCTGATAGTTTTCCTAATATTGAGCCAGTCTTGGCATATTTTCTGGCATAAATTCTACCTGGTCATAATGAAGGAGCACAAGTCTTGTCAGATCCTGTCATGCTAGAAAGGGCAATTATGCTCCTAGAGTAAACCTGAGATAGGAATGGATTGGCCAAGTATAGAGAGGTACAAAAGTTGTTTACTAGGGGATATACTTTTGACTTTGGGAACCCATGAAGCAAGGAAAAAAGATAAAAATTATCTTCAGTCCCTTCCATTTGTACAGTGATGGTGGCAAAGTGATAGAAAAGAGAGGAGAGAGCACTAAGGATTATACAAGTTTTAGACAATCTATAAATACCAATGTAACTGCTAATACTCTATATGTGATATTTTTGTTCAAAGATCAAGAAATATAAAGTACTTTGCAAAATTGAAAGCATTATATTATCATCATTAGTTTCTTCTTGTTCTTGTTCTTGTTCTTCTTCTTCTTGTTCTTGTTCTTCTTCTTGTTCTTCTTCTTCTTCTTCTCATGTTTTCTTCACCAGAATGTTAGCTCCTTTGACCTTCTGCCTTCTGCAGGAAAAGAAGAAACACCATGCTATCATTTCCCAGTCTCCTGCCTTTGGGGTAGGGGGGAAAATACCATTCCATTATGCTAGGTCTCCTACCTTCTGAAGGAAGAGGAGAAATACTATTCTGTGCAGCACAGGATTACCCCTTTCCAGTGAAGAGGAGAATGCCGTTCTATGATATATCTTACCTTTCCTTTTGCATTGAGGGAAAGGCGAGTACCACCATTTTTGCTCCCTTGACTTATTTGAGCAGCCTAAGGCTTTGAGAGGAATCCATTCTGTGACCACAGTCCTAGAGATGTTGACAACTTATAATGAGGAACTCATTCCTCAATGATTAACAACCCCCCAACAAACTCTTATTATTAGAGACAAGTAATGGAAGATAGAGAGTTGGTTTATAATGCTTCCAAAGGCATCAAGAGACATCATTTCATAGGATACTTGATTTTTTTCTCATGATCCTATTGAGCAAAGAGATCATAATGCTAAGAGTTGTAACTTATATGCCAACATTGCAGTGGAGGATGAGGAGAGAGAGCAATTTCACAAAGAACTTGCTAACACCTTCCCAGTTAAATGACTATATATGTACTTGACTACAATGTGCAGCTAGACATATGGAATAATGTTAAACAACTTTGAAAAATGAATTTCACGGTTAATAAATTTAATAAACAAATGTTTTATAGTTGTAATAGAAGGAACAGTACCTGTGAAGGTGGAAGACAGACTGAGCCAACTTTGTTTTCTTTATTGCTGATTCTACTTTCTCAAATGAAGGATTGTGATCTTAGAATCCAAATGTAATGGTCACATCTTTTGAATGTAATCTGTAATGTACTCTGCCCCATTTTGGCCTTGATAGTTTAAATAGGTGAGAACACATTTCAACCAATCAATCAATTATAGATTGTAGACTAAGTGTGAAAAGCCATTGACTTGCACAAGAATTGTTTGGATAGGCTAGGGAAAAGTGGACATACCTAAGAATTGTCTACAAATTATAAAGCTGTGATTGAATCCCAGAAATTGGAGGGACCATACGGTTCTAGCTGAAACCTTTAAGAATGAACTGCAGGGAGATGAGGGGAAAGGTCTTGACTTTAGCCTTGGCCAGATCTTCTTTCCCCGACCCTTTGGCCAAAGGAGTATATTGGGAAATTCAAAGGGTCTGGACTCTTTTGGACTTCTAATCTTCCCATCAGTGTACTAGTAGCATCCCTGTATCACCCACTTAAACAAGTTTATGATATCTAAAAATGGGAATATATAGGATAGGGATTGAACTTATGACTTCATTTGCATAAGGCTATCCCGGATGCCACTGCAGGTCTTCCTCTTCTCTTCCAATTATAGACTTAGAGACTTGCCTAGAGCAATGAACATCAAGATAAAATAACTTGCCTAGGGTCACACAGCTGATATGTGTCAGAAGCAGAAAGTGAATCAAGGTTTTCCTAAGTCTGAGACCAATCCTCTACCCATTATGCTAAACTGCTTTTCTAGGAAGAAGATAGATGTTCACATAGGAGGTTTAATTAGTGAATATTAATCTCTGCACTGAGAAGAACAAAAGAGCATAGAAACTGACTCAACCAGTGCATGTTTGATTTGCTTGTCAAGTGGGGAGACATGGCAGACAAGGGTAACATCAGTTTAGACTAGAAACTCATTTGTAAAATCTTACAGAGGAAGATTCTGGAAGAATTTGAATGATATTGGATCATTGCAACAAGAAACAGAGGGGAAAACAAGTTTACAGAGATCTTTGAAAGAAAGCCAATTAGTCCAGATCTTCCTAAAAACATTTAAGGATGGAGCTAGAAGGAGAATAATGAAAAAATAGAAAAAGAATGTGCCAAGACTTTTATGACAAATTCTTTTCTCTGTCAATAATAGGGTAAATACATATGGACTCTGATTATAGCTCTCCATTTGAGAAAGTAGAAATGTCAATTAAGGAGACAGAGTTGGAAAGAGAAGTTGTAATGGACCGATATTAGTTTTAAATGCATAAAATAAGGTATATAAGATTAAAAGGAAATATGTTATACTGAAATATAGTTTTCCAAATATTTTTTAAAAAGTCCATTTGCGGTAGATTATGGACCTACTTATACCTATTCTTCCTGACCTCTTTGAAAAAGATTCTCTCAAAAATCATCACAATGCATGTGACTTTTCCCCCCTCCTTTTTTTTCTGTGATTAACACATAGATGGAGAACTTCCTGGATGAAGTTCCCAGTATTTCTGTTTCAGTCACCATTTCTTTCTTAGTCACTATTACATCCAAAATAATAGTTCTCTTGGGGTGGTTAGGTGGCTCAGTGAATAGAATACTGGCCCTGGAATCAAGAGGATGTGAGTTCAAATTGGATCTCAGACACTTAACACCTACTAGCTGTTTGACCTTGGACAAGTCACTTAATCCCAATTGCCTTGCCTTCCCCCCTCCAAAAAAATCAAAATAATAGTTCTCATCACTTCTTTCACCTTATCAAGAATGAAATTAGTAGGTAAAAACAAGCAGTTACCACCCTCTCTGCTTTGGGGCAGAGAGAGAACTCCTCTAGTTTTCTGGAGGACTTAAGTCCTTCATCACTACTATAGCATGGCAGTGCCAGATTTGTGCTATTTCCAGAACCGATTCATTTTCTCCTTTTATTCTGACTGATCATAGTGAGTTCCCATCATTATATTGCTTCTGTTTCTTCCTTCATTGATCCTTTCCCAAGTGCTCTCTATTAAATTTCTTTCTTAAGTTCTCAGATTTCTTTACATGAATATATTTTCTTCTTATTCATCTTGCTCTAGCACCTTTTTACTCTATTTTCTTTCATTTAAATATCATATATCTTCTTTAGACAAATTCCATTCCTGAATTCTTGTATCACTAACTCAGTTATCAGAATGAATTCAACTGCAAGATCTTTTCTGATCCTCCTGCCTGTTGGTGTTTTACTTTTCTTAAATTATTTTGTATTTTGTGTCCCCTTACTGGAATGTTAGCTCCTTGAGGGTAAGGTCTGTTTTATTTTGTCTTTGTGTCACTAGCATAATACTTTGCAAGCAGTAGGACCTTAATAAATGCTTGTTGAGTTGAATAAAATTGAAGGGTATTATACCTGTCTATAGGTCCAAGTGTTCAAGGGTTTCTCCCTTGTGCCACATTATTCCCTTTCATAAGTTTGAATTCCTCTCTGTCTCTTCATTTTTTCTCCTTTTTGTCTTTCTTTTTAGAGAATTCTTATGCACTTTCAAAGACGACCTTATTTTCTTTTAGAGTACTGACTTTGGGGTCAGAGAAATTTGGTTCAAATCCCAGCTGGGAAGTTTTCTATTTGCATGACCTTGGACAAACCACTTATCCTCCATGGCCAACCATTTTCTCGTCTGTAAAACGAGAGAGTTGTACTAGATGAGCTCAGAAGTCCTTTCCAGTGCTAGACCTAGGATCTTCTCATAGATACTGAATGAAGACTAAAGAAACATTCTTCCAGCTCTTTCATCTTCCCTTCTATTAGGGCAGAACAAACTTGATTTTCTTCACAGTGTTCCTTGGCACGAATATCGGGCACTTTCTACAGGTCACATTTTTCTCTTCCTTAATTGCAGAGAAGGAGGATAGAATAGGTGAACCAGGATATAAAAGACATGTTAAAGAGCTAGTAAGATGTTGGAAATTGGTCTAACTAGTTTATTTCTTAAATACCACGATGCAAAAGAGGAGAACAATGATTTGTGGAATAGAGGTGCTTCAGTCTTCTAAATTAAGTCAATTATTTTATGCTAACCTGTAGGTCAACTGTCAACAATCATTCATCCAACAAAAATATATTAAACACTAATAGAGAAACAAATAAATAAAGCACTATCTCTACTCTCAAGGTGGTAACAGTAAAGTAACAGATTAGGCATGTACACACCAAATTGAGTATGATATAAAGTAAGACACAACCACCAAAATCACTTTTAATTAGTGTGATTTTTCCAAAGCAACCCACTACTTTAAAACAGATCACAAAGGGAATGTTTGTCTTCTTTCAAAATACTTAACAGCACCCACATATACATTCAAAACCTAATTTGTTAGCTATAAGGAAGTTTTATCTCATTAAAATAGATCCCTTAAAGATTTTTGCTTATATTTGAATTTAGTGTGAATTCCTAGAACACCAGACATAAGTATTTACATAAATTCATGGTCATATTTTGAAAATCTGTCTTGAATCCAATTTAACATATGTTATTAAGGACTTACTAAGGAGTGGGTACTGTCCTTAAACACAAAAATAAAACATTTCCAACCCTCAAAGAACTTCAATTCTACTTGGAATTCTAACATGTACACAAATAAGTAAGTACAGTGTAATTTGAAGAGCATGAGAGAACTAACAATTGAGGGGAGGGGAGCAGGGAAGATTTTATGGAGGAGGTGACATGTAAGATAAGCCTTGAAGCCAAGTAAAGATTGTAAAGGGCAGAGACGGGAAGGGAGGAGATTCTAGGTCTAGGATAAATCTGGTGCTCTCATGTATGTCTGAAAGGTAATTTTATTAACATCGGTATAGCCTGGGTTGAATGACTCCATCTTCATAGACTCACCCTTTTAACAAAGTGATTTTGTAATCGGGGGGTACCAAGTACAATTGCAGTACCCATGGGAGACATGGAGATAACACAACTGCTCTTGTGACACCCTTCTTTTGAGTCAGTGCATAGGTAGATCACACTTAGAACACCAACGCTCCTGGAGACTCCTTGAAAGACAAACAATAGTTACCTGCTCTCTGAATGCCCAAAGCCTATCAGCATCTGATTCTGTTTCCACTGATGAATTATTTCTCCTCATCAGACAACAGGATGTGATATTTAGCAACAGTAACCACTTGTTCTTTAATATTCCGGTTAAACACTGCCCCTTGAAGGGCTGACATTTCTGCACCACTGGAAAATTGCAGAGACAGAGTAGGATGTTTATGGCATAATGGCACACATACTAGCCGCATAATTTATTGGCCTGCATTTTTACCGGGACTCCCCTAGTTATCATTCTAAAAATCCAATCTACAAGGATCTAGAAAGCTTCCCACCTCTCTCACTCTTTACAAGGAAGTCAAGCCAACTGAAGGAGTGGTTCTGGTTATGATAATGATGGTACAAACCGTTGAACATAAGGTTTGTAGTACTCAGTCTACAACATAGCTCACTGGGTAGATGTATAGTGCTTTACCTAATACAAAGCACTTTAACATGTTATGGCTCCCTTGGTCCTCCCCAAAACCCTGTGAAATAGGCAGAGCAGGTATTTTTATTTGTATTTTACAGATGAGAAATGAGAGGCTCATAAAGGTTAAATAATTTTCCTGAACTAAGCCTTTGGACCACAAGTCCTGTATTGTCTCATCACACCACACTGTCCAGGGATCTAGATTTGGCACTAGTTTTAAACCAGGGTGTATTGGAAGCAAAAAACCCCATACAAATGTTTACATTCCATTGATAGCTTGTTCATCATTTGTGGTTTTTATCATGATCAAAAAGAGCATAGCTTGTAATTTGATAGGTGCAGGGGAGATTTCATACCACAATGACCTCACTGACTAGTGGAAAGCTTCAGTAGGAAGATACATCATGGCTCACTATTCCTGCTCTTTGGTATTCGATAAATTTGCCATAAATAGGAATATGACCTTTAAAGTTTAGCAGGCTTAAAAGCCTGCATATGATTTTAAAAATACATAATCTCTCCAAAGACTTTCCTACCCAATATTGGCTCATACACATTTATGAGCTGACGTTTCTACACCATTTGAAAACTGCAAAGTCAAAATAGATCTTGTTTGAAAGGGAGAGACCCATTTTGAGATTCCACTTTGACTTGTAGCACAGAGGGTTATCAGGTAAGAGAGAGAGAGAGGTCATTTCATTTAAGGTGTGTCTTCTCTATAGTTTAGAATCCTCACTTGGGGCAGAGAAAGTCTTTTTTTTGAGGTTGACTGAAATGCTTTGGTCCTTTATCAGGGAGAAGAGGGAAGAGTGAAAAGGATGTCTAATGTTTCCATAAGGAAAATAAACTTTTCCAGTCTTAGATCAATAATATAATTGGAATATTATTATTTTTGCTATTTTATTTCCATAGACTAGAGTCCTTAGAGAATTTCTAGATTTGATTAGAGAATAGTATTAAAATGAATACTATTAGTTAATTAAAAAGGAATACTATTATTAATACCAAATTAAAGAATAGTAATTTAGAGACAGAAGACCTGGGTACAACTTATCACTACCTTTATGATTTTAAGCAAGTTGTTTTATTGGCACATTCATTTAAAAATAATTTATTAAGTTTCTTCTCTGCAAAAGGCATTGCACTAGATGCTAAGAAACTAAGAACTAAGTCAAAATAGTCTCAACCTTAAGAAGCATAGAGTCTGGGTATAATAAACACAACAGGGAAGTTATGTAATATGCTACATTTTATTATAATGCTTGGTGTCAAGCACAAAATTCCAGAACATTCTAGAATATAGATTCAATCAAGAGAGGAGACAAGGGGGATATATGGGATATACTCTCATTTAAAGAGTTTGAGATTGTTCCTGAGTCCATTAAGACTGTTTCTCCACTGGCCATCCCACACTAAGTGGAAAAATATAGATAACCCATGAATTTCATTTTATGAGGTGCCACGATCAGGGAGAAGATGAAGATATATATCCTGAAATAATTGACAGCCAAAGCAGCTCATACTTTAGGATGGTCTTTGGGGCTTAGTTTCCTGGGAAGAGACACTCATATGCAGAATGAATCTCTTGGTTATTGCTTTAGGTTTAGGCCAGTATATCGGAGGTCTTTTTACTAGACAATTAGGGGAAACAAAAGGAATCAGGAGCTAATGGGTTAATGTTGTGTCACTCTCAGTTTAAACATTTGGGTTCCAAATGGAGGAGGTTGATCCTCCAAACTAAATTAAATGCTTTGCCTGGGGCACACAGAGACTCTCTTTGGGAAGAGATATGGTCACTCTGGAGAGGACTTCTGATGATTAAAAAGGACTGTGATATTCTGTGGAATGTGAGAGAATAAGAGAAGCCCTGACCTATCAATCCTTCCTGTCACTGACTGAGGGGAAAAAGTTGTCTGAATAATAATTGCTAGCACTTATATAGTGCCTACTATGTGCCAAGCACTTTACAAACACTACTTCATCTGAGCCTGACAACAACCCTGAGAAGTATCTAAGTTTATTATCCTTATTTTACAGTTGGAGAAACTGAGGCAAACAGAGGTTAAATGACTTGCCTAAGGTCACATAGCTAGTAAGTGTCTTATAGCTAAATTTGAGTTCAGGTCTTCTTAACTCCAGCTCCAGTGCCCTAGTACCACCTAGCTGCCCAAAAGAAGAGTTATCTTAGGTGAAAAGAATAGGAATCAGACCATAATAAATCACTGGAAGAATTTTCAAGCATGATCAAGATAAAATATGAAAAAAATCTCATTTTTATAGTGAGCTAGGACTGATTTAATGTTTCTGCAGACTCTAACTGTTCAAGGAAAACAGATTAAGGCAACCAAGCAATAGCAATGTAAGAAAGATTCTAATGAGGATGCTTTACTTAGGAGCCTGAAGATTCAGGTTGGTGATTCTTCTCCTCAGGGAATTCCTAGGGATTTTCATCTTATGACTCTAGCTAGGAAAATAATATAGGAAACAGACAAGAAATCACACCTAGAGAATGCAGGATATAGATCTAGAACAAATGTTAAAAAAAAAGAGACAGAAGGGGCTAAAAAGCAGAATTAAAGATCTTGGCAATGTAGAACATTGGGCCAGACCTAATAAGATGAATTTATCAAAAACAAATATAAAAGTTTGAGTTCAGGTCTTCTTAACTCCAGCTCCAGTGCCCTAGTACCACCTAGCTGCCCAAAAGAAGAGTTATCTTAGGTGAAAAGAATAGGAATCAGACCATAAGAAATGATGAGCAGGATACTCTCAAAAATAACCTTACATGAACTGATGTAAAGTGGAATAAGCAGAATGGGACAACATTGTACAAAGTAACAGCAATGTTGTATGAGATCCACTGTGACTAACTTAGCTATTCTTAGCAATACGATGGTCCAAGACAATTCTGAAGGATTTGTTATGAGAAAGAATTCCATAGAAAGAACTGGTAGAGACTGAATGCAGATCAAAGTATTTTTTTACTTTATTTTTTTGAACTTTAAATTTTGATCTATTTTTCTTTCACAATATGACTAATATGGAAATATGTCTTGCGTTACTACACATATATGACCTATGTCAAATTGGCTTCTCAGCAAAGGGAGTAGGGAGAGAGCTAGAGAAGTTGGAGCTCAAATTTTAAAAGAAATGTTGAAAATTGTCTTTACATGTAATTGGGGAGAAGTAAATACTAAATAAAAAAAAGATGCATTGTTTAGGACTAAAGTAGTGATAGTCCTATTGTACCTTGCCCTGCTCAGCCCACATCCAGAGTATTGTTTAGTTTTTGGTGTTGGTTTTTAGGAAGGGCATTGATGGACAGAATACAATGAATACAAAGAAAGAATACAAAACAGGTCAATCAGTAAGGACAAGGGTCTGCCATCATGCCACATGTGGAGCAGTTTAAGGAAGTGAGAATGTTTAGCCTAGACAAGACAAAACTTGGGGATGAGTCTGGAGACATACAAATTGGCTTCAAGGATTTTTAGGGTTTGGGTTAGAGTATCTCATAGAGGGAATTATTATTCACGTACAGGCTAGAGTAAGTGGCCACTGAGGTTTCTTCCAGCTCTGAGATTCTATGATTTGATACATTTGGAGTAACACTGAACAAAGAAAAGGAGGAACAACTAAAGTTTGCTTTCTGAGTTACTTATTCCATACAAATATGGAGTACCTAATTCACAAGAGTGAAAAGAGGCTGTGTCATTGATCAAAGACCACATATTATTCAGGAACAGTGTATCAGGGAGGTAGGAGTCAAACTGGGTATGCAAAGAGTCTAGAAGTAGACTTGCAAGATGGTTTGTTAGAATAGGAATTATTCTCAGCAATGGCCTGGATTTTCCCAGATTGCAAGGATTTTTATTTTTACTTTATTTAAAAATATTTTTTCAATTAAAAATATATTTCCCCTTCCTCCCATTTCCCCTTCCCCCCTAGCAGGGGAAAAAGAAAACAAAACCAATTTACTAAATATGCATAGTCAAACAAAACAAGTTTCCATACTGGCCATGTCCAAAAATATACATTTCATGCCACATCCTGAGTCCGTTGCCTCTCCAACAGAAAGTGGGAATCATTTCTCATCATGAGTCTTTGGAAATAATTGTTTGTTGTTTTATCAATCAGAATTCTTAATTCTTTCAAAATTATTTATCTTTGCAATATTGTTATTACACAATTCTGATTCTTCTCACTGTACTATGCATATGTTCATATAAAATTTCCTGAGTTTCTCTGAAACCATTCCTTCATTATTTCTTATAGGTCAATAGTATTCCATTACATTAGTATGCCATAATTTGTTGTCATTTCCTAGTTGATGCACATTCCATTAATTTCTAGTCCTTTGCTACCACTAAAAGAACTACTACAAATATTGTGAACATATGACTCCTTTTCCTCTTTCTTTGTTCTCTTTGCGGGATAGAGCTAGCAGTGGTCAAAGGATATGCAATAGTTTAATAAGGTTGGGGACATTGCTCCAAATTGCTTTTCAGAATGACTAGACCAATCTATAGCTTCACCAATAGTGCACTCATATGCCTATTTTCCCACAGTTCCTTCAAGATTGGTAATTTTCCTTTTGTCTACTTTGCCAAACTCATGGGTATGACAGAGATGTTAGGAGTTACTTTGACTAGTATTTCTCTAATTATTAGTGCTTTGGAGAATGTTTTCATATGGCTATTGGTATCTTGGATTCTTCAATGGAAAACTGCCTGCTTATAGTTTTTTAATCATTTATCAATTGGGGAATGCCACTTATTCTTATCATTTGAATCAGTTCCTTGGAAATGAGACTCTTTAGAGAGAAAGTCTCTGATTGCAAGGTTTTAAATGTTGCTGATAGGCAAGAGAGTTCTAAGGGCTTCTTTACATAAAGAACTCTCTCTCCAAAGTGTTTAAACATCTTGAAAAGTAAAAAAAAAGGACTTTCTAATGATGCATAATTGTCAGCTTTTGTTAGATAGGTACATATTCAGACTTTAAAAAACTAAATCCATCAAAATGGGAGCTTGGAATAATTAATTTGGTCTTTTCTCCCAAGCAGATAATGACTTTAAAAACTTAGAACAGTGTTGTGTGGATATGTAAGTTTCAGTGTATCTGCTGATCAAAATTTCGTACACTATTTCAATAGGGCTTACTCTGGTAGAAAGTTCCATGTCTCTCTTCAGCAGATGGAAAGAATGAATGAACTAAAGGAATTAAAAGTCATGTCAGGCTTCTGGCTGTGTGTGTGTGTGTGTGTGTGTGTGTGTGTCTGTGTGCGCGCGCACGTGCATATATGTGTGCATGCTTGTGAGTATGTGAAAGGATGAGTAATTGTTGACATTTGCAGTGAGCAGGAACTAAAACTCTTCATGAATTTCCAGCAAAGTTGGTCTGGGAAAAGACTATGTTTGAATTAGGAATTCGTTGATCCTAAGAATTGGTAATTGCTAGTTTTTAATGTATTATGCAATTTTAGCTGATTTTCTTATATCTGGCCAGTGTAGAACAAGCTATGGCTCCTGAATTGATTGAGGGAAATATGTGTATAAGGATATGAATGTACCTATGTAAAGAATTTTTTTCTACAAGGGCACCAAGTGATATATGTATATACACAAACATATATATATATATATATATTATATATATATATAATATGAAGATATGTGTGTATGCATCTTTCTCTCTTTGTATTATATATATTGCTTTTATTGGCGGCTTAGAAAATGTCATCCTTTTAAAACTTTTATTATATTTTAAATTCAGATTTAAATAATTGGATTTCTTTACAGTTAAATTTAATGTGGATCTGGTAGATTTCAGACAAAGATTGTATGGGAATTGGATTTTGATGTAATTGGAACATCATTATTATTTTGTGATGAAATAATTATAATGACATAGAGCTGGGGTCAGAGTCAGGAAAACCTGCTTTCAAATCACACCTCGGGTACTCAAGCTTTGTGAGCATGGATGGGCAAATCATTTAACTCTTTTGGGACTCAGCATCCTCATTTATAAAATGAAGGTGGGTGAAGGGTCCTTTTCATTCTTACTCTGTGATCTTATGATCCTACGAGGCTCAAACATGTAGGACAGTCTGTGGTTGGTGAGGTAAAGTGTACTAACCTATACAGAAATAGATTTGACCTTATTTTCTGTGGTGATTTTCAAATGTACCTAAGATGACACTACCACATTTGGAAAGAAGGCATGTAGTATTTCATTCATGGGAATAATTTAACCAAGCATTCATTTAATATCTACTGGTCTGTCATTACTTGGATATTTCAACAGATGTGTGATTACATCATATGGATACTCTCTCCAGGGATGCAGTTGCAACCCATCTATTCTTTCTCATCCTATGAGATGCTTGTTCATGTCATACCATAAATCCTCCCTAGGAATTCACCTCAACATGTTGTGGGTTCTCATCTTTTGATATGGTGTGGATACAGCAGAGCACATGGGCTAATCCTCAGTTATCCTTTGCTTTTGCTTCTTGACTAGTCCACCTTCTTTTCTAGTTATCCTTCTCTCTGGTGGCAACCTTTATGATGCCAATACTTGTTTTGTTTTTTGGTAAAATTCTGCAATATATAATTACCATATATCATTGTTCCTTTTCATGATTTGAAACTTTAAGTTTTGCTTACCACAATGCTTTTAATTAAGAAGCTTGATATTCCATAGCTTGTTCTACACTGGCCAGATATAAGAAAATCAGCTAAAATTGCATAATACATTAAATATGTTAATGTTAAAAATATGGGTCTTTGAGGGAAAAGCTTGAAGTTATGAATAACACAGTATATTTTCCATATGCAAGCCAGTCCATTCACCTCTTCCTATTTTTTAAAAAAAGTTTTATTGCTATATCTTCTTTTCACATAACAAACATTTACAGATTACCCTTCAGAGGTGACTTCTAACAAAGTAAAGCAGTTCAGTAAAATTAATAATATAGTGATTCCATCTGAAAGTGCATGTTACATTTCACATCTGTTACACCTCCTCTCCCTTAAAAATGAACAGAAATCTATTTTCTCTCCCTCCCACTATCCATGCCATTGGGTAAAACAAAACAAAATGAAACAAACTTCTTGTAATAAATAGAATAGTCCAGAAAATGATGGCTATATAAAAAATATGGATGTCTCATTCTGTACCTTAAATCTGTCAACTCTCTGTAAGTGAGACTATGGTCCTTGGGAGTCATGAATGGCTATTGTATTGATCATAGTTCTGACTAATTCTTTCAAATGTACTAGTTCTTTTATAGGTCCTAAATGGTTTTTTCAATGTTTTTTTTATGGTGCTATAATTGTTCTCATTTCACTCTTCATCAGTTTATAAAAGTCCTCAAATTTTTTATTTTTTATGGTATAGATATTATAGAACGAATTGTTCTGGTTCTTCTCAATTCTTATGAATGTGTTTGTGTTGGTCACAGTGCTCTCCCAAGGGACAATTCCAGTTCTATGGATGGTGGTGACTGAGTCTTGTCAGAAATGATACCTGAATGGTGCAATTATAATCCCTTAGTAGTTTCCACTGAGAAAAAGACAGTGCTAGCATTAGAATGTAAGCTCCTTGAGGACAGAGAATATTTTTGCTTTTTTTCTTTGTATCTCTAGCACCTAGCACAGTGCCACAGTATTAAACAATGTTACATAAGAACAATTTACACCAAGTAGAACACTGAGACTTTCTGGAATATTCTACAATTTGGTAGAATCAGGAATGGGATCAATTATGATGTAAGGAAGCCCTTATGTGAGGAACCCAACACTGTTCTTTGGTTCCCTGAAATTATCTCCCTTGTCCTTTCATGCCAAGTGGAAGAATCAGGGTAGTTCTTTAGAGTTTTCAAATGAGCCTCCATCTTAGGCGCTATCACTAAAGAGAGAGAGTAAGATGTAATGTAACCTCTCTAGATTCCAGTTTTCTCATCTACAAAACAGAGATGCTGGATTATTTTTCAATCATTTTCACTAGTGTCTGACTCTTTGTGACCCCACTTGGAGTTTTCTTGGCAGAGATACTGGAATGGTTTGCTATTTTCTTCTCCAGATCATTTTACAGATGAGGAAATGAAGGCAAACAGGGTTAAGTGACTTGCCTAGGGTCAACCAGCTAGTAAATGTCAGAGGCTAGATTTGAACTTAGGAAGATGAGTATTTCCGATTCAGGTCCAGTACTCTGTCTACTGGGCCACCTAGCTGTCCATGAAGTTGGATTAGATGACCAATTAGATCCATTTTTCCTCTTAGCCCTCTGATCCAGTGTAGCAGCAAGCACCCTAGCATATCCAGGATGGCTGCTAGCACAGGTTCTTACATGTGCTTTTCTTTTTTTTTTT
>CM053599.1:76159127-76203919 GCA_028646575.1 Pseudocheirus occidentalis
AACTCTGCTTCCAAGGGGGGAAGCTCTGTTCCAAATCGCTGGGGTTTTCCCAACTGCTGGAGCTATTAGGGGGGTGTTGCAAGTCCCCCCAGCTTTGGCTTGCTGAAAGTGCACCCCAGGACCACCACCCAAGACCACGATCTGGATCCAGGCCACTCAACACAAGAGCACTTAGCCCTGATCAATCGATTCAGCCCCCCTGCGGAGTCCGCAGTCCAGGGGCTCTGAAGCAGCCTGGCGGGGACCACTGCTGCTGGTTCCAGTAGTTCCCCTCCCCCACGGCTTCCTTGCCCCAGGGGTAGAATGGCCGAACTGTTTTACCCCCCCAATTAAGTTTCAAAGTTTCAGCTTTCACTAACCTCTCTGACCAAAGCTCCCCTCAGGCTGGTGCTTTAGATTTTCTTTGAAGTAGACTCACGCTGTGGCTTGGGCTTGGGAGACTCCACTGCTCCTCATGGCTGCCCTGGGGCCTTGCCTGGCCACAGGGTTTTGGGCTGGCCCTTCTCTGCTCCTCTGCATGCGAACTGCGCCTCTCCGTCCTGCTCCTCACGCCTTGGCAGATGTGGAGGTGCTGGAGGCTGTAGAACCACTGCAGGCTGGCTGCGGGGCTCGGCTCAGCTCCTTCCCACCGTCCCAGGCCTGGCCGTGGTCTTGGCTTCCGGCTGTTCCAGCCTCCCCTCCGGCAGCCGCGCTGAGCCCGGGCTGAGCCCCTGCTGCCGAGCTGCCTTCAGCGAGAGCTGGGTTCTCTGGATTTCTGTGAGTCTGAGAGTCCTAGACTTTCCTAGACTTTGTCTGGGCTCGTATTTTATGGGTGTTTAGGGTGGTGGTGTGGGAGCTGCGGGACCTTGCTGCTTCTACACAGCCATCTTGGCTCCGCCCCTTAGATGTGCTTTTCTAAAGGAAAGCAACTCAAAATGGATTAACAATCTTACTTTAATCAAATGTATCATTTACCTAGTTTAACAGAAAAAGTCAGCACCCTGAACTTCAAAGAATACAAACAGAAGTCACAAGCAGACAGAGAAACATATCACCAGACAGGGCTTCCAGCTGTCTGACCATTATATCCATAACCCATCCAGTTAGTTACCAGAAAGGGAAGCACCAACGACTCAACAGCTTCCAAGAGTCTCGTCTGGTCAAATCACACAACTCTTCCCAAAGTGACCCCAAAGCAAAAACTCACATCACATCAGGGTATATATAGCCTTCTCCTGGATCAGAGAATGTCATAACCCTCTTGACCCACTGCCCAATCACAAAGTAATAAGGTGTGGGCATTCCTGAGAAACAAACCTCTTGCCACAGGTTTCATGTGACCACATTCAGCCTATTACAGGGCAGAGTATATTTTCAAATCAGGGAAGGTTCTCAGAGTCACTTAAGCCTATCAAAGGGCCTAGGGGCAGGGAAGATCTTCAGATTCCCATAATATCCAGTGACTGCAAATTCTCTTATACATGTACTGGTGCCCCAAAGCCTGGACCTGGGCAGTAGAGAACCACCACAATCTAATTTTTATGCCAATTGGCCTGGGGCCATCAGGCATGCGTTCCATTTTTAGATAATTCTAATTACATGAAAGTCTGTCTTTATATTCATCCCCAAGTGGTCTCTCTGCACCAGTCCCAGTCTTTGGTAGGGAAATCACCTATTCCAGCTGTACTCTATTTGGACTCTGTGGCTCAGCTCACTGGTCCTCTTCAAACCCTTGTAGGCTCCTCACATTATGGGCCAAACTGCTGACACATTTTTTTCCCTTAGATCTGTAGTCTTCCCCTAAGGTGGATGTGGAGGGCAGGGGGCACTGCACTTAATTCTTATTTCATTGACTGAGCTGAGATGATGGATTCACCTTAGGGCCAAGGAACATTGCTTTCAGCTATTGGAGTTAACCACTTCCCTAACTGGTAAAACCTCGTACTTGAGTCTCTTTTTCCAGACTACATATTTTCATTGCAGTTACTAATAAAACATGTAAGAGCATCAGACGTTATTAACATAATCTCTTTCATCTCCTTCTGATATTTGGGAAATACTATTTCACCACATCTGCAATACCTCTCTTAATAGGTAAAAGGGTTACCATCTTTTTCAGTACACAGTGGACAAAACAAAAACCCCAGGCGTTGGATTATCTGTGTATCAGTCTCAGTAAACTGATTAACATCTCCTTCAGTTTACTTCCTGCATGCTAAGTCAAGCATTGAGGAAATCATTAGGGAGGATATCTCTCCTGTAGGTCGTCTCTTAATTAGTCATCCTGTTAAGGTTAGAAAAGTTCTGATTAAGCATTAGGAAAACAATTTGCTATTGATACACACTGATGTAGGGTATCCAGCTCACAAGGAGCTCTGCTTCTTGCCTTCTACCAACAGCTCTCATGGCTCAAAAGCAATTCTCCAAGCAGACCTAGAAGGGGATTGAAACTGACCAACAGCTTTCATCAGGGACTTACTAACATGACAGAGCTCTTGGTGCCAAGAGAGCAGAGTAGAAGTAAACCATTTTCCCCTAGTGGAGAAAAGAAGGTCAGGTGAAGGAATAAGTAGAGGTAGTAGAGGGGAAAGAGGATTGGATTTTTGGAGGAGGAGTCTGGTTGATTTCGATGATATAGGGATCTGTTGACTGTTGAGTAATTTCATGACCCCATTTGAAGGTTTTCTTGGTAAAGATATTGAAGTGGTTTGCCGTTTCCTTCTCCAGCTCATTTTATAGATGACAAACTGAGGCAAACAGGGTTAAGTGACTGTTTGGCCCATAACGTGAGGAGCCTATGAAAGTTTGAAGAGGCCTTAATGAGCTGAGCCACAGAGTCCAAATGGAACCCAGCTGCCGGACGCTTGCCAGTGTCTGAGAATGGATTTGAACTCAGGCCCTCTTTACTCCAGGGCTGGAGCTCTATCCACTGTGCCACCTAGCTTCCAGTGCAAGGGATCTACCAACATGTTTACTCTTTCCTCTGATTGGCAATTTATCTCTAATTTATAGTATCAGAAAATTGCTTAGCACACAGGAGCAGTTGTTGGCGCAGTGGACAGAGTGCTGGGTCTGAAATCAGGAGGACTTGATTTCAAGTCCAGCTTCAGACACTTATTAGTTGTGTGACTCTGGGCTGATCACTTAACCTTGTTTCCCTCAGTTTCCTCAACTGTAAGATGAGGATTAAAATGAAAACCTAACCCAAGGCATTGTTATGAGGATCACATGCCTGGTGCTTAGTAGATGCTTATTCCTTTTTCCCCTTTAAAGGGCTTGCCCAGGGTCACACAGGTAGTATGTGTCAGAGATAGAACTTGAACCTAGGTGTTCTTCACTATCTGGATTAGGGAAATGAAAGTTACTGGAGAAGCAAAATCGTCTGGGCAGCATACAGTTTAGCCTTTCTTGTTTCTTCTTCAGTAACTCACTGTTATTTATTTGTGTTTGTACTGTTCCTGTCAAGTAGAATTTAAATTCCCTGAAGGTGAGAGGAGAATTATGAGGCATGATTATGAGGCATTAACCATACAGATTAATATAAAAATCATTATTCCCTTCTCATTGGCAAATATCTTGTACAATGCCTATGCTAATTAGATGCTCCATAAATGGTGGTGGTGGGTAGAGCTTTGGACTTGGAGTCAGGAAGGTCTGAGGTCAAATCTGGTCTCAGACACTTATTAGCTGTGTGACACTCGGCAAGTATTTATTAAGCTTACTATGTGCCAGGCACTGTGTTCAATTCTGGAAATACAGATACAATAAAAAAAAGATAGTCCCTGCCCTCGGGGAGTTTAACCTCTAATAAGTAAGACAACATATAAAGAGAAACTTGGGGAAGGGGGAAGGGAACAAACATTTATGAAACACCTACTCTCTACCAGGCACTGTGTTAAGAGCTTTATAAATGATCTCATCTGATCCTTACAACAACTGTGGGAGTTAGGTGCTATTATTATCCCATTTTATAACTGAGGAAACAGAGATAGGCAGAAGTTAAGTGACTTGTCCATGGTCACGTAACTATTAAGTGTGTGAGGCTGGATTTGAACTCAAGTCTTCCTGACTCTATACTAAATGCTCTATCGATAGCATGGGGGAATGTAGGACGGGGGAATGTAGACTAAAATGGTTGACCTAGGAATACTCATCATATGAGTTCTAGAAGGAGGGAAAAACCCTAAGAGAAGAGGGTATTTTGGAGGCATAAGCTCCATGGCTGAAGTGATCTTCCAGGATGAAAAGGTTTCTGGGACATTCATTAGTTCACTTAATCTCTTTTTGCCTCAGTTTTTTTAAACTATGAAATGGGTATAATAGCACCTATCTTCCAGGCTGAGTATCAAATAAGAGAATACTTTTAAAGTCCTCAGCACAGTGTCTGGTATATAGCAGGCACTTAAAAATGCTTGTTTCCTTCCTTTCTTTCTTCCAGTCGTAACTAGCTAGATATGTGAATATGATACTTCTCTTGGTTTTAATTTCCTCTTCTGTAAAACTAGATGGCTGCATTGGATAACAGCCCTGATAGTATCCTAGAATTTAGAAAGGACCTTATATATCATACAGGCTAACTTTATCATTGTACAGATATGTAAACTGAGGCCCAAAGAGAAGTGACCAGCTCAGGGTCACACAGCTAAAAAGCAGCAGAGCTGGTATTTGAGTTCAGTCTTCTGCATTAAATGTGCATCCAGATTTATAAAACAGTTCTCTTCTCTACCATGACAGTTCACCTTTATGTCTATCTATCTGCCTGTCTGGTTATAAATAATCGGTTGCTCACCTATAGAGAGAGAAGCTCAAGATCATGCATCAAATCAAATCTATAGAATAAGAACTCTGAGGTCATTTAAAATCCTATTATGTCGCATCTTTTGCAAACATTCTGGATCTTGTTAAGCAGCTCTATTTGCAGTGGGTTTATGAAGTAGTTAAGAAGTAATTTGAGGAGCATCCCTCCACCCATGGCTCAGTTAGGACGTCTACTGTATAAGCTATACTCCTATGTCCCATAGCATATGACTAGCATCTCCAGCCCAGATGACAAGCAGGCAAAATGAAAGATTGGACAATGTGTAAGACAGAGAAACCAGCATTGATCAAGTCAAAGGCATCTAACCTCCTGTCACATTTTCTCACTCTGACATTGGTCCAGATGAGATGAGAACAATAATGACAGTAACCGGCATTTATATTGTGCTTCAGGATTTTCAGAGGTCTTTACAAATCTTTTTCATTTTATCTTCATAAAACCTTGTTAGTTATGGGTATAGTGTTATTAAGTGTTATTATTATCCCTGTTTTACAGATCAGGAAACTGAGGCTTTGAGAGGCCAAGTAATTTGCTCAGAAACATGCAATCCGTAAATATTTGGGATAGGGTTTGGATTTAGGTCTTCTGACTCTGGACCTAGCCCTCCATCGAAGGTGCCACTCAGGCAAGGCAGATCTGAACTAGTAAAAATGTTGAATTATGGAATGTTCAAAAAGACATTCAAATTTTTTATAAGTACATGCAGGACCATGATATAGAATTGCCTAATAATATAGACTCACTTTAATGAATAGGTCAGTAATTTGTAATTAGCATATGAATTATTAAAAACAATTCGTATCTAGGCTTGAAAACCATTTCCTCTCTTAAGTAAGGTAAACACCCCCCTTATCCTCTTGTTTAATTTGCCTCAAGTTGTGGCAGATCCCTGGTGTTAAACCTGATTCATCTTTATTACTTCAGAGACCTGGAAAACGTTGTAGCATTGTACTCCAAAGATACAAAACCCTGAAGATCTCAAATTGATGGTTCAGAGTTATATTAGGCTCACAAAACACTTTATTCATAGCTGCTCTGTAAGTGGTGCAAATACATCTATATCTTTAGCTATATCATATCAATCTATTTATCTGTCTGTCTCTATATACCATTGACATATCCATCTATCTACCCATCTATCTACCCATCTATCTATCTATCTATCTATCTATCTATCTATCTATCTATCTATCTATCTATCTATCTCTATCCTATCTATATCTATCCTTCTATCTATATATCTGTCTATCTATCTATCTATCTATATCTATCCTTCTATCTATATCTATCCTTCTATTTATATATCTGTCTGTCTATCTGTCTGTCTGTCTGTCTGTCTATCTATCCTTCTATCCTTCCATCCATCCATCTGTCTGTCTATCTGTCCATCCATCTATTCTTCTAGTTGTCTTTCTTTCTATTCATTCATCTGTCATCTATCTTTATACCATCTATATCTATCTGTCTCTTTGTAACATCTATATCTATAATTTGTCTCTATTTCAATCTGCGCCCTCTCATTATTCTTTGTTTCTATATAATCTTTATCATCTATTTATCATCTTTCTCTTACAGCTGTAGTATCTGTGTAATATTATATATCTATCACTTTTGTTTCTGTCTCTATATCATCTATATCTGTCTCCCACATATGCATGCATTTATTACATATTACACACATGCACACACACACATATATACCTATATATATCTCACTATTATTATCTTAAAGGTGGGAAAACAGGGACTTTGAGTTCAGTATTGTGCTTCTCAATTTTTAAAAAAGTTTTGCTTACACCACAATATTCTTTTCTGTGAGAAACCAGAACTCTGAATATTTAAGATGGTAACAAATAAGGATTCCTGGCTAGTCTGTCCTCCAGACCCATTCTTTGAGTCTTGGAATTCCTTTGTCTCGCTGTCTTCACCATCCTCTCCATTTCTTCTTTCTTTACTTCCCTAGGAGCAGAGGAGACAGATGGCTTTGTAGCTCTATAGATCAGGGTGTCACTGTAATCTTCCCGATGCCAGACTAGGAAAAGAAGGCAGCAAATGGTGGTTAGGGACCATGACTGGGAATGTGGAAGTGTAGGTAAGGGAAGGTGTTTTGAGGCAGACCTAGCATGATCTTTGAGAACCATTGGTTTAGTGATTGTCCCAGAGTCATGCAGTTAGCAAGCACCAGAGCCATGATATGAACCCAGGTTTCCTCATTTCAGGACTGGAGGTTTTTCTGCTAAACCAAGCTGCCACTGAAATGGAAATAATACCACATAATTTCTGCCCAGCACTCCTTAACATACAACATATAGTACTACTTAGGAAACACATTTTTCATAGTGCAAAGCTAAATTTCAGTGCAGCCTCATTGTAAGTTTCCAATTAGTCTGGGTTTAATGAATGAGGTTTTACTGTATTTTTATAATGTTGATTGTTGTTTCACATAGAGAGGTATAATTAATCCTTCTGTTACAAGTGCAGTTTAACAGCATTACCAGTGGGATGTATCTTTCTGTGCTCAGGTGAATGATGAAAGATTTCCATTCTCCCTTGTGTCATCGGGGAGGAACGTTCATATGCTATATCCGACCCTAGTCAGGTACATGTGTACAAGCCATTGGCAGCTGTGTGAGGGGGGGATAAAAGAAGTGAATTGAATGTCTATATTCACTTTTCTCCAGGATAACTGAAGATAGGCTAAGTATGAGGTTCTCATCTCTTCAGGACCAGTTACTGTGGCTTTTTACATGGGATTATGATGCTACTTAGCTTTTATTGGTTCATATTCTTTTACTAGAGAATCTGGAATGAAGCAATTAGATTTAGTCCCTGGGAATACAGAAGGTTTTGTTTTATCTGCTAGTAGCATGGAGTGGCTGCTGTGTGTAGTTCTATTTAGATCTTAAGCCTCCTGCTGAGTTTTCATCTGTATTCTGTCAGATTTTCTGTGTGATCCTGAGAAACTGATAATATCTTTCAGCTTCACTTTCAAATTCTAGAGCCAGGGTGGGTATTGTAGATCATCTTGCCTGACCCTCTATGCCTCCAACCCTTGAACCTTGTTATGATATTTTTCTTTACTTTAAACTTAAATCAGTTTCACTCATTTTTTCTAGTTTTTCTCTCAGAGGCAAAGCAAAACAAGTCTAATGCACCTATCATAGGATAGCCCTTGAAAAACAAGAGACTACTTTTATGTTCTTCTTAAATCTTCTATTCCCCAAGCAAAACTTCATCAGTTCCTTCCTCTAATTTTGTAGTTTTGAATCCCCTAACCTCTCCTCTTTGTTGTTAGCATCCCTTCTAAAATATGGTTCTTATAATAACCTAGGTATAGATTGACTAGGGCAGAATACAGCAGGGCTATCTTCACTCTTGTTTTGGACATTTTACTTTGTTAACTTACCCTGAAGTCATATGAGCACTTTGTTTTGTTTTGGCTCTGGGCATGAAGGAGCTGTCATTGCCTGCTATTGACTCATGTTGACCTTGTTCATTAAAATTTCCAAGTCTTTTTTTTCATTTGACCTGTTGTCTAGCCATATCTCTTCCGTTTTGTACTGATGCAGTAACTTTTGAAAATCCAAGCCTAGGACTCTAAAATTTCCCCATTACATTAAATTCGATTTGATTTGGCTCATTGTTCTAGCCGATTGAGATCTTTTTGGTTCTAATCCAAATATTATTTTCTTAAAAATATTCACTGTGTGTATGCGTGGCACTTGGGGATACAACAGGGACAAAATGAAAAGTAGTCCCTTGTTCTCAGAAAGCATATTGTCTACTGGGGCATGCGATCTGTTAGCTAATAAGTATATAGAAAATAATTTGAGGTGAGAAAGAGATCTAACAACTGGGGGGTGAGGGTGGTAAGGAGGCTATCCCTAGAAGGTAGCATATTAGCTGAGCTTTGAAGGAAATTAGAGATGATAAGAGACAGAAGGAAGGAGCGCATTCTAGGTATGTGGTACAATGTGTATAAAAGTATAAAGGAAATGAAAAAGTAAATAGGTCAGTTTGTCTGGTCTCTAGTATGTGAAAGGGAATAATAAGAAACAAAATTGGAAAAGTAGGCTGGAGACAGATTAGGAAGGTCTTTCAGTAATAAACTGTGTAGCTTGTATTTTATTCTAAGGGCAATAGGGAGCCAATGAAGATTCTTGGGCAGGAGAATGACACGGTCATTTGTTCTTTAGGAGGATTATTTTGACAGTTGTGTGGAGGATGATTGGAGAGGAGAGAACCTAGAAGGTAGGAGGTTATTGTAATAAAAATTAAAAAGTGGTGTAATTGCCATGTACATTAAGAAATAGCTATGGAAATGGAGATTTTGTGTGGGGTAGAACCGTTAAGACTTGGCGACTTATTGAATATTGACTCCTGTTATAATTATCATTTAATATATAAACTGTTCCTCTTACCTTAGACATGTATTTGATAAGCATACCATGACCTCGTCTTCATCCAGATCAATGGGTTGTTGTCCTTTGTGTTTCAAAAGGACCCAAATGACATCACTCTACTGGGATCAAGATACAGTATGTCTGACTGTGGTTAATTAGACCAATATGAGCTTAGCTTAGAAGAATCTACTTCAGGTCAGGAAAATAGTCCATGTGGATATTTGGAGTGGAGATGTCTTTATGTTTATACATCTCCCGTTTCTTTTGGCCTACTGCAGTTTTGCTTTACATGTAGAGCACAGTCCTTTCTTTAATGCAGACATGCCATGCTGGGTAGTTTTGTGTCAGTGTCTTCCATGTCTCATAATTGATTCCAAGGTTCTTCAGAGAAACCTGGGGAGTGTCCTTATATTATTTCATCTGACGTCTATATAAGCACTTGTTTTGTGGAATTTCTCCAGGAAATAGTCATTTAGGCAAACATATGTTTGGTATTCAAACAATATGGCCAGTCCATTGGAATTGCATGCTCTGCTGTAGAGTTTAAATGCTTGGCAGTTCAGCTTGAGAAAGGACCTCAGTGTCCAGTATCCTATCTTGCCTGGTGGTCTTCAAAATCTTCCTAAGATAATTTAAGTGGAAAAGATTCGTTTTCTGACATGGCTCTGGTATACTGTCTGTGTTTCACAGGCATACAACAATGAGATCAGCACAATGACTCTGTAAACCTTCAGTTTGGTAGGCAGTCTAATACTTCTTTTTTTCCCATCCTTTCTTTCAGAGCCTCCCAAACACTGAGCTAACTCTGGGAATGCATGCATCAATCTCATCAACTATGTGGATGTTCCTGGAAAATATACTGCCAAGGTAAGTGAACATATTCACAGCATTCAAAATATCTCCATTTGCTATAACTGATGGTTTCACTGTATCTGATGGTGAGGTGCTGGTCAGTAGAGATCTTTGTTTTCTTGGTATTAATTGTCAGGCCAAAAATTAGCAAAAGAACAGAGAATCAGTCCACACTCTGTTGCATCTTAGTCTAAGAAGTTGCATTCATGAATCATTTGTGAATAAAAAGTCATGTACCAACTCTCCCTCCACTTTATTCTTGGCTTGTAGTCTTTTGAACTTAAATAATGTATTGTCAGTAAGGTAGCTGACTTCAATGCCGTTTTAGTCCTTGTTGAAGGTATCTGACAGCATCGCTGAAAATATCATACTAAAAAGCAAAAGAGTGAGAACACAAGGCCCTGCTTCACTCAAATGGTGATTGGGAAAGCATGAGAACATCATCCATCATCCAGAACCTGTGCAAGCATATCATCATGAAGCTGATGTATAATACTGATGAACTTCTCCAGGCAATCAGATTTTGCCATCATTTTCTGCATCTCTTCATGACTGACAGTATCAAAGGCATTGGTCAGATCAATAAACATTGTGTACAGACCTCTGTTCTGTTCCTGGTATGTCTTCTGGAGTTGTCAGGCAGCAAATACTATATCAACTGTTACTTGATTCTTTCTGAAGTCACACTGGCTTGTGGGTAGATTACCATTTTCCTGGTGAAGGATCAGACCATTAGGGAGGACTCTCGAAAAAGGACATTGCTGGCAATGATTAAAAAAGACAAAGAGAGAGAGAGAGAGAGAGAGAGAGAGAGAGAGAGAGAGAGAGAGAGAGAGAGAGAGAGAGAGAGAGAGAATCTCCCCACCTCCCACCTCTGATTGTCACAGGACAATCTATTTCTGTCTCCTTTATAGAGATGGACAATGGAGGCATTCTTGAACTCTTGGGGAAGAACCTTCTCTTTCCATATAACCCAGATTTCAGTCAGCTTTTGTAGGAGCAGTAGAACCCCTGTCTTGTAAATCTCAGCTGGAAAAGAATCAGTACCTGGCACTTTACTACATGAAAGAAGCCTAACAGCATTCAAAACCTCTTCAATTGAAAATTTGGGAAGAGGGGGATTGATTTCAACTTAAGGTATAAGGTCAATGGCTTCAAAATTGGTTGATGAGAGTCTGTTGAGAACAGTATGAAAGCGTTCAGTTCATCTGTCCAGGATCATGTCATTACCACCAATCAGCGTGGTTTCATCAGGGCTGAGTAGTTGAGATGCGCCATAGGTCTTTGTCACATAAATAGCATTCAGAGCGTCATAAAAGTGCTTAGGATTGTTAGTATGAGCATAAAAATTAATTTCATCTGCCTTATTACTGAGCCAAGAATCCCACATCTCTCTAAGCTTCACTTGGAGTTAAACACTGCCTTCTTTGAAATGGATGAACTTTTTTTTTTAGGCTGGTGGACCCTGTGGAGTTCTCATTTTTTTTTTGTTTAGCAGATTCTGAATTTCCCCATAATTTTCATTGAAGTAATCTTGATGTTTGTGATTGTTATGGTCCAAATGAGAAATCAGATCTCTTTACATCAGGTCTCTGAAAGTTGCCCATTCCTCTTCTGCTCCACTGTTGTCAAGCATATGTTGGCTCAGATTTCCTTACAAGTGAGCAACAAGCTATTTATGTTCATAAATGCACTCTGATCTGTAGACATTAAGCGTTTTGGTAGTTGTCTTTTCTTGGGGCTGCTGCTTTTGTTGAATGGGAATGTTTAGTTTGGTGAGGATAAATCTATGATCAGTCCAACACACAGCACCACACATCACCTTTGTTCCTCACACATCTTGTCTATCTCTTCTCTTTACAATTACACAAATTAAATGCCAATGTTTTCTGTGAGGGTGCGTCCACAAGATTTTATTACATTTAGGTAAATGGGAGACAATGTAGGTGATGAGAAGGTCAAGAGACACACAAGAGACACTTCAGTAGTACTGCTGTTTCCAACTCCATTCCTTCCAAGGACTCCCTGCCATGTCTGATAGTCTGTGCCTACTGTGACATTAGAGTCACCCAAAATTGCAAGCTTGTCTACTTTTGTCACATTGATGATGAGGATCTCCAGGTCTTCATAAAATTTTTCTTTGGTGACATCAAGGGTTGTCATGGTGGGAGTGTATGCCCTGATGATGGTGGCATGGCACTTTCCTGCAAATGGCAGACACATTGTATACAAGCTTGTTGACTAGATTAGTTTTGATTGTGAAACCTATGTCAGCTTCATGGCACTCGCCATGCACAAAAAATGTGCAGACAGCTCCAAATTTGGTAAGCTGATCTTCATTTGCCAGTCTTGTTTCACTCAGGGTTACTTGGACGTGATACCTGCTGAGTTCTCTCACAAGAGCTGTTTGTCCTTCAACTCTATTGGATTTCACATTGTCCATGAGCATTCCATGCATATTCCATGTACCAATGGTTAGTGAAATCATCTTTCCAAATATGTTTGCATGTTTGTTTGTGTTTTGACCACAAGGTAGGAACCCTGCCTACTATGGTATATAGGCTAGTGCTAGGTTGGGTGAATCAGATAATTTTTAGGGTACCTTTTCTAGACCCTTCATTACACCAGGAGGTGAGTAGTGTGGTCCTTAAAAAAGCTACTCAGGTATTCAGGGGGCTGTGGAATCTCACTGCTGCTTCAGTCTAGTGAGAAGACTTTCCTATGGCCTGGGTTACCTATGTACAGAGTAATGACTGTAGCTCAAAGTGTATTCATACCTGATGCTTTATCACTTACCTGTTGCTATGGGACTTTGAGGTAGGTAAAAATCGTAAAATAGTATGGATGGTGTCTTTTGGCTTGTGCATAAGTTTGATTTAAATGAAACAGAGTTGTGCAAAGTTGTTGGTCTCCCTCTCTCTTCCAGAGGTCATCAAAATCCAGTGGCAGGATAAAATGCAAGGTGACTGGTGATGGTTTGGGATGCAGTGGATGACCTTGGCATTTTCAATGTCTAACCAAGCTCTATGCATTCTACCATGCCTATTTCTGCCATCTTTGTGGTCTGTTGGAACACATTGTTTGCATCCACCCATTTTGGTGTGAAAAGTCTTCACGTGCTTGGGGTAGATACCCCACAAGTCACCAATGGGTTTAAGGGCCACAGGTTACCATTAACTGGTTTAGCCCATGTACCAAAATGTTTTACTGGAGTGTGGCCTTGGTGTGTACTATACATTCTTAGAACCACTGATGAGAGTTGGATGTCAGTTGGACAGGAAAAGTGCAAAACTGCTCTGAAAAGTACTCAGTTCTCACACCAGAGGTACTAACTAGTCTGTCATGAACACCTGTACACCCCAAACCTGTTGAAGAGAAGGGTGGTAAGAACAGGTCCCTTGACGTTCCCCCGGTAACCTTAGATCGAGGTGCCTTTGAGCCGTATCCTCTCCTTGGTTCTGAACAGTAGAGTGGTCCAGTAAGGGTGTTGTCTGTTTCATTATGTGGCAATTTTCATGGTGTGAGAGATCTTCCAGCAAATATTGGAAGATCACTTGTAGAGGGTGTTAAAAAGGGACTCATGGTTGAGGTATGGGTTGGAATAGATAAACTTTGAGGTTCTTTCTTCCCTAACTCGGGAATTATATGATTTTATCACTACTTCATTCAGATCATTATGCCAATCCTTAACTCATTTCACTAATTATCATCCTATTCCCATTTCTCTATCTTGTTCGTAAAGATCACACAAGAGGCTGTGTCAGATGCTTTGTTGAAATCTTGGTATATACTGTGTTTCTGGTATGTCTAGGAATCCTGTCAAAAAAGGAAAGGAGGTTAGTCTGATGGAACTTATTCTTATTGTACCTGCACTGATCCTGTAACTGGCTAGGTGGTATGGTAGATAGCATCCTGGGCCTGGAGTCAGGAAAGCCTGAGTTCAAATCTAGCCTCGCATACTTAGCTGTGTGACCCTGGGCAAGTCACTTAACCTCTGTTTGCCTCAGTTCCCTCAACTGTAAAATGGGATAATGATAACATCATCTTCCTGGGAGTGTTATCATCTTCCTGGGAGTGTTATAAGGATGAAAGGAGACAATATTTGTAAAGTGCTTGGCACAGAGCTTTCATCTGTGTGAGTTAGAACTCTTCTTTTTTAGCTCTGTGTCTGGGGGAAATTCACTTAATTGCTCTCAGCCTCAGTTTCTTCATCTGCGGAATAAGGATAAGAACATTTATTTCACAGAGTTGTTAGGAGGATCAAATGATAGAAGGTAAATGAAATGCTTTGTAATGCTATATAAATGCTAACTATTATTATTTTTAAGTGACTTGCTCAGGGCCAGACAGGTAGGGGCAAGTGTGGGGGAATAGAGAGAAGGGCAGAAGATAAGTTCTCTTCCATTTCTTTCCATTTCAGTTCCCTTCTACAGGAGTGAGAACGTTTTGACTTGAGATCTCTTCTCTGACCACAGCAGTGCAAGGTTGGTTCCCAAAGTACAATGTTATATTTCAAGTCAAATGGGCAGCCGAGGTTTATGATTGTTAGAATGTAACTTGTCAGCCTGTCCAGAAACGTCCAGCCTTCATTTCCCAGCTTCTCTCTAATATCCTGGACAAGGCATTTGTCTTTTCTGGTGGTTGATTCCTGGCAGGCACAGACAGCTAGTTTGTGATGGTTCATAGTTCCCTATAAATAGGCAGCTTTACACTCTAGCAACACTTTCTCATGTTGCTTGTTGGGTTGGCATTTGAAAGCGCCCGCACAAACTCAATTAAAATTGTGTTGACACCACAGTGCAAAAGTGATGAATAGCAAAGCAGCCAGATGTACCCAGACTGATTATACTGGAGCCACCTTTCTCAGTTTCTCATATATATATATTTTTTTTTAAAAGGGAAAATTGACTTTTCTGCTTTCACAGTTTCTTTAGCATATGGTGACAATAATACATTCTTCCACTGTTTCTTGCCCTGGGGTGGCTAGTGTGCTGTGACTGAATGCTTGAGTCACCTCTATTGCATGTGAGAGGAAACCTGCTTCTAAGATACAGAGGCAGTCAGTGTCAGTAAGGAAAAAAAATCTGTCCATATTTTAATATTTAAAGTGAAGATCTTCTACATATGTATACATATACTATATGCATATTATGTCATATCTGAGATGTCTTAATTTATTACAGAAATCAGTTAAAAGTGAAAAGTGTTTTCTGACCTACCTTTAATTTTCCAGTTGTGTTAGGCAGTAGTATATCATATGACCCTGGGAAAGTCTCAATCTCAGGTCCCCAGGTTACTGCCTAAGACTACAGATGCAAGAATTAGAGATCTGCTTTGCCAGAAGGTATTTCCACATCCACACTGGGAGTTCTACACACCAGTGAAATTAATAATAGTAATAATAATTATAGCTAACACGTATATATCACTTTAGGCTTTGCAAACGTTTTTATGTATATTATTTCATTTGTTCCTCTCAAAACCCCTGGCAGGTAGGTACTATGATTACCCTCATTTTTGCAGATGAAGAAACTGAGGCTGAGAGTTTAAGCGATTTGCCAAGGGTCATCTACTTTGCTGTTGCTCGTCCTTTGTTTTTGAAGAAGATTGATGACATCATACTGAGTGACAACTTGGCTTGTGGTTGGGTTGGATTTAAATGAGGCAGAGTTGTACAAAGTCATCAGCTTTACTCTCTCTCCCAGAGTTGTTGAAGTGTAGTGGTAAGACAAAAGTCAGGGACAGCTGGCAATGGCTTGGGATGCAGTGAATGACTTGGGCATCTTTGATGTCTTGTCAAACTTTAAGCTATCCACAGCGCTTGCTGAAGTCGCCTTCATGGATGTTGGAACAAACTGTTCTTATCTAGCATTCTACTAGGAGAAGTCTTCACATGCTTGGGTTAGGCGTCTCTCTAATTTGCCAATGGGTTTTGAGCCTGTTGTCTACCTTGATGTGGTCTAGCCTGTCTATGGAGATGGTTTACTAGGATGTGGTTGTTGGGCCTGCTCCAGCTACTTGGAGCCACAGGTGGGCAATGAAGGTGGGTAAACCGTCCTAAAAAGGGCTTGGCAAGCCCTCACACCAGAGGTACTAGTCCTCTCTGAACACCTCATACACTCAACACACTCATACCCAACATGTATCTGAAGCAGATTTTCAACTCAGTTCTTCCTGACCCCAGGTCTAGCACTCTCTCCATTTACATACCTTGCTCCCTCCTGTTGGCACCCTTCCTCCTTCAACCTTGTCATCATTTAGTTCAAGTAATTTTTACCCTAAATTCAACATTAACATGTTTTTCCAAATGCAAAAGGGGAGGTACCCTTGTGAGGGAGAAAATAACATCTAAGTAGGGTCAGAACTGTATTTCTCCCTGGGATCTATCTTCCTACACAGGACCAGAGACCTTTGCTAAATAAAGTCTGAAATCAAAGGTAATACTGACAAATGTGGGGAAAAGAGGGGATTTCCAAATGTCAGAATTTTCATTTCAAGGTGTCCTCACTGCTCAAGGCCTTTCCCAAGCCATTGGTATTTCTTAGAGTGTAGACAACTGATCTGGGTCCACCTTTTACCTCCTGGAGGCAGGTGAACAGAACAAATGAAGTCACCAGAGGCTCTACCTAGTTCAGGACATCATAGTTCTGGATAGAGAAGTATGCTTTAAAAAGTATGAATGATGGATGCAATGGATAAAGGCAGTTATGAGCCTGATATCCAAGATGCACCTGTATTAAGGACATAACTGAAGCAGGTCAGAAACAGGCAAGTAGACGTTGCCAGGAGTCTACAGCCCTTCAGAGGCAGAGGAAAGTCAGGCCTACGGTCAGCCAATTTAACCTGAAAGCAATTTCAGTAGAGAGAGTTGGGAATACCCACAGGCTGCTAGCAAGAAACTCCACTAGAAAATGCATAGACTGTTTCAAGGGGTGAGATGGGGAGGTTAGGTCTGGTTTGAGAAATGAATTGACTACAATTTTTCTGTTAAATCAAATCTGAAAATTGAATCTGAGGTCCTCTTTAGGGAAGAGCCCAGAGAATTCATTCTCTTGGAAGAATGACAGTATAATTTAATTAACTCTATGAAAGGGAGAGTCTGCCATGCCCTTCCTTCTTGTATTCACTTCTCATTATGCTTCCTAATTGCTCTGTACTGGTTCTGATCCACTTTCCAAGGCACCTGCAGAGTCAGATAAATAGCTCTGGGGAGGTAGTACAAATTCCTTAAACACTGCTAAAGCTCAGGATGCAAACACAATTACATCTCAGCTTCCCAAACTCTTCTGTGTCCTTTACAGATACTTAAGAACTGCCAACAGCCAACCACTTTCATGAGATCATAGATTTAGGGTTACAAGGGATGTTCAAAGTCATCCAGTTCTGGTCCCTTATTTTACAGATGGAAGCTGAGGTCTGAGGGGAGATAATGACTGGAGACACAAAGGTAGTGATTTCTTCACTCTTCAAATCAATATATTGTCCGTTATGTCAATCAATTGAACAACCAGAATTTGTTAAGTGTTTACTATGTGACAGGCACTCTAGGTATGGGTGTACTGGGTGTACCTCTGGTGTGACAGCTTGCCAAGCCCCTTTTAAGGCCATTTGCCCTGTAGCATGTACAACAGCCACATCCCAGTACGTCATCTCCATAGACAGGCTAAACCACATTGAGAGTAGCCAACAGGCTTAAAACCCATTGATGAGTTAGAGAGATGTCTACCCTAAGCATGGGAAGATTTCTTTTCTCCCAGCAGAATGGATGGATAAGGACAACTTGTTCCAATGGCCATGAAGGCAGCTAAAAGTCAGTACTGTGGATAGCTTAAAGTTTGACAAGACATTGAAGATCCCAGAGTCACTCACTGCATTCTGTTCTTTTTTTACACCAGACTGAGAATATACATATGAATATAATCCTACTCCTTGGTGGGCATGACTGAACACCAGAGTATAGCCCTCTGACCTATGTCCTCTATACATGCAAGAAGACACAGTTCCTGATTGACCATACCACCGTGTGATGGAAGAAGGGAATTCAGGTTATTGTGGCTACTTTGGAGATGGAGTTCAAAGACATACAATGATTAAGAGAGACTTTTTAATGGCACACTGGAGTCTTGATAGCTGTAGTAATAATGTATGGGAGCCAGCCTCATTATATTCTTGGTTCCTGGGGCCTGCAATTCTAGAAACTGCTGAGAGGGGACCTCCCTTGGGTGAGATCTATTTTCTCTGCTGGTTTAAGCTGAGATCTTATCTTCCTCCCATCTGATGAGCTCATTTACTCTCATGTATTCCTTGGTGATTCTAAGTCATGCACTCTTCCTACAACTTCATCTGCCTTCCTCTGAGCATGGAAACCTCCATTTTCTTCCTCCTCATTCCATTCTTTAATTCCCTAGTAATCCCAATTTGTGAATTGTTCCCTTTCACTGTGGCCTCCTCTGCTAAAGCCCTACTCTGATACCATACCGTGATGTTGAGGTGACACTGGCTTGACGAAGGCTGTTACCATGGAATATAAGCTCTGGAATGTCCTATCCAACTAGAGAGATTTTGGTTACAAAGCTGGCCTTGAGTCAACATGCTTGTTGTCTAGAATCAGAGAGTACCATTATCACAGAGCTGGCTGTGTTGGGACAATAAAAAAAACCTCCTAAATTAACAAGCCTTCATTTTTTCCCCCTGTCTTACCTCCATTCTCCAATTAAATAATAAAAATAAAAATAAAATCCTCACGAGACATATGTACAGTTGAGCAAAATAAATTTCTACCTTGGCTTTGTAAAAAAAAAATATGTGTCTCATTCTGAATTTTAGGTCCGCAACATCTCTGGAAAGAGGTGGGTAGTATGCTTCACCTTTGGCCCTCTAGAATTATTGTTCCTCATTACATTGATTAGAGGCCTAAAGTCTTTCAAAGATTTTTTCCCTTTATAATGTTGTCATTGTACAAATTATTCTTCTAGTTCTCACTTCATTGAGTCTGTTCCTAGTTTAGCAATTCAGAAGTAGATGGGCAGCTAGGTGGCACAGGGCAGTGAGATGTTTCAGTGGATACAGTGCTGGCCCTTAAGTCAGCAAGATTCATCTTCCTGAGTTCAAATTTGGCCTCAGATGCTTGCCAGCTCTGTGGGAAAGTCACTTAACTCTATTTGCCTCAGTTTCCTTATTTGTAGAATGATCTGGAGAAGGAAATGGCAAACTACTCTAGTATCTTTGCCAAGAAAACCCCAAATGGGGTCATGAAGAGTTGGGTACAACTGAAATGATTGAACAGCAGCAATAGGTGAGCGTTTTTCCAGTTTCCAATTTAGGGCCACTATGAAAAGAGCTGCATAAATCTTTTTGTATATATGAGTCCTTTTCCTTTTTCTTTTATTTCCTTGAGGCATAGTTGTGTTATCTCTAAGACAAAGTGTAAGCACAGTTTAGTGACTTTGGGGGCAGTTTCAAAATTTTTATCCCAGGATGTCTGGACCAAAATAGAGCTTAGCCAATGGTGCCTCGGTATGCCTGTTTTTCAGGATGATTTTATTTGGATACAACTCATGAAACTACCTACTAACACATGGATGGATTGTGAACTCTTTGCATGGAAGTGGTATCTCTATAGCCCAAATCTCAGATCTTTTGAGGTATCGACACACTTTTTTGGTGAGCTAATGGGAAGGCCACCACTTTTTTATGTATTTATGCAAATCAAGCTGTAAATTTATGGTTTTCATTTGGGAATCCTTGATCCAGAACAAGCCTATTTATGAGTGATTTGCCATTTTAGAGGCTATTGATTTGATTTGTGAGATGGAGTTTTCCACTGAGAGTTTTGCCACCCTACTTTTATAACAGACAGCTCTTTTTATGATGCTAGAAATGCCAGAGGCACTTCTAAATTAACTTTATCGAAGTCTTTTCCTGTGTTCAATTTAAGAGTCCATCAATGCATTTGATTCCTTTTAATGAAGACAAACATCACCAATATGGAAGCAGAGAAAACAGACTACAGGTGTGTATAGCCTAGTTTAGACTGGGTTAGCATCCATTATGGAAATTTTAGGGTAATAGAGCCTCCATTTTGGATAATGAGGAATTGATTTTGGTGCTGATATATCAACGTCTGTAAAATGTTAATAATGATGATGAGTACCTACATTTATGTGTTACAGTGGCTACCTGGTACAGTGGACAGATAGAGTGCTGCATCTGGAGTCAGGAAGACTCCTCTTTCTGAGTCCAAATATAGCCTCAGACATTTACCAGCTGTATGACCCAGGGCAAGTCACTTAGACTAGGTTGCCTCAGTTTCCTCATCTGCAAAATGAGCTAGAAAAAGAAATGGCAAACCACTCCAATTTCTTGGCCACGAAAACCCCAAATTGGGTCATAAAGAGTTGGGCATTGGGGCGGCTAGGTGGCGCAGTGAATAGAGCACCGGCCCTGGAGTCAGGAGTACCTGAGTTCAAAACCAGCCTCAGCACTTAACACACACACAAAAAACTAGCCGTGTGACCTTGGGCAAGTCACTTAAGCCCAAATGACCTCCAAAAAGCAAAAAAAAAAAAGAATTGGGCATGACTGAAAAATGATTGGACAACAATAAATCAACATTTATATAATATTTGAGAATTGACATCACAGGAGGCGTTGTGATATACTGGTTAGTGCACAATATTTGAACTCAGGAAGACCTGCCCTTTAATACTTACTAAGTGTGTGACCAGGACAAGACACTTAACCTCTCTAAATCTTAGACAAGTTTTTAAGGCTATAAAATTTTATTATAGGTGAATTATGATGTGCTTTAGGGAGATGAAGTTTCTATATCCATACCCACAAAACTGTATGTCTTTGACATATGACAATTGACAAGAGTATTTTCTTCCCCATAACTCCATTAAGTAAGTGTCATATTGGAGATTAATAAAATATAACTCTGAAAGGTTAAGTGATTTACCCTTAGTCACTTGGTTAGAATATGGCAGACCTGGAATTCACTGAATTTCAGGGTTAGAAGAGACCTCAATGGCCATCTAGTCCAGGCCATACCTGAAAAGGGTCTCCTCAACCAAACACTTGTCATTATCCAGCCTTTGCTTGAAGAGTTCTACTGAGCGATGACCAATGTCAAACCCTAAGCATCCTGTTCTAGTTGTGAACAGGTTTAATCAAGCCTAAATTTGCTCTTTCACAAATTACACCCACTTCTCCCAGTTCTGCCTTCTGGGTCTAAAGAGATTAAAGTTTAAATTCTTTCTGTATTTGTTAAATACTTGAAGACTACTATCCCATACTCAGTTTCTATGTTCTGGACACTATCTAGAATCTTTGATGTTGGTTCTTAGGATCTTTAAGGTCACTTTCAGTCTAGGGATGGATGGGTATTGGAACCAGCTTGGGCTGGCTCAGAGAGCTGGTTGTTAAATTTGAAGTGTGAGCAGCTATATCTCAGAAAATGTTACAAATGAGGGCTTGGATTTATTGTTTTTTTGATTGTCTAGACATAAAAAATGATGGAGAAAATTTTAATAATGCAGATTCAATTTAAAAATGCATCCTGCATACATTCCCCCGCAACCCCCAGGAGAGCCTATTGTTAAACATTTACCAGCTCACCTTTGCTTCCAGTATTCTACAGTTCTCCATGATTCAAATTGTAAAATGTAACCTGACTAGATGATGACTTTATGACAATTTTGTAGTATCATGCCATGTTCTTTCTAGTCATTTTTTATCTTGGAAAGATTGCATTTTCATTGTCTCAAGAATATTTTTTTTTCTGAAAGAGCATCTTTGTTATTAGGTCATGTGATCTCTCTTATAGGACTTCATGAAAAAAATATGGTAGCATTTCTCAGCTTTCTGATATTCCCAGAATGTCTGCAACATAGGCCATTAAGTGAAATGGATAGAGGGCAGGGATTGCAGTCATGAAGACGGGAGGTCAAATCCTACCTTGCTAATAGATAATCTGTGTGACCATGGACAAGTCATATAACCTGTCTTAGCATTAGCTTTCTCACCTGTAAAATGCAGACAATAATAGGACCTCACAGATTTATTGCGAGACTCAAATGAGATGTTAAATATGTCAAATCACTTTGCCTTCCTTAAGGTACTATCTAAATGTAAGATGATAATGAGGAGCATTTGGGATAGTCCTACAGGGCCCATTCATAATTCCACAGGCATATCCCCTGAGGTATACATATGTTTAAACAAATATTTTATTTCTTTTTAAAAGACAATTTTTAAACAAAATATCTAGATGAATTTAATAACTGTATACTAGAGAAAGGTAGGATTTTGTTCTGGAAAGAGGAAAGATTCCTGAAATTAGGAAAATATTCCCAGTCTGAAAATATTGCCTGAACTTTCTCTATAGAAGAATAGTACCAGTCTAACTCAGACAGAACATTAGGAAGCATTTGTGACACTGATGACACTATCAGTCTTGGGGAATTTCTATACTTTGGGCCTTTTTGTTTTATTTCCAACCTATCTTTCTTGTAAGGAGTTGTCTTATGTTATCTTGATTGTGTTTCCACAATACTCAAATTGTTTCTTCCTGACTGCTTGCAGTATTTTCTTCTTTACCTGGGAACTCTGGAATTTGGTTATAATATTCCTAGGAGTTTTTTTTTTGGGATCTTTTCCAAGAGGTGATTGGTAAATTCTTTCAATTTCTATTTTGCCCTCTTGTTCTAGAATATCAGAGAAATTTTGCTTGATAATTTCTTGAAATATGTTGTCTAGGCTCTTTTTTTGATTATGGCTTTCAAGTAGTCCAATAATTTTTAAATTATCTCTCCTGGATCTCTTTTACAGTATCATGATTTCTCATAAAGTCATTAGCTTCCAATTGCTCTAATCTGATTTTGAAGGAATTAGTCTCTTCAGTGAGTTTTTGAAATTTATTTTCCATCTGGCAAATTTGACTTTTTAAGGCATTCTTCTCCTAATTGGCTTTGTGGGCCTCTTTTCCATTTAGGTTAGCCTATTTTTTAAAGTGTTATTTTCTTCAGTATTTTTTTGGTCTCATTTAGCAGGCTGTTGACTTGCTTTTCATTATTTTCTTGCATCATTCTCATGTCTCTTCCCAATTTTTCCTCCATTTCTCTTACTTGATTTTCAAAATCCTTCTTAAGTTCCTCCATGGCCTGTAACCAATTCATATTTTTCTTGGAAGTTTTTTTCTTGGAAGCAGGAATTCTGACTTCATTGTGTTCTTACCCATTCCATGCTTTGATCCTTTTTGTCCCCCCAAAAGGATTCTATGGTCTGTTTGTGCTTCCTCTGCTTGCTAATATTGCCAACCAATTACTTGACTTTTGAGCTTTTTGCCACAGTAGAACTCTGCTTTCAGATTGCAGTGAGGTGTGTCCCCAATTGTTGGGGTTTTTGCAACTACCAGAGCTATTAGAAGGGCACCCTCTCTGCAGCCCCTGCAAGCTCTGGTATACTGGCCACATACCCCAGGACCACTACCCAAGATCACAATCTGGATCGAAGCAGGTCAAAGCAAGACTGATTACCTTCTGAATGGTTACATGGTCTCTCTATGATCTATAATATCCCGGAAGCTCTGGAGGCAGCCAAGCAGCAGCAGCTTCAGCCGCTGCTCCTCCACCAATTCCTGCCACAGCTGCTGAGGATTCACTCTCCTGAAGTCTGCTCCAGCATCTGCTCATTGGGGCCACCATGAGGCTAGAACTGTGCCACTCATGTGGGACTGTGTTTGGCTCCCAGCCTGGTGCAACAGACCCTTCCTGTCAGCTTGCTAGGCTGCCTTCAGCTTAAGATTTCTTTCTCTCTATCACTTTGTGGGTTCTGCAGCTCTCAAATTTGTTTAGGGTCATTTTTTTTACATGTATTGGAGGTGGTGGCAAGTGGAGCCTGTGGAGGTCCTGTTTTTACTTTGCCCATGAATACAAGAAAGGAAGGATTGCTGAGCAGTAGTGAGGACCCAGTTTGCATCATAAATGTAAGAAGTCAGGTTGTTTTGGTGACTTTCTACAGCCATAGTCAGAATCCTGGGCGCAGTAAGGGAGAAATCCAATGAAAGGAGGGGTATTTATTCAGAGGGTGATAATAAGCAGATAGATGCTGAGAAAGGTTGGTTGGGATGGGGGTGAAAATTAGGATTTCTAGAGCATTGCTTAGGGAATCATCAAAGGATAAAAAAGTAAAAAAAAGTTCCTTTTGAGAGATGCCTTGAAGCAGAATGCCCTCTTTTCAAAGTGGTAAAAGAAAGAAAAGAAATACAGAAGACCAAGGAGATAGCTGGGATTCCACAGGATGCTTCTGGAAGCTAGCTTCAGTCATGCTGTACAGTCTTAGTTGGGAAAGATGGACTTAAAAGGTGAAGAAAACCCTTCAACCAAACCTTTGAAGACCATACACACTGTCCTTTTAACAGAGCCAAGTAACAATGAATTCTGAAGTCAAAGTAAGAAATAATACTACATACACAAGTTCCTAAATGCAAATCTGAAGATGCCAGCACAAAAGCACTATATTAAAAAAAAGCACTGGAATTAGAGGTGGAAAATCTGGGTTCAAATCTTATGAGCCTGGGACTTCAGGCAAGTTGCCTTACTTCTCTATTAAACCTCTTTTTGTGCACCTGTAAAATGGGAATAATTCAATTAGATATATTTTAAGTATCAACTTCCCATTTTAACTATTTATTCTTGACAACTTTGTGGTAAAGTCAGTTTTCATTTTACTTTTGATATCAAAGAAGCCGGGATTATTTGGGGCTAATGGGTGATATGGTAAACTCTTAAAACAAATAGATAAATGTTTTTAAGGAGGTGGCTAAAAGATACCCTACCATCCCATAGATATCTGAGCAGGAATCCCTTCTATACTATGGCCAGCAAGTAAAAGATTTGAGGAACCTCCCCATACCACCACCACCACCACCACCAATAACAACAAAAGCAACAAAACATCCTCCAAGTAATATGTTACAGCAGGAAAGAATCATAGGTATCTTCAATTAATTTCCTTGATTTTCCAAAATAGAAAACCAAGAACCTATTGTCTTCCCCCCCCCTTCCCTGCCTTTGTCCTTTGGGAAAGTTTGAGTAGCTTAGCTTTGATAAACAAAGCTTTGAGGGAAAGAAAAATCTCCAGGATCAACTGGGTGGGTGGTGCAGGGGAGTGGAGGAACATACCCAGGATGACATGGTCCTCCCATAATGGAGGTAGCCTCTCTAGACTTGAGTGAGGTCCTCCTATCTCACTCTCCACCACAACCCTCTATGTGAGTTGGCATAGAGTAGGTGTTTAATAAATATTTACAGAGAACCTGTTAGTAGCTGCTGGGCAGCTGGGTGGCACAGTAGATAGAATGCCAGGCCTGGAGTCAGGAAGACTCTTCTCCTTGAGTTAACATCTGGCCTCTGACATTATTAGCTCTGAGACCCCAGGTAAATCATTTAGTCCATTTGACTCAGTTTCCTTATCTGTGAAATGAGCTAGAAAAGAAAATGGCAAACCACCCCAGTATCTTTGCCAAGAAAACCCCAAAAGGGCTCATGAAGAGTTGGACAAGACTGAATAACAACAAAGGCACCTACTACTGAGAATTCCTAGGTCTAGGGAAGCATGTCTTTTTTTTCAAAGCAGGCCAAACTTTGACCCCTGAAGGGGCCCCTAAGTGCCTACCTTTCATTTCAGATGGTTACACTTCACATATTTGTTTATTTTGCCTTTTTTTGGGTATTTTTTTTTCTTTTGTGGAGGGGGAAGGCAAGGAAATTGAGGTTAAGTGACTTCCCCAAGGTCACACAGCTAGTAAGTGTCAAGTGTCTGAGACTGGATTTGATCTCAGGTCCTCCTGACTCCGGAGTCAGTGCCGCATTCACCACGCTGCCTAGCTGCCCCACTCTTCACATTTTTAAGCTTGACATTCTGCCTGTTCTTCTTGGGAACATTTGAGAAGCAGAGAAGGGCAAACATTTCAAGAGAAAGAACCCTTCACCCTTCCTAGTAGAAAGAGACCTCTAGAAGAGGTTGAGACACTTTTTCTGTCTTTTCCTACTTCAGGCTTTACCTCTCCATGAGCTAGTTATGGGCATGGGGTATACTTCTTAGTCTCCTGCTGGTCTCTAGTCTATCCTTAATCCCTAAATCTATCCCTAAAGCTGCCTCTTTTTGAATGCTTTTTTATATGAATTGATTTGTTTATTTACTTTTAGTTTTTTTTGAATGCTTTGAGGCTAAGGTATACTGCAATAGCCCAGAGCACTAGCCTCTTCCCTCTTTTATTCTCCTGCTGAAGAAATCTCTTGAGTCAGCTGAGCTGTTCTCCCAACTCTTGCCTTGAATGTCACCCTCTTGTCACCCAACCTGTCTGACCACAGCTTCATCCTGGTCCCACCAGGGTGCACCCCACCCCCACTCTCTTCTTTAAAGCAATATAAGCACTGCCAGTAATGCTGTAATTTTTAAAAATTGTCTTTTTATTATGAATTTAATCATTAATGAATGAATTCAAACATTTCAATATGCAAAGAATAAAAAAGGGGATTGATTGTATTTGGAGCTGTTTCTGCTACACAGAGTTTATTAAAAAGTATATATTATGTTTAACAACGTAATAACAAGATTATTCTGTTAGCTTGTGACCCCTTACAAATTTCATTTTGTTTTCTTCTGTGTACTTAAAAATGTTTTACTGATGCTTTTTTTAAAAAGAAAATTCACTTTCCCCTCAATAGACAACCTAATTTATAACAAATAAATATAATCAAGCAAAAGTCATCAACACATTTTGCCTTTGATATTTCCTCCCTTGCAATTAATTCCACACCTTTGGGAAAATCTCTACCCTGAGTCAAAACCCCAGTAACTGAAGTGACTAGGCAGCTCCTGGGCAGTTGGGTGGCAGAGTAGATAGAATGCCAGGCCTGGAGTCAGTTATATATCTTATAGAGTGTTTCTATATTCTACTGTGTTTGGATAGGATGAGAAGGTGAGCTACAAACCGGCTTAACTTTCATTGAAATTGGTAGATCACTGGATGTTGACTATATTATGGAAAGGATTCCTTGGATTGTATGGTCCTGAGGTCCCTTCTTACCCAGATTCTATAAAACCAGAAAGTAGGAATTTCTCCATATTAAGATCCAAAATGTTGTCACTTTCCTTCCATCTACAAAGAAGCATAATCTTTAAAACGTCTACACAGACAAATATAATTGCATATAGGCTAGATAAGTACAGGTATTCCCTCCTAAGGGTTACCTTTCATCTCAGTAAGGGAAAAGCCTAGGATATCTGCCCGAGATAGTGAGGTGAATGTTTTGTATGGTACAGCTACTCTGACTCACATCTCCCTCAGCTTTCTATCACCTTGTCTTTCTTGAAAGTCTGTGCTTTGCTTATGTGGTCCAGATGCTGTTAATGGGCTCAGTCTGAGATACAATGTGAGTACAAGGAGTGAAAGAGGGAAGTGGGAAGGAAATGTTTATTTTGACTTTAGTGTTTACAAACACCCCTCACTAGACTGAAATGTGAGAGCGTTTGAGAGAGTCTGAGGTGGATTAATATTCAGCATTTTCTTTTCCCCCATCTAATGCCCTACTAACAGCTCACACTTTCATCTCTGACTTATTTTTCTTTAGGCCCTCAGGAGAGTATAAAGGAATCCTATAAACTTTATGACAATTTGAACTGTCTAAATGGCTGTATAGGGGAGGTGGGGGATAGTGAGTATACTGGATTTGGGGTCAGGCAGATCTTGGTTTAAATCTTTTCTCCGCCACTTATTAGCCATGTGACCCTTGGCAAGTCAATTAATCCCTCCTTCCTTGGTTTCTTTGTTTGCAAAATACAGACAGTAATGCCTGAAGTTTCTACCTCATGCTGTTGTCCTGAAGTTCAAAGGAGATCATGTGATCAAACCACTTTGCAAACTTTAAATTTTCTTATTACTAAATGTTGGTTCTTGTCCAATAAGGTGTCCTGAAGCAAAGACTGGATGACCCCTTGTTGGGTGAGCTTCTCAGGAATGGTTGGGACTATGTGACCTCTGAGGATCCTTTCAATTCTGAGGTTCTACTATTCTGGTTGACGTGATTGTCTTGAGTGATGGCTTACTAAGGGCTAACTATGTGTATGGGGGCGAGAGGGAGAGGACAATTTACGTGAAAATACATGATAGAACCGGCTGTTTCCTCAGGCATGGATTGCTCTCCCTCCTCATCTCTACCTCTTGGCTTTCCTCAAGTCCCAGCTAAAATCCCACCTTTTATACGAAACCTTTCCCAGTTCTTTTTAATCCTACTGCCTTTCCTCTGTTGATCATTTTGTATTTATCCTGTAGATAACTTGTTTGTACCTAGTTGTTAGATTGTGAGCTCCTTAGGGACAAGGACTGTTTTTTGCCTTTCTTATTTTCCCAAGTAGGAGCTTAATAAATGTTTATAGACTGATTGGCTAGGGAATCATTAAAGAACTAGAGAATGTTTATATGCCTATTTGTCCCTGAAGGTGCATATGCTTTGCCCTTTACTTAACACAGCAGCTTGTCTGTGCATGGACTAAGTCCATCAATGTCCCCATCTCTGCCATCAACGCCCAGGAGAAATTCAACAGTGCTCCTTTGTGCTCCTTTGTCAGCAACAACAGGCAAGAAAGGAGTGAAGGGGAGAGAAAGGCCCCCTGCCAAGTTGCTTACCTTCACAAATCTAAGACTGGTAGTTTGCTATCTAAGTGAATTACGTGGTTGAACTGTAGGTATAATTTTTCAGTCTCTGGTAGTAACCTGGAAATAATATATTTTGAGCTCTGATGGGAGCTCAGTTGGCATAAAAACATACACAGAATTTTTCTAAAGCTACAAAACTCCTTAACTATTTCTTCCACCCCCTTAAAAGTTTCCTTAAAAAGAATGCATGCCTACTTAGGTGTTTATCACTCCTGCAGAAAGGCACTTTTTGTTGACTTGGGAGGACATGTCTCTTTTTGTGAAGGAGAAAGCGGTAACTGAATCTGCCCCATAGAGTCGTAAAGTCTTCTTCTCCAGGATTCCAAATTTGCTGACACACCACAAAATCCATAATTTCTGCTGACAGTGCTATCTGCTCCATTTGCAGGGGCAAAAATAGTGACAGTTATATTATAAGGGGACTTTAGAGAGAGTACAATGACCAAATGTTATTTCTTATTGGTAAATGAAGTTATCCCTACAGGAGAAGAAACCAAGAAATGAATTTTCTTGAAGAGGCAGGATGGTGATAGAGATTACTTTCTTCTTTCTCCAGGTGAATTATTTTATAATTGGAAAAGATGAGAATCTCAAATACATACATACACACATTTATATGTGTGTATATGTATACATATATACATAGAGACAGAATGATAAACAGAGGCACAAACAAACACACAGAGAAACAGAGAGACAAGAGAGAAGACAGAGCTGAGAGAGAGAAAAAGAGAGAGACAGACAGAGAGAAACAGAGACAGACAGACAGAGAGAAAGACAGAGAGGCATACAGAGGGAGAGAGAGACAGAGAGACAGAGAGAGAGAGAGCACATAATAGTTTGAATTTAATCTCCCAGCCCACACATGCACTAACAGATTCAGATTCCTAGAACTAAACTGGTCACAATTCACCCTCCCAATCCCCATACTCCAGGATTTTAGGAGTACCCTTGAGGGGTTAGGGTGATTCTTCTTTAATGCCATTTACTTGAGCCTCCATATTGGTATGCCATTCACAGTGACAACCACCAGTGATTAGTTCCCCACTTTTCATTTAATCAAGTAGCTTTTTTACAAAGGGCTTTTCATTGTAGAGATAAAGCAAGAAGAAGAGTTACAAAACATTTCCTCCCACCATGCCTTCTTCACTTGAACATAGCAAAGCAGGAGAGAACAAGAGTTTTCTTTGGTTAGTTATGTCTTTTGAATAATCATAACAGCAACAAATAGTAATAAAGCAATCTCTTTTTCCACAGATGATATACTTAGAAAATTACGAATACTCAACTAAAAATTTAGTTGAAGCAACTAATAATTTTAGTAAAGTAACAGCATATAAAATAAATCCACATTTTAATATATCACAAACAAAACCCTGGAAGAAGAAAAAGTAAGAGACAGTCCATTTAAAATAATTTTAGACTAATATAAAATACCTAGGAGTCCACCTACCAAAAAAGCCCAGGAACTATATGCACAAAATTATTTTAAAAAACTTTTTATAAAAATAAACTCAGATTTAAATAATTGGAGAAATATTAGTTGTTCATGGTTAGGCAGGGCCAACATAATAAAAATGACAATTTTACCTAAACTAATTTATATATTCAATGCCATCCCAACTGAATTACTGAAAATTATTTTATTGAGTTAGAAAAAAACAATAACAAAATTTATTTGGAAGAAGAAAAAGTCTAGAATATCAAAGGAACTAAGGAGAAAAAAATGGAAAGGAAGGAGGTTTAGCAGTACCAGGTCATCTTAAACTATAGTATAAGGTTGTAATTATCAAAACTATCTGGCAGTAGCTAAGAAATAGTAAGATCACTGGAACAATGAAGCAATTTACAGCAGCAAATAAACATACTAACAATGTATTTGGCAAGTGTAAAGACAAGTTTTGGGATAAGAATTCATTATTTGGTAAAAATTGTTGGGAAAACTGGTAATCAGTCTGGCAGAACTTGGGCATAGACCAATATCTTACACCATTTGACATGACAAAATAGAAATGGACACATGATCTAGATATAAAGATGTGCAGAGAATAATAGCGAGCCAAGAGTTGGATTCAAGATAAATTTAGGTGTGGATTTATTGATCAAGGGCATGACTACCTGGAGTGCACACTCAAATCAGGCAATGATCTTTGGTCTTTACAGACTTGATTTTACAGGCCCAAACCACAAAATCACAATCAGGGAGGGGAGCTAGCAGAAGGCATGACGTACAGAAGCAAAGAATAACCATTGGTTGGATCTATGGTTCAGGGCTAATTTTGGAATATTGTGTGAGGGTACAGGGGCACAGTCTTCCTGTGACTCAGGTGTCCCTTGGAAGACCAGGGGTAGTTAGCTCTTTCCAGAACAGGGTGGAGGCTCATGGGGTAAGGGGGAACTGGAAAGTCTCGGAACAGACCAGGCTCATGTTCCAGGCAAAGGGTGTGGGGACCCTTCTTGGTCAGTGGCACAAGACAGGGTAGTCTCTAAAATACCATAACCCTGACTTGCACTTTGTATACTCATACTGATTCAAGGAAACAATATATATATCAAATGCTAATAGGGAACTTTACCCTGAGCAATGCCCAGGTATGCCTTTAAGCTGTTCCAAGCTATGACAGGATATAGGATAGAGACAGAGACACAGACAAAGACAGAAATATAAAAGGGGGCTTAATGGTGGGCCACAAATCAGGTGTGTGTAGTGACCTGGGATTTGGGTTTGGGTACAACAAAAAGAGACATTACAAGAACATTTAAAGAATATGGAATATATTACCTATCAGACTTATGGATAGGCAAACAATTTGTAAGTAAACAAGAGAGAAGGAGCAGTGTAAAGTATAAAATTGAATTAAAAAGGTTTTGTATAAATAGAACAAATATAGCCAAGATCATAAGGAAAGCAGAAAATTTGGAGAAATTTTTTATAGACAGACTCTCAGACAAAGACAGACTCTCAAATATATAAAGAATTGTCACATCTATAAGAATACAAATCATTCCCCAACTGATTAATGGTCAAAGGATATGAACAGTCAATTTTCCAATGAAGAAATCAAAAAATTTACAATCGTGTGAGAAAATGTTCTAAATTACTATTGGTCAGAAAAATGCAAATTCAAACAACCTTGAAATATCATTTTACACCTATCAGATTGGCTAAAATGATTGAAGAAGAAAGTGACAAATATTGGAGGCAATATGGAAAAACTGGGATACTACTTCATTTTTGGTGGAATTGTGAATTGATTCAACCATTTTGCGATAGAAATCTGGAATTATACTCAAAGAGTTATTAAACTGCCTATACTCTTTGACCCAGCCATACCACTACTAGATCTGTTTCCCAAGATGATTAAGGAAAAAGTAAAAGGACCTGCATGTTCTAAAATATTTATAGTAGCATTCTTTGTGGTGACAAAGAACTGGAAATTGTGAGGATACTCATCAATTGGGGAATGGCTGGACAAGTTGTGGTATATGATTATTATCAGATACTACTGTATTATAAGAAATGATGACCTTGATAATCTTAGAAAAAACACGAATAAACTTTCATGAAATAATGAAGAACAAAATGAGCAGAACAAAGAGAACGTTGTATACAGTGACGATAATATTGTTTTAATCATAGCTTTAAGTGACAAAGTCATTTTGATTATTGCAAACACCCAAATTAACTACAAAGGATCTATGAAGGAAGATGGTAATCTGTTTTCAGAGAAAAAACTGATAAATAGAAGTGTGCATAGAATGGTTATACGTACACATGCATATACATAAATACAACGTATATATTTGTGCCTAGTGGTAGGTATTGCTAGGATGGGGTGGAGGGAAGGAAGAAAAAAAAAGGAAAAAATGTTATGTAATAACTATTATATTTAAAAGGAATAGCAAGTTGTATATAACAGATGTGCAGTTTCTTGTACAAATCATCTTTATTTTCTACTCTACTATATTATGGAAATGCGTGTTTTATTTCTTTAGTCCAGAATAAAATAAATAAAATAAAAAAGAAGTGTTAAGTCTGTAGAAGTGACTTGTTTTAAAAATTGAGTGTATTTTGTCTGGTAAATACTTTGTGAACCTTAAAGACCTGTATAAATAATTGCCTGTTATTGTTATGGAAAAACCCCAACAAATGCTACAAATCAGGGCTTTTAAAATTGTTTTGTTGGTTGTCTAGACTTAAGAAACGTGTTAAAATGAAGATTAAACTTAAAATTGTCTGTGCATCTTAAAAAACAGCAAAAACAACAGCAATAACTGGTATTAATATAGGACTTTAATGTTTGCAAAGCAGTTTACATATGTTAACTCATTTGAATGCACCCTAATTCTAGTTCAGCAGTCAATCAACAGCCCATCTCTTTACCATGTGTTTAGCAGACCAGAACTAGTGACAGAATATCATGCCTTTCTGGAAGTAGGCTCCATAGACTCTTCCACATGAGATGGTAGCCGGCAGAGCATTTTGTAAATGTTCTGAGGATGGTGATCCATGTATATATACGGTGTTCTGAAAGTGCTAGTGTAATTTTAAGCTCTCAAAGAATTTATATGTATGCCTACATATCTGTATATATATATATATATGTATGTATACACACATTATATGTCTATAAACATCTACACCAGTGGTTCTCAACCTGTGGGTTATGTTCAATTTGTAACAATGAAAACACATCCTGCATATCAGATATTTACATTACGATTCAAAACGGCAGCAAAATTACAGTTATAAAGTAGCAACAAAAATAATTTTATGGTTGGGGGTCACCATAACATGAGGAACTGTATTAAAGGGTGCGGCATTAGGAAGGTTGAGAACCACTGATCTACACAGACAAGTTTCTGGAGACAATGATAAAATCCAGTATGATCTAAGTGTTATCAGAGACTATCTTGCAATATAATGTATCTGAAAAAGTTTTGGGATTTTTTTACTCACTTGACTCATAATCCCCATGCAGGAAATCTGGGAAATGTATGCATGATACTCTATGAATAACACAAATTGATGCTGACTCCCCATTTTACTGAGAGACTAAATGGCATAGTCAATAGAGCACTGGCCTTGGAGTCAAGAAGACCTAGGACCAAATCCTGCCCCAATAAATACTGACTATGTGAACATGGGCACATAATTATCCTCTCAATGCTGTAGATAACTCTCTAAAAATTTAAGTTACTTAGGAACTGCTGACTTGCATTGGTAGAGAATTTTTTCATGAAGGGATTCTTTGGATCATTGAAGTCTCAGGACCTGGAACTTTTCCATATTCCCATATTCCCATATTGTGAACATGCAGTTCACAATATGACTAAATAATGCATTAGTAAAAGAGCGAGGAAAGAAAAGAGAGAAATCCTTCAATCAACATCTGTAAGCCCCAAAGACATGCAAAATCAGAGTCACTTACAGTTCCATATAGGAGTGTTCCTCTGCTTGAAGCCCTTGTATTTTATAAAACCTCTCTTTGATGACTGATTCCCCCTTGTTGAAGAGGAACCTGGTTACACTTTTTATTCTCTCTTTAGCCAAACTCTAGCTACATGTAATGGTGCTGCCAGTTCTGAGGAACTATCAGCCAGATTACCAGTATTTCAGGAAATTAGAATGAGATTGATTTTTCTGTGATATCTCAACAATGAAAGACAAATTCTTCTTGGAATTCTTCTCTTCTTTGTTGCCTTTACTCTTCCTCCCAGAACTCTTCATGTCCTTTCTCTTCTAGTTATCAATTTCAGCCCTATTTCCATGTAAAACTTGGAGAAAATATGCTTTATTTTCCCTAGTACATCAGGAAGTTACACACGGCTAGTAAGTGTCAAGATGGTCAAATTTGAACTCAGGTCCTCCTGACTGCAGGGCCAGTGCTCTATTCACTGCACCACCTCGCCACCTTGCAACCTCACCACCTCACCACCTGCTTGCTTGATTCTTTATATTGTGTTCCCCAGTGTTCAGTCATTTAACCCCAATTGCTCTGCCTTCCTCCCCCCCCCCCCAAACAAACAAAAAAAGAATGAAGCAATCCCTTCTCTTGAGGAGCTTACCTCTATTGATGGAGACAGCATGTACATATAAAGCCTGCAAAGAATAAAAACAAGTAAAAGTTGTAAATAAATTTTAAAATTGAGTTCATTCTGTGAAGGTAGTGCCCCATATGTAGTCTTGGGGTGTCATGGTATGTCTTGAAAGGAGGCAGAATAGACATCTCTAGTCTCTCCTCTCCCTGTCCTTCTCCAAGGGGACTTTAATTCCTGCCATGAGGGGAAGCAGGAGATTGGGACCAGTTGATTTGGACACTCTCCTCTCCTTAGAGAGTGGGGGTACCAGGTTCGAATTATATCTATCTGCTCTCTATAATATGGTTAGTCTAGGTGATGTGGTTTTCAGGTTCAAGCTAACTTCTGATCATTGTCAAGCTTTATCTGAGATATGATGCCCTTCTTACTGAACACCAGTTCTACAATGAAAACACATCCATACAAAGTAGCATTTATTAAAGAAACCCATTTATTCAATTCAGTAGCAAAACAGAAATCAGAGAAATTGTGGATAGGAGAATATACACCAGACAATAAAGAGCGAAGAAGTTTTCCTATTAGGAGCAAGATAAATCAGCTCAAACAAGACAGTCCCAAATCTCCCTGATGCAAGGGGAAGTTCCATGAAGTCCCTAGTATAGCCAGCTGTGGAGAGGGATATGATAGAGGCTGCCATCTTCTCCCGTGCTGGCTTCTCCCCAGAGCCTTTTCCTTCAGCAACCTGAAGTGGGCTTGGCACCTTCCATCTTCTTTATTGAAGTGTGAAGCCAGAAGTGCCCAAAGTTACTGCAGCACCTGCAGAGACTCAGAGGCTCCTGAAAATCTCTCGAGTTCTTGTTCTATCCATCCCTCACAAAGGCCCAGGGCATCAGTTTCCACCAATGAGGAGAGAGTCCCATATTAATGGGCACTGTGACTAGGCTTACATTCAGAATGAATAGTATATACTACACATAAAAATATAACCAAAATGAATGTAGAAATACAAGCAAAACGAGTATGTAAAATAATTTTGTAAATTATAAATGTCTATACAAATGGAAAAGTATTTTTATTGATTTTAAACAAAGCATACCAAAATCTTGAGCTATCTTAAATATAGAAAATAATATCAATTAAATTTTGGAGAGAAATCGATTATTTATTTTAAAAGATTATATATTTTATAAGAAGTATCCTGAATAAGCATTTGCTTAGTTGAAAATATTATTTCTGCATTCCCTACTATTACCATAACCATAAGATATCGATGGACTGGGCATAGGAGACTTCTGACTTCCCAACCATGCAGATTCAGCCAACAGTTGTGACATCTCTTCACTTTGTTACTGTGCAGTTTGACTATCATCTGTCTGGAACGTAGGCTCTATTTTTCTTGTAATTCTTCCTTGCCAAACCCTGCATTTAGGACCAAAGGATTCTAGCTTTAGAACTGAAAAGGATCTGAGAAGGCCAACTGGCCCACTGGACCACACCAAATAGCATCTAATACATTTTGCCCGTATGTTTTTCTTCTCCTGCAAGCAATCCCCTCCATAAAAACAGAACGCAAATGATATGATCAAGCTGTACTTTTAAAAATACACACCACCATGTTAAGTACCATCTATTGAGCAGAAATGCCCGTCAGCTCGAGTTTCAGGAGTCTCAATTCATGAGCAGAATTGACATCTGGATCTTCTATATCCCAGACACAGACTCAATGTGAGCAGATGTATCAAAGTGTGCTTTGCTAGCTATTAACCTGACATAAGCTCTGGTTGACAAGATGATAGGTGGTTCAGATCCTTACCAGATCAGGGGCCAATCCATGACTATAGAATGATAGCACTTAGGGCAGCTAGGTAGCATGATGGACAGAGGGCTGCACCTGGAGACAGGAAGACCTGAGTTAAAATCTGACCTCAGATACTCACTAGCTATGTAATACTGGGTGAGTCATAATAATAATGATAACAACATATATCTTCCAGGGTAGTTATAAGGATCAAATTTAAAAAACCCCACTAAAACAGTAGCTGGCATATTCCCTTCCCTTCTCTACCTTTCCCCCTTTCTCTTTTCCTTCCCTTCCCTTCACCTTCCTTTCACTTTCCCTTCCCTTCCCATATCTGGAGCTGAAAGGGTCCTCTGGGGCCACATAGTCCAATTCTTTCATTTTCCAGACGTTAATACTAAAGCCTGGTGAAGTTAAATGACTTATCCAACTTCACACAGATAGTAAGCTTCGGAGGTGAGATTTGGGACCCTGTTGCTTTGGTATAAATATGATAAAATAAACAAATAATGCAGTTTCAACATCTTAGTTCTCTCTGCCATGCACACCTGGTATCTAATTGTTCTTTCCCTTGTACCCTACTGCCTTACCTCCCCCACCCTCTAAAGCAGTGGTTCTCAACCTGTGGGTTGTGACCCCTTGGGGGTTGAATGACCCTTTCACAGGGGTCACGGGGTCACCTAAGACCATAGATTGGAAAATGGTCTTAGGAACTGAGACACCGCTCCTCTATCTGTCTCCAGGTGGGTCCGCCTATATGCAGATACACCCACATACTAGTATTGAAGGGTCACGGCATTAGGAAGGTAAAGAACTACTGCTCTAATGGTACTGATTCTTTGTCTCATGTGCTTGACCTTGGGGGCTTTTAGTTGGAGGAGTTCATTCCTTTCCTCACAAAGACAGGGGTCAGGTTCAAGAACTTTGTTATTAGTCTATCCCAGTTAGAGAGAGTAGATTCCATTGGGTAGCCAGAGAAGGTCAGATCTTCATACCTATTGGAGATCCCCTCTGGACTCCCTTTTTAGATTCATATTCCATCTCTGACAGGTGCCAGCACAGATGCTTTCGATCTATGCTCCTCTCTGCAAAGTAAGGTGTAAGTGTTATGTTTTAACATAATGTGCCTGTAACTGGCACATCATAAGGGTATATAGAATAAGAAGAGTACATAGAAAATTCTTCTTCTGGTCACTCACAACTTTTTACAGGCCCCAGGAGTGGTGTAACATACTTCATACATCATGTAGAGTCTGTATCCAGACCTAGCACTCCCCTGGGGACCCTGAGAGGGCTGCTATAGCCTCAATTCCTCTAATCTTGCCTTTGATCCCCATGGGCTACTTTCCCAGGGTCAGGATGCCACTATCATGGTGGTCATAGACATCCTGCCTGCCTGGAAAGTCTCGTGTCAGACACTCAAGGCAGTTATTTTTTCTTTTTCTAGCATAAAGTCCAGTTTCCACAGACTGCCCACTCACCTTATCTCTGACTGAGACGCATAATTCATTTCCCACCATTAATTTCCCACTGTGAGGCTGCTTTCTCCCTGCATTGCACATCAAAGTTTATGTTCCCATTATGTTCCACTGCAGACTAATGGCCAGGCAGAGTGAATAACCATATGCTGAAACAATGCATCTGAGGCCTCACTGATTGCATTGGGATGAGGGGTCCACCTTCCCAGTTACCATGGTCTACTTCAGCTGGGCCTGTCAATCCTCTTGCAACATATTTTTTTAAACTGCATATTCTACATTTGCTGCTGCTCTGGATTTTTATTTCATTCGTGTGTCACATGGCCAACCTGGAAACTACCTAAAAGAATCATGGACTCTCAGAGCCAGAAGGAAGCTTGGAGATCATTGAGTCTAACTTGGATCTAAAATCTGCTCTACAATATTCTGAACAAATGGTTATCCAGCATTTGCTTGAAGACCTTAAAGTTCTAAGCCAACCCAATACACTTTGGGTGAGCAATCATTGTTAGGAAATTATTTCTTATATTAAAAACCTTACAAAAGCTGGAAGGCACCTAGGGATGCTTGAAGTCATGTTAAAATGCACTGCTGATGACTATCCAAAAGCAAAAAAACCCTTGCAGTGGGTTATCAGATCTGACTATTGAACCCAGACCTTTGTACCAGGTAGCTTTCCTATAACCTGTAGGATAAGAGTAATAGGCCATTCTGCCCTAATTAATTGGGTGAGATTCTTGGTAAATTCTTTGAAAATATACATTTCAAAATTGATTTAGGTCAGAGCTGTCATCAGCTGGTGACAGTCTAATACCTGGGTGTGGAAAACATAATCCTTTCCTGGAGGGAGGAGCCAGATACAAATTAGTGGTCCATCAAGTATAATCTAAAAAGCTAGGCCAGCCCAGTCAATACCTTGTTTCTTTGCAATGTCAAGATTCAAGAGGCTTAACCAAGTGGGAAAATCACTTCCAGGGCCAGAGATTCAAGATGATATTAGCTTTAAATTCCATCCTTGCTACTTATCACTGGAATAACCATGGCAAGTCATTTAATCCTTAGTTTCTTCATCAGTAAAACGAGGAGGTTGGACCAGATGGTTTTCAAAGTGAAACAAAACACATGGTGATTAAACATCTTCTATATGCCTGGCACTGTGATAGGTGTAGGTGATACAAAAATAAAACTGAAACTGTTCTTGCCTTCAAGGAACTTAGAGTCTATCAAGGGAATACTTAGATGGTGCAATGGGTAGAGCATTGGACCTGGTGTCAGGAAGACCTGAATTCAAGCTGTATGACTCTGGACTAGGCACTTAAACTCTGTGCCTCCATTTTCTCAACTGTAAAATGTGAATAATCTCAGCACCCACCTCCCAGTGTTGTCGTGTAAGGATAAAACGAAATATTTGTAAAGCCCTTTGCAAATCTTAAAGTGTGATATAAATGCTATTTATTTCACCTATTACTACAATTATATATGTATATACATCCATCCATTCACAATAATCAAAGTATTGTATTTAGCACAGTGCCTAATATATAATAAATACTATACAAATATCAGTTCTTATGATTGTATACATGTATGGATAGATAGCTTTATATATATATATATACACATGTATGTGTATGTGTGTGTATATATATAAATATAAATAAATATAAATATATATGTATATGTGTGCATATATAAAAATATATATGTATATGTGTATGTGTGTGTGTGTATATATATATATATATATATATATATATATATGCATATATATATGTATATAAATAAATTGGCATCAGGAAGACCAGGAATATTTGTAAGTGATGTGACTCCTGAGACAAATCTTTTTAACCCCTATGGGTTTGTCTACTATTGTGGATATAAAATAACTACTTATATTATACATTACATATCACATGCATATCATATATAAATATAAATGTATCAAACTTATGTAAAGCCTTGCTTACACCTAAAGCTGGGGGAAGTTTTGTGAGGTGGCCCTGAAGGTGTTGAGATGCTATATGTAAGTATCCACTATTTCTCATTTATTGGTAAGGAGATAAAACTCCATATAAGTGTACAATCCCTAGAGGGCACCCTTAACTCCTCCCCCTGCCCCTCCCCCCTCACTGAACTAAAAGGGAGGATATGTATGTATGTATGTATATACACACCTGTATATGGGTACACACCAATATGGGTATGCTATACACGTTAAGTGTAACTGAACATATAGTATTTATAATACTATGTATCATGTATATGTATATATATACACATAAATAGCACTATTTTGTATAGAGACTTATGTCTGTCATATAGACATATGTTTGCAGACAGAGTAGAAACAGAATTAGTAAGTGGGGCAGGGACAGGAGAGGCACTATTAGCTGGAGAAAGATACATGATCTGGGCTTTGAAGGGAGCTGGACAAGAAGCAGAGAGAAGGAGTTGGAGCAGAAGAAATAGAAGGAAAAGGAGGAGGAAGAGGAGGAAGAGGAGGAGAAGAAGGAGGAGGATGGGGAGGAGGAGGAGGAGGATGGGGAGGAGGAGGAGGAAGAGGAGGGTATACATTCCAGACATGTGTGCAGGTCCCTTTCAGTCTGCATCTATGACCCCATGACGTTTTTGAAATGACGTTTTTGAAATCTAAATGGGATCTGTGCTTTGCACATACCAATTAAAAAACGACCAGTGACAGCCTGTATAGATATGTCCTGCAGTCCTGTTTGCTCCCTGGATATCTCCATTTCCACACCTGCAACACTGCAGAACCAGCTGGATTTCTCTTCCTTATCCTACAGAACAGAGTTAGGTTCTATCAAGGATCACAGTCTGCTGCGTTCACTTCCTTTCTACTGCTTTTTCTTCTGACATAGCATTAACTGTCCTGTACAGTACATTAGTGACCCTAAGAAGAATGTATTGAGATGTGGCACAAGAAAACTAGAGAGTAGAAGGAAAACATCAGCCCTAAACAGGAGGAGGGTCAAAGATCTGATCCTAGAATGCTAAGGAATAGCTGAATATGATTCATTCTAGGCGAGGCATCAAGGATGGCCAAGAGAAATTCCTCTAGGTTGGACTTTTGGCACCTTCTGTTTCAGCTTGGAATTAGTTACTTGTGTATTAGAAAACCTTTGACCTGCATTTCTGAAGTGCTCTGTGGAAATCCATTATCATCTTTTCAATCCTTCCTGTGACCACTGAAATTAGTTTGAAGGTTGTTTGTAGAGTTGTAAGAATGACTTCCCTCTTGCCAACAGTGAAAGCAAAAAAAATTGAGACAAAATGGCAGAAAATGGACATGATTAAAGATATATTATAAATTTTTTTGTAAATTCACATGACTGATGTGTCAAAATCATCTTCGTTTTTACACTCTAGTGTCTATTAAATCTCTCTCTCTCTTTCTCTCTCTCTCTCTCTCTCTCTCTCTCTCTCTTTCTCTCTTTTTCTCTCTCTCTCCCTCCCTCCCTCCCTCTGTCTCTTGTCTCCCCCTTTCTCTCTCTATACATATGTACATTAAAAAAGTTTTTTTCTGTGTGTCTAACCTTTAATTTGATAGTCACAAAAAGTTTCTACATTTAATCATTATCACTGTTTTATAGATGGAAGAAGTAAGGTACAGGAAATTAGTAGGATTTCACTGAAACTATGTTCAGTCAGGGATGAATCCTGTCAACTGGCTTTTCGTTTTCATTCTCCCGTTATCCGTCATCAATTGCCCTGTTCCTTATCAGGCCTTTTATAGGAAATCTTGTCATTGATCAGTGATCCTCACTTTCACACACTCCCTTGTGAGTGACCTTTCCTAGTTTAAAGTACAAGTTTTTAATATGCATCTTAACTCAGGGGTCCATTTTGCTTTGTACTGTGGAAGATTGTAAGCACCTCAGAACTCTGTAGCATGTGCAATAGAAGGTATCAGGAGATAGAGGGTAAAGGTGATGATGTCCATAACATAACTACATTTAACAAAAATGATTGCTCTCAGACCCTTGAACCTCTAGGAATACCTGGATGTTGGAGGATTGCCCAGCTGATAGGACTTTTATAGAAAAAGCAATGGAAGGGAAGTTGGAGGTCATCTAGTCATGTAATCACAAGATCATAAGACTATTGATTTAGAGCTGGAAGAGATATCCAAAGCCATCTAATTTCTCCCTCTTATTTTACAGATGATTAATTTCAGTCCAAGAGAAGGATCACACTCTGCTGTTCCCAGCAGCCTTAGCTATCCTGAAAGTAACATGTGCTAAGTCTGATGGGTAGTATCAGGACTAGAATTCAGATCTCCTGACTTTTATTCCATTCTCCAATAATTTGTCTGATCCCAGTGAGAAAAATATTGATCAAGGCATCCTGGTTAGTGGTTAGAATGCTGGGCCTGGAGTTAGAGAAACTCAGATTAAAACCTTTTCCCTGTCATTTATAAACACTTAGGCAAGTCTTTTTTAACTTCTACATTGTCTCTAGTGATACCTAGGGTTTACCTACTATGTTATGAACAGTCTGTATCTGGATGCACAGGAGTGCTCTATGAGGATGAAATCATAGTGTTACATAGAAATTTGCATAAGGAAAAGGTACTTTTTAAACCTATAATTTATAGTAGGAAGAGAACTCACTTTTCCCCATTAAAGGACAAGACTGTATGAGCCTCTGAAAACAGGGAAGAAGGGAGTGAGGGTGGAGGGCAGTGTGACTTGTTGCTGAAGAATGGAACTCAATTCAATGGGATTTCAGGAAAGTATCTTTTTTTTTTTTTTTTTGCTTTTTGGAGGGCAGTTGGGGTTAAGTGATTTGCCCAAGGTCACACGACTAGTTTTTTGTGTTAAGTGTCTGAGGCTGGATTTGAACTCAGGTCCTCCTGACTCCAGGGCCGGTGCTCTATTCACTGCGCCACCTAGCCGCCCAGGAAAGTATCTTGTAAATTAATCTGGGTCTCATATTTTGGGGGTTCTGATTTAGTTTTTACAATGATATTGCTTTCTCTGATTCACCCCAATGCTTCTAGAATATTGTGACTGAGATTGAGTGAAGGGGTCAGCTCAGAGATACTTTTCCTATTTCGGTTCCATGGTATTAATTTCATGATTTATTTCCCTTCTATCGATTGATTGTATTCTTTGGCTCTACAGCTGGGATTTCCCAATTTCTCTGGCAAAGATGTTTCCATAATAATGTGTAACATGTGAAGGCAAAAATTGTAGAGAAGTTGTCAGTGGATGACCAACCTGGGGATCAGTCTTTCCTCTAAATTGTTTTATAGTCCTGACTATTTATTAAATTTACTCATGAAAACCTACTCTTTTTCATCTTTTAGTATGTATGTACATGTATGTACATATGCCTATGCATATTTTGGTGTTTCATGTTATTTTTCAGAGGTCAGTGATTGTGAGCCATCACTTCTCACTGAAGATCTTGAGTGTATCTTCCATTAAACAGGTAACAATGATTATACAGATACTTGATTATTAGATCTCATTGGTTAAAGTTTATTCTGGTTTAGGGGTGTTAGGTGATGATGAGTTACAAGGTTAGTAAGCCAAACATGATTTTAATGTTTATATTTGGGGATAAGGATAACTCCTTATGCATGGGTGTTAGAATGGATTCTATAAAATGGCCAGGTTTGGGATTGTCAGTCATGAAAATTTCAATATGTCAGTATTGAAAGATTGACTCAGTATGCTGCATTTTTTTGTCTTAGCCAAGATATTGTTCTATATTATTTGACACTTGTAATGCCATGAACCAGCAGATTCCCAGAAGAATTCTACTGTGAACAACTTTTAAAGTTCAGATTACACAGTATGGTGAACACTCTGTTTATTTCATTACAAATCAAGGCAAACATTCACAAACATATAACAATCTAATATTCACAACATTATATCTTATCACAGAAAATTACAATATGGTGTTTATAACAGCTTAACATTAGAATGGCCACACAGTTTTCACTACAGTAGCCACAATATTTAGAACAAGGAACAAAAGAATAATCATCCCTCCTCACTTAATCATTCAGTCAATTCACAATATATCAATCTTCCACTCATGGGGCAACTATTAACTTAATCGGTCACAATACAATAATCAAACTTCCACTCATGGGGCAACCATTAACCTAATCAGTCACTAATCTAGATTCACAATTACTAAATGTCATTAATAATAAATACAGTCATTAGAAAACCACACAAACCCTCCACCCCCTGGTGTCCAGCAAACCTCAATTCTTTTCTTCATCTTGACTCTGGGTGATCTCTCTGATTCCCTGGATCCCCTTCCATGGTCCCAGATCCCTCCTGAATCCACCAAACAGTCACCTGGATTCAGAAACAGAGAGTTGCCAGGTTCTCGTCCAGTTCTCAGAGGTAGACAGCTCCCAGGTCCTTGTCTAGTCCTCAGGGCAGTCCCTGGAACACACTGAAGTTCACAGGGTGCAGCACATCTCAAACCCTTCACCACTTCTCTTGCCTGGAACTCAAGGATCAGCCAGGCCATGAACAAAGTCTTATTTCAGTCACCAGAAAGAGTATTGGCCTTCTGGGTGGCCTTCACCAGATTCTGGTCTCAGGAAAACACCATCTTACTTCTCAGTCAGCTTCCAGATTCTGGGAGAGAAACTTTCTCTCTCTCTCTCTCTCTCTCTCTCTCTCTCTCTCTCTCTCTCTCTCTCTCT
>CM053599.1:76204019-76214789 GCA_028646575.1 Pseudocheirus occidentalis
TTATATAGACACTGTCTATAGAATATATAGACAGCCTCTTGTCTCAGCCAATCCCCTTCTTTCACATCAACAGGGGAGTTCACGCCCTCTAAATAGTTGGACAGGGCTCACATCTTCCATACTTAGCTCGAAGTTACTAAGTGCTAAGAATTTGCTAAACTGATTGCTATTACACCATTGCAAGCAGAGAGACCTTAAAACATAGATATATCATTTTAGTGTCTTGATGAAAGCTTTTCTGACTGAGCCAGGGAGAGGATTTTCCTAACTTCAGGAAAACAAAAAGCAAATGCAAGTGTTACAAAGTCAGCTGGGAGATGGAGAGTTTTGAGACTGATGAGGGTGTACAACACTGTGGCTTGGTAGACAAGTGGAATTTCTGAAATGTTCTAAGAAAGGTAAAATACTAAGGTATCCAGGATTACATCAAGACGAACAGGTGTTTCTCCTTTGTTCTACTTAGGATCAACAAAGTTTTCTATGAGAGAGATTTCTCCTATTCTTAGACCTTTCTAGCAATGTCAAGCAGTCCAGAAACACACCAGACGAAGACAGACATGGTTCCATATCAGGATGAGGTGAAATTACAGATGTTCTCGATGTTCTTAGGGGTTAATGTATTTTATAATAGTTCTTCATGGATTCATTGTGTGAATTCCCTGCCCTTCAGTTCCCTGTACTAGAGGGTCATGGGTAATGTGAGGGTTTGTAGGACTGGAGTAAACTCCAGATTCAGGAAGTCAGAAAATCCTCTAGAATCAGACATAATTACCTTTGGAATCCATGCCTTGGTGGTATGGAGGAGCTATTGTGTTAATAAAGTTTGGTGCAGAAATATTGACCCCTCCTGGGCTTCTTCCACAGAATTCTAGTAATGCAGGATCTCAGAGTTGGGAGGGATTTCAGCGGTCATCTGGAGTTTAATACATATCTCAATTAGATGCCTCCTCACAGGTGACCATCTTGGCCCTGCATAAAGACCTCCAGTGAAGGGGAACCTATAACCTCCTGAAATAACCGATGTTGTTTTGGGATAACTAGTTATTAGATTTTCTTACATTGAGCCCAAAATTAGCCTCTTTACAACATCTGCCCATTATTCATAGGTTTTGTTTCTGAAACCAAAAAGAGGACAAGTCTAATCTTGTGCCTCCTAAGTCTTCTCTTCTCCAAACTAATCACTCCCTGTTCTTTTATCTGCTCCCCCTCTGACAGGATCTCCAGCCTCTCCATCACTCTAGTTGTTTTTCTTTGAAAGAACCCAAGTTTGTCAGTGTTCTACAGTGGATAAGGTGCTAGATGCAGAGTCAGAAAGACCTGAGTTCAAATACTGCCTCAAATATTTGCTGTCTATGTGACACTGGGCAAGTCTCTTGCTTGGTGCCTGCCTCAGTTTCCTCCTCTGTTAACTGGGGATAAAATTGCACTTTCCATAATTGTTGTGAGGATCAAATGAGATATTTGTAAAATGCTTTGCAAACTCTGAATTGTTACATAAATGCTAGCTATTAGCTATTATTACTCTAAATGGGATCTGATTGAGTAAGGGTAGAGTGGGACCGTTTCTTTTTTCCTTTCGTACACTATGTGTCTCTTAATGGAGCCTAAGGATTTATTGGCTTTTTTCCTACTACCATATAATTGACTCATATTAATCCATAGATCATTAACAATACCAGAGATTTCTCATGTGAACTGTCTTGTCACACTCTACTTTTTCCAATGTTTATGTGGTTGATTTTTTGAACCCTGGCATAGGACTTCTCATCTGTCTGTATTAAATGCCATCTCTTAGATTCAGCCCATCATTCTAACTAGTTAGGATCCTTTGAGATTTAATACGTCATTTGTGTTAACTCAACTTTTAATGGCTAAAAGGTTATTTGCATGATTTTTGGGATTGAATATGTCATTAATATGTTAACTGTAATGTTATCTGCAAATTTGATAGGAATTCAAAATATTTATTTTATATTTATGATTTTTAATAGTTTGATATATATTTATATAGGGGGTTCCAAAAGTCTTAGTGCAGTATTAAGCCATTAAAGCTGCACTGATGTTTTTGGGACTCTGCCTATGTATATATTGTCTTACTAGATAGAATATAAGCTCCTGGAGGTCAGTGACTGTTTCATTTTTTCTCTTTCTATCAACTGATCCTGGAATAGGAGATTCTCTGTCATATCCTTTGTAGGGGAATACAGCAGATCTCTCTTTAGTTCATGACAAGTTAATAAATGACAATTTCTATTTAGCACATTTGCAAACACAAGTATTTATGTTTTCTTACCAGTCATCTATAGCCTCTATCCCGAGGAGGGAATCGTAGATTTATGTATTTCTTGGAGTACCAGGAACTGCTTCCTTCTCAGCAGAAAGTAGGTGCTTAGCAAACACTTTTTGAATGACTAATTAATCTCTACCTTCATTTGAGGATAAAGCTGTTGAAATAACCTAGGACAAAAGAAAGATTCCTGGGGGCACTCCATTAGAGACTTTCTGTCAAGTTGACATTGATTAATTTCATTTCATTTTTGGTTTCTTCTGACAATGTTATTTGACTCTACATAAAATACCAGGAAAGGGTTATAATCACCAGAACTGACAAGTTTCAGGAGATTCTCTGTCACATCCCTTATATGGGAACACAGCAGATCTCTCTCTAGTTCATGTCAAATTAAAAAATGGTAACACCCATTTAGCTGAGATTTAGCAACTATCACTATTTATACTTTTTCCCCATTCCTGGATGGCTTCTATCTTTAGGAAGGAATTGTAGATCTTCATATTCTTCACAATACAATGAGCTGTTTCCCTCTCGGAATCTAGATGACCTCTCCATGGGAAGAACCCCATTGCCACTCCTTAACTTCGAGTGCCCAGGGCCCCTTTCCTCTTCTCTCTGCATCACGTTTTTCTACCCTCCAACCTTTTGTCTTAGGTTAGTTTTCCCCCTTGCTTCTCCAAATTCTTTTTTTTTTCTTTTTTCCCCTTAGCTTTTTGAAGTACTTCTTTAACTTGCAGTCCTTCCCTTTGGGTTACTTCTCTAACTTTCATTAGTCCTCACAGGCTGGGTTCCCATATGTTAATAGTTGTAAATCATATAGCACAATATCTGGCATATAATAGATGCTTTATAAATACTAGTTGTTTATGATTATTACTCATAATAAAATCATGCGGCAAATTTCCTTTGTTGTTGTGCCTGAGCACTGGGATGGTGGCTCCATTGTTGTAGGCGCAGGGTTGGCCAACCAAAGATTTGGCTTTTGCCTCTTTTAGGAAATAGCTATGCCTTTATGTGCTTAGCATGGTCCTGCATTTTCCAATTGCATGCAGGCCTGTGTCTTGGTTGGGAAGCTGATTGACTACAAAATGTCTTATTTTTCCATAATAGAGGTGGAGGGGTTGACCACATTGTGGATGCATTGATAAGATGACCTTAGGAGAGAAGCATTCCTTTAGCTGGTTTCAGGCAGAGGGGCAATTCTTGTGGCAAAATAGCTTTAGGCTTTCTTATTGTTTCTCAGAGTCTCTCCATTGAATATTGGTCAGTTTGGATGCAGAAGCTTCTAAAGTCATTTTGGGTCAGGATTAAGATTATGTAGGTGACTTCAGTCAATAAAAGTGTTAGAACTTCATTGGCTAGATGAGAAAATTGGGATTCAAAAAGATCCAAAAAGGGTGGCTAGGTGGTGCAGTGAATAGAGTACCAGCTCTGGAGTCAGGAGGACCTGAGTTCAAATTTGACCTCAGACACTTAACACTTACTAGTTGTGTGACCTTGGGCAAGTCACGATACCTCAACTGCCCTGTCCTCCCCCCTCCAAAAAGCAAAAAACCAAAGCAAAACAAAAAGATCCAAAAAAATTAACCATATTAATGAGTTGCTATTGAACAGAGCTAAATTTAAGTCCTTTTTAGGTTTAAGAAAATCACAAGCATAGGATTAAGAGGCTATAATTAAGAAACACTTCATGTTAAAAACAAAAAGGACTTGGAATATTTTATGGACTTTAAGCTTAACATGAACCAGCAATAGTATGTGGTGGCAATGAGATCTTATGCTCACTCAATAGGTGCCTATTACCCAAAATAAAAGAGTTGGATTCTTTCTTTCTGCTGCCCTGGGTGTGGTTGGAGGGCAGGTCATCTGATCATAGATCTAGCATTATTCAGTACATCACACTGACTCAATACACAAAGCCTTGGATACTTGCAATATTCTTGTGAGGCAAGCGTCTTGTAACCCTTAAAAAGGAAGATAAATGGGATTCATCATTTTTAGCCATCCGGGTCATCACCTCACATTTCTCAAATACAGCATTGTACTGGAATCTCCCTACTACACAAATGTGAATTGGTCCACTTGTGGTTAGGGTGGAAAGGAGCAGAAAAGGCCCTATGTGAACTAAACAGAGATATCCTAGTGTTAATGGCAAATTGTCTCTATGGCGTTAGTATGGGCTTTTTTGTACACAAACGAGCATTGGAAAAGTTCTGCAGAATGGTAAAGGTACCCACATTCTACCATTTGAGAATAAAAGGAGAAGTATCAGGGTACGAGTTTCTCTGCTTCAGTAATTTCCCTAAGGGAAGGGAACAGCTAATTGGGGTTCTTTGAGGCATACATGAAGCAGTTGATGTTGAAAGCTGGTAGTTTCACATTTTTGGAATTTTCTGTTTGGTCATTCCTACAGTCTTGGATTGTTGGGTAAACCAAAATTTGAAATTCCCTTCTTCTAGGGAAATGTGGACACTAAACTCCAGACCTCCCCATGCTTGGTGCCCCCAGGAAGCAATAGAAACTTACAAAATGCAAGGCCATGTATTGGAGGGGAAAGTCGATGGAAGAAGAGGATCTGGATTTGAATTCTGGTTCTATCACTGAGATCAATCTTGGGTTTTCTCATCAATTTTCTCAGTTTTCTCATCAATCAAATGAAGAGGTTGGAATAGATGAGATCCCTTCCAGCCCTGGATCTGTAATAATAATGACATTTATGTGGGCTTTAGAACTTGCAAAAGACTTTACATAATTTCATTCAAGCCTTACAGCAAGTCTTAAGACAAGAGATATTATCATTCCCATTTTATAGATGGGGAAACTGAGGCATCTAGGTTAAGTGATTTGTTCACAGTGAGGTAGCTAATACTAAGGAGAACCTAGGGTTTCCTGACTTTAAGACTGGTACTCTACCCATTATGATACGTAACTTCTCCATGAACCTATACGCTATATGATTCTACAATGTGTTTAGGGCTCTCCAAAAAATCACTGGGGACTGAATTCCTCACTGTCAAGGTCTCAGAGGCACTGCCTCAGTGGCATTTTGGAAACCCTGCAGTCAGGGGGTATTCATTCAATAAGCAGATAGAAGAATTTGTGGATGCTCTTTACATCACCAATGTGTTCTTCATGGCTATGCTGCTGCCCCCTCTTCTTGCTCTGCAGCCGTTGTAAGTAAGACCATGGACAGCTTTTGAGTAGTCACTCCATAAAGATTGCAGACCCAAATATGCTCTTGGTATTTGGTTAAGCTATCTAAATCCAAATGAGGCCCAGAAAATGCTTGCACCAAGATGGAGGGAGTGGGGCATGTGGCATTTAGACTCTATTTAAAAGCATGGCTACTTTTAAATATCATAAAGGAGCCCCCTTCTTTTGTTTCTCTAATTCTCAATTCGTTTTAATCCATACTTTTCTACTGTAGAATGATGAGAGGCTAGAATCTGTTATTAGTAGTTTTTATTGCCAGGTTTCACAGGCTGTACAATGTAAGCAAACTCTTGTCTACTCCCCTCCCCCACCTCTTTAGGATGCAATTGCCTACAGGTGCATCTATGCTTGTACAGTTCTACATGCCAGTGAGCTCCTGCTTATACTGTACTGCCTGGCTACTTCAGCTGGGGGAGGCTGATGGGACCCACACTCTCACTTACATGCCAAATGGGGCCAACCTTCCTCTCTCTGACTCAGTAGAATCCAACTTGTCACCTGTAGCTTCCCACAGCTTACACTCCAGTTGCAAAACTTGATTATATGTGTTGCTTCTCCAGGTGTGATTCCTTTCCCCACATTTGTGGTCTCTGGGAGTCAGGGTTGATTACACTTGTATACTGCTGCCCCTGATTCTCTTTAATCCCTTTTCCTCCTCTACTTCCAGCTAGTACCAGGGTCTGATGGCTCCATGCCCCAGTATTTTAGAGTACAGTTAGAAATCCACTGTCTTGCCAGCCACCATCTCCCAATGTTTGTTGGCTCTTGGATAAATCCCTGAAAAGTGGCTACAGAATAATGTTGCCTGTCATATTATTCTACCCAGTTTGCTAAATATATTCAGCATGGCTATGGATGGATAAAGCTGCCAAATTATCTATATTACCTCAAAGGGAAGCAGAGGATCAGCATAACATTTCCATGAAGACTATTGAATAAATAAAATATTAGTAGTCTGTTACATCTCGTAGTTAACATATATTGGATCCCCAGAAAAGCCTTTGATGCTCAACAGTTGGAAGGGGTCTCATGAATCACATAGGTGGTGCAGTGGATAGAGAGCTGGGTCTGCAATCAGGAAGATCTGAGTTCAAATTCAGCCTCAGACTTACTAGGTGTGTGACTCTGGGCAAATCACTTAGCCTTTTAAAGCCTCAGTTTCCTCATCTGTAAGATGGGAATAATAATAATAATAGTATCATCTACTTTATAGGGTTATTTTGAGGATAAACTATATAATATAAATAAATGTTACATATAAATGTTAATAATTATTATTATTACCTAGTGCCTTGGGAACTTACCTGGAAGCCACCATAGATTTTTGTTACTACTGGGCTTCCTCTGAAATATACTGCCAGACAAAGAACTAGGAAAACAGAGTCAAATCAGTGTCACTTGGCATGTTGGTACTGACTGGTACCTGTAAGGAATCCAGTTTCAGCTAAAACTAGATGCTCGTTAAATGATGTGGATTGAGTGTGAGCATCAGTTGAACTTCCCTGGGAATAATGGCATATGTCAGTTTCTGAGAAACCTGGGGCAACATCAGATCATGTCCAACATAAAAAAGATGAAAGGGGAAAGGCAACCAGGCAACTTTCTGTAGTGAAAAAGAATCTGTGACTCGTGAGGCTGGGCTTGGTGCTAGTTTACACAGGTGCTGTGGCACACTCATGGGACAAAAGTAAAAACTATCAGGACAGAGATTGGCTGTGTGGTAAATTGGAGGAGGAACATCATCTGATGAAGCATTGTATACAGAAATAATGTCATGGGGACAGAAGGAGGCACAGTTTGCAGTAGTCAAGTCTCTGGTGGTAGCTGGGAGACTGCTACGGCAGAACATTTTGTGGTCCATCAATCAGATACAGAGCTGCTTGGTTTGAACAAAAGCCTGCTGTGTGTGCGTGTGTGTGTTTTCACACTGGTTTCTCTATCAAAGACAACGGGTACTAGGTATGCAAAGAGAATGACTAGTCATGTACCCTTAAATTTTTTTCAACGAATTCGCAGGAGTATAGAAAGACAATATTATTCTTAGCATTAGAAGCTTGAAATAGATTCATGATATGTCAGAGCCTAGAAGGGACCTTAGAGATCATCTAATATTACCCCTTCATTTTGCAGATGAGTGAAATGAGGCCCAGAGAAGAGGAGTCACTTAATCCACCTTGCAAACCTAGCCAAAGTCAGAATCAGGAGTGTTCTAGATAGAGTACATTACATTTTCAGTGTTTGCTCTCCAGAAGTTGACGAATGCTACAAACCATAATGGAATTTATTGTTTTGATGACTGTGTAGACTTAAGAAAGCAATAAAATCTGTTAATAATATATATTACACTAAGAAGTATGTTTTCTGTACATTTCCATTTAGAGAGCTGGTTGTTAAATATTTACTAGCATACCCCTGGACACAACCAGAGTAATAGAGATTTAAGTAGAATCAATGTCTCTTGACGCCTTTTTTCGTTACAGAACCCTCTACTTCCCAGGAAAGTTATAGGTAAGTGATACTTTTCCAAATGTTTTGCTTAAATTGTTTATATCATTATATATATATCAATATATCTATATCTATATCTATATCTATATCTATCTATATATATATGTCATACTTCTTTGATCTACCAACCTATTAGGCCTATCGATATGATAGGAGTAGTTTAGTATGATTTGCTCTTATAGAACCCATGATGGCTCCTTTATTCTTGTATAAATGCTCAAAACCATTTATCCAGTAATCTGTTGTAGCATTTTGGCAGACGACATCAAGTTGACCATTTTTCAGTTCTTGGCATCCACCTGCTCAATGGTCTTGAAAATTGGGACATTTGCCCATCTGGAATCGTCTGTCATCTGTCTTGCTCTTCAAGAATTCTCAAACATACTGGCAACTGCTCTGATATTACATCTATGAATTCCATCAGTTCTCTGGATGATTTATTTAGTCCTGAAAAATTAAATTTACTTAAAAGAGCTAGGCACCTCCTCATTATCATCTTATTTATCTTTGGCAATAGATCTTTGTTGGAAAAACAACATAGGAATTGAGTACATTTACTTTTCCTATTTCATATATTAACATTATGTAATCTGTGGCTCAAGATCCCAAACTCTGGGTTTATAATCAGTTTTGGGAGGGGTTCTCCAAAATCATTCATGTTGGCTCATTTCATTGTCACTTAGATCTCCTGGGAAATCTCAGCATTTAGTTTACATCGAGTAAGCTCTCCAAAGACATGGGTACAAAATCTGTGGCTTCTGTGAAAACATACACGGTAATAATGAATAACACATATATAACAGTCTTTATTTCACCAAAAAGAAAGAACGCAGAAAAACATAAAAACATACCTTGAATGAGTATTGCTTTCCGCCTTAGGAAACTTCTCAGATGTGAAATAGGGACTAATACACCAAGAGTTGCTGTTTGTCCTTCATTTTTGAAGAGGACCATGATATCAAGGAGGTGATGCCATGACATGCAAATGAATTAGATTTAAGTGAGGGAGGGCTGTGCAAAGTCACCAGCCTCATTATCTCCTCTGGATCCATCTGGATTCAGTGGCAAGATATAAATCAGGACAATTGGATATGGCCCTGGATGCGATGGGAGATCTTGGTCCTTTTAAACTAAGGTGTTTTTTTTTTTAAACAGGTCTCAGTTTGACTGAGGCAACACCTATTCACTGATTAAGGTTGGTAAGAAATGAGGTAGAAAGTAATTTCTTTACTTAGTATAAAACATCTGGGAGGGGAAGATCCTCAGGGTTTCCATCCAAACCAGAAACAATTGCTATTTACATTCACTCTGAGCCAATCATGGCCCAAACAAAATGGAGCTTGACTTGGAACCTCGAATTTCTGATATTTCTAGTATTTTAGAGCTGAAAAAGGCCCTGGAGATTATCTAGTCTAATCATCTCATTTTACAGATGGAATACCTAAGACCCAGAGTGGCTATATAAATTATTCAAGGACAGAAAGCAAGTTAATGGAAGTACTAGAACCCATGTTTCCTAATTTGAAGAGCCTCCTACAATGCCTCCTAAGATCTTTTCATAGTTTAATGTTTCATTGTTCTTGATAATTTCTTCTTGGAGAAAATAAAAAATGTGTTTATGTGCCTTTTTAATGTCATTAGTCAGTATGGGTTCTGAAATATCTTAGGGTTATAGCTTTTACTCTAGATTTCCCATCTTCTCTATTTCTATCTCTGATTGGTTCCAGAGTTTCTGACAACTGACCTGATTTTTAGCATATGCTCTTTTATTTGTCATCCCTGCCCTGTGTGTGAGTGCATTTATAGATTCATGGGATTTTGGAATCAGAAGTGGCCATTATCTAGAGGAATCATTTTTTTTTTAAAGAAAGTGTCATGTGTCCCAGCTAAAAAAGCTCCGGGCCAAGGAATAAAGAAAGCCAAGGTTGATGTGAGATGATAGCAGTTGGTCTTCTACTAATGAGATAGTTTTTGGGAAAAGATGATGTTCTTAGGAGCTTGGTTAGAATGGAAAAAAGGTAAATTGGGGTAGAATCTGAAGGAGGAAGGGTCCCAGGCTGGGAGAATGGAAAAGAACTGTATTGAGAAATCAGGTTGACACATGCAGGAAGGAGAATCATATAATTTAGGCAAATGCCAAAGAAATCCCTGATGAATACAATTAGGGAGCCACTGAAGTAGTGAATATGGTAAAGCTATCTTATAGTTTTCTAAGTATTTGATTTTCTTCTGTCCCTTCTTGGAGCCATTACAAAACAAGAGAGAGCAATTTATTACTTTGTGTCACTCATCAACATCTATCCACAAAATGTTTCATGCTAATTACACTTGAAATGCAAATTCTGATGTGATTGTAGGAACCACTATAGTTTTCCTCTGTATCATATTTCTTTCAAGCAGTAATCATAAAATCTTGACAGATTTGCTATAAATGATCCCATTTCAGAAATCACCAGCTCCCAAAGCAGCTGGTCTCTACAAGAGAAAATCTATTTCATGAGATGGTGTGGCTTCTGGGCAATTCACATATTGAATTGAACTGAATGAAAATTTATTCCCTTTAAACACAGAATCTAGTTTTAAAGAAAACATGGGAACTTAGAATAATGACAGGATTTTTAGAGAGACTAAGAGATTGTTTAGTCCAATGTTCTCATGTTATAGATGAGAAAAGTGAGAAGGGAGAAGAGAGTGAGAGAGCAAAAGAAAGGGGGGGAGGGAGGGAAGAAGGGATGGGGAGAGAGAGAGAGAGGGAGAAC
>CM053599.1:76215289-76252678 GCA_028646575.1 Pseudocheirus occidentalis
GAGAGAGAGGAAGAGAGAGAGGAAGAGAGGGAGAGAGAGAGAGGGAGAGAGGGAGAGGGAGGGAGAGAGAGAGAGAGAGAGTGAGAGAGAGGGAGGAGGGGTGTAAGGCAAAGTGGAGAGGAGAGGAGAGGAGGAGTGGGAGGGGAAAGTGACTTGTCTCAGGTCACATAATTGCTATCGACAGAGCCAGGATTCAAACATGTATTTTTGGCTTCAAATTCATTGTACTTTTCTCAGTCTACATACTACTGTCCTTTCCTCTAGAGCCGGGAGAGGCATTTTTGAATAGTGGATAGAATGCTGTACTTGAAGTCAGGAAAACCTACATTTAAATGCTACCTTAGAGACTTAGAGCTAGCTATGTGGACAAGTTACTTAACCTGTGTCAGCCTCAATTTCCTTCTCTATAAAATGGGGATTATAATAACATCTTCCTCACAGAGTTGTTGTAAAGAATGAATGAGATGATGTCTGTAAAGTTTGTTTTTAGCCTTAAATGGCCCCATGAATTGGAACTAGTATTAGCCAGACCCATAACCCTAGGCTCCTGATTCCTGGTCCAATAGCCTTTTCATGAAAGCCAGGATTTAGTAAGTGCGTACTCTGTGCCGGGTACTATATTAGGCCCTGGCAATACAAATACAGACAAAAAGAAAGACAGTTTTTGCCTTTAAAGAGCTTATATTCTAATAAGGAATAACAGCATCTTACATAAAGGAAGCTGGGAAAAAGGGGTGGGGAAGGACTGAAGATACTGAGTACAGGGGTCAAGATGAAAAGTGAAGTCCTGCCTCACCTGGACGCCCTCTTAAATGGGGCCCATCCAATCAAAGGTAGGAAGGTACTTCTGAGATGGGAATTACAGGACTAGAGTGCTCTTTCAGGGGTAAGAGGTTTCTAGGGGCATGGCAGAGAAGTCCTAGGTACAGCCTGGTCATAAATAAAGCCACGGCTGCATTTCAAGCACCACCAACCCTATGATTCTACATCCTGAGTCCCATTCTTTGCTGGGATGCATTTTTGTCCTTTCCTCAGACCAGTATCAATTGTCTTTAATGTTTTTCTTTTCAAAACTATTGTAAGTGAACTCTCTCCTCAGATGAGGCTCTCAGTATGTGCCCTGTGGTGTACGGGAAAGGATGGACCAAGGGCATTTCACAAAAGGTAGCTCAAATTCTAAGACAATACTCTTAATCATTGTTATGCCTGGATTTTCCTCCATGGTTTTTAGAGTCTTCCTATTGCTCTACAAGATAGGAAAATCTTGTACATTTGGACACACATTTCCACTTTGTGGTAAGGTTAGTCTTAATGAAGAAGATTCTTCTTGGATTCCTCTTTAGCTGTTAATCTCAGGAGATGAGTAGAATGCAAAAGACTGTGGGGAAGAGTCATTGCCTTGGCAAAGTTAAACTCTGGACAGGATAAGGGGGAAGAACAGGAGGCTGCAGGATACAGCACAAAGAGTCCTGAATTTAGAGTCAGAAGATTTGAATTTGATTTGAATCTTGACTTTGATCCTTATTACCAGTATAAATTTAGCTAAATCTCTGAGTCTTTGTCCTTAGTCTATAAAATGCAGGAGTTTGGACTAGATATCCCTTAAGGTTCTTTCTGGGTCTAAACCTTGGATCCTTTGATCCTGGGTGTTCCTTAGTGGAGAAGAGACCTTTTCTACCACATTACCCTGGAGGGTAAGGATAGAGGAAGGAACAGTCACTTTTGCTGCCTGTGCTCCAGCCCTTTGGTTTGAAGTAGAAAGGGGCATAGTTATAGGGATCTCAGCAGTTTGTTGGTAAATATTTAACATCTGACTCTCCAAAGGAAAAAAATGACAAATGACATACTTTTAAGTTTAATTTGCTTTATTAATATTTTTCTTCATCATTTTCTTAGGTTTAGACCAGGCTAGTAAACTGTAAACTCCTGATCTAGACAATCAATAATACAATAAATGATAGAGCACCAGCCCTGGAGTCAAGAGTACCTGAGTTCAAATCCAGCCTCAGACATTTAACACAAAAACCAGCCGTGTGACCTTGGGCAAGTCACTTAACCCCAACTGCCCTCCAAAAAGCAAAAAAAAAATAATAATACAATAAATGAAGCACTGATTTGTAGCACCTTTTGTTTCTAAGATGGAAATGCTGGCACTGAAAATTTAACAATTGGCTTGAACAGATGTAAAGACACAAGATTTGTGGGGAAGGGGAAGACTATCCTGCTGACTATACCATTTGTAAGGATGTGAGATCTGTTCTACCATGATTATGCCAATTGTATGGTGGCAAATTGTCCTTGAGAATACTGAGATGCCAGAAAAAGCTACACTGTCCATGATAGTTTGGAAGTGAAATATGTAGATTTATTAGGGTTTGTTAGGTTAATTAGGTTGTTTTAAGGGGGCTTACTCATGAGACCAGTTGTCCTGGATGGCAGCAATACTGAATAGAGTAATGAATCCCTGCAACAACCCCAGGCCAGATCAGTTAATATACAGAAGTGGAAAAAAAAGGAATAGTGCCAGGGATCACCCAGGGTTGTGTGAAAGTTCCCCCATGGGATGAACTTCTTTTGCTCTTTACATTTATGCAAAGTAGCTTACATTCTCTGTGAAGTCATAGGTCATACTTATACACTCTGGCTCTTGCTATTCACTCTGCCCCCAGGACCTACTCATACAATCTTTCTTATAATATCTTCCAGAAAGTTCCCTGAGTGGTACACAAATGGTTTCATTAACATGGAGGAAGCAAAGGAACCTTCCAATGAACTACTTTGGAGGCACGACCCATCAAGTGAGAATACAAGCCCAAGTAGGGAAATAACATAACCAATAAGAAAATTGCCACAATTTTTAACAGTTTTTCTTTCACCCTACGTTAAGGGAGGTGAAGAAAGGAACGATGGCACATAGTGATTAGTGGGAAAACTGAATTTTTGAACTTAACTCACAACAGACCTGCTGAATTTCTGAACTAAATTAAGAGACAAAGAAACATGCCCATGGCTTGGACAATTTCACAACATATTGGGGCTGATAAAGAATAGAATCAGCTACAAAATAGAATAAGAATAATTTGATTTTCTCAGTTTTCCCCTGTTTGTCAATGGAAGTCTTGTCATAATTTCCCCTGGATGCTTAAGATAAAAAGATTGACCAATCACAGTGCAGGCCATAGTGAGAATATCTAAAACCATAAACTAATTGAAGAAGGGAAATTCACATAATACCAAGATGACTGAGTGACTACCACGTGCAGATACAGTGAAACAAAAGGCCAAAGTAGTACAATAATGACCATTAACATTAGTTGACATTGGGGCTTCTTGCATTTTAGCAGCCTATTCCCAATATCGAACAAATTTCATCTTGGATTTCAGATGTCCTATGTAATCATCTGGTCTCTGGAAACATCTTTTCTTGGGGAGCTTTGAAGTATACTCCTCTTGGGTGGATTTGTTTCTTTGGTTCCAAGTTACTTGTAGAGACTCCCTAGAAGTTCCTGCTAAAATCTTAAACAAAATAGATCTTAATACAAGTTAGTATAGCCTCTCAAATTTTACTCCTCCATTAACTAGCTCATATTGTGAACACTAGCTCAAATTTTGTGACTCTGATATTTTTACAATAAAGCCTTAATTGTAACATCAAGTTAGTTCACTTGAAACTTCAGAGAATTTAGGTTTTTACATGCCTTAGTAGATTCCTCTACATTCGACACACAGGATTGTTTGATCTTGTTGCTTTCTAAAAATTTTTCCATTCCAACTAATTCTAGTTTCAGTCAAAGGATCTGATGCTTTTAAGGGCCTCATCCTATATGTGAAACCATAGTTAAGGTAGAGGCTTTTCACCCCTAGGTTTGATGGTTACAGAAATGAGTCTTCTTACTTTACTTTAATTGCAATGAAAGGACCTAGAATGGGATATGTAGATATACCAAGTAATTCCCAGTCGTATACAGAGAATACTGTATATCAAATGGGTTGTCTGTAGTAAAATACATTCAGTTGTTAAACATTTAAATGGAATAGATATTATACAAACATTATTCTCTACTATGATGACTGATTGCAATGAAATTATATTCCACAAATCAGAAGTTTATGACTTTCACCTCATTAATTAGTAGATTCTTATCTTTGATTCACAAACTTTTTAGTATTTGTCTAATTATTCCCATAGCATTCTGAAAGAATGAAATACTTCAGATATTTAATTTTATAAGTGATTATCTAAGTATTAGCAGGCAGATGACAAGCTGAAGTACTAATTTTCTTGGCTATTTAGGATATGGAATGACTACACACTCAGATTGAGAACAGTAAGGCATCACATACTTGCATTGTGCTAATATCTTTACTGACCATTTGCTCTGATTATAAAAACTGATGTATAAAATAAGCAAAGATATGATTATAATGGTATCAAACCTGGTCTCCCAGGTTTAGGCCTAGGGGTGCAGAATGACTCGATACATACAGCAGAATAAAGCATTTTAGCTCTGTTTGATTTCAGGTAAGAGTCACAGTTGACAACCAATTATGCAGTAACAATTCTACCACATAGCCAGACTCAGGTTTAATCAGATGGGAAGCTTTATTATTTGAAAGGAAAATATTCCTGTTCAAATGGGGAAACTTAGTCAAGAGGATCCATGCCAAGGTCATCCTCTCAGCTTTTTCTCAAATACAGAACTCCACCCATAACATACCAGGATTACATTCCCTCTGGTTAGCTTGTGGCATATCTCTCAATGGTGGATTACTGACTTAAAGATCCATCAGACAGCTATATCTGAATTCAAAATTCAGAATAATACCAGATTACAGTCCCAAGAGATTTTACGTCAAATAGCAAGTTTCACCAATCATAGCTTATGGCTAGATATGGGTATTATCTCTTTAATGGTATTGCAATAAACAATAGACATTTACCAGGACTTGCATTCATAAAAAGATTTCACTTAACATTCTTCAACTTGTTTTTCTTTTTTTCTTCTTCTTGACTTGAAATCCATCCTGGCAAAAAGATCAATCATTAGAAATCACTTCTGTATTATGAACAAAATCATAAATTCTCAACAACCCAATTCATTGTTTAGGAATGCCCCATAACCCAAACAAACTTTTTTTTTGAAAGACTAATGACCTTGCCTAAACAGATGGTTTCAAGGAACCCTGCCAAGTTTACTGATAAGAAGTTTCTACTAGCTCTTTTCTTTATGCCTTTTACCACACAGAATTATCAATCCCCTGCCCCCTTTTGCCCATAATTTTCCAGTCTTTACCAAGTCTTATCACTCAGTAATGGATCTGTCTGATAGAATTTCCCCCAGGCTATTGCAGTTCATCTATATGGGAGTTCTCAAAAGGCCTTGGGCTTGCTCCTCCTGCTACCTTAAATAAGTTTCTCTTTTTTATAGAGAGGAAGAAAGATGGTTCTTAAAATTCAGATTGAACATAATCTATTACAAAAATGGGTAGGAGTTTAATATAATTAAGAGAAAAATTTCCAATTTCAAGACGCACATCAGTTTAAAAAGCTATTTTTAAATTGATCAGTGCTTAACTTTAGTTTGTAAGATTCCATTAGTATCTAATTAGATGTTTCAATCAAACTCAATTACTTTCGTCAAGCAGCACAAGCTAATCACCATTTGTCCAGGCATTGCTCCTGTCTGACCAGCTATCCCTCCACAGGTAAGTGATCAACATGGAGATTCCTATTCTCCCTTCACCAGGTAACTAGGACAGAAGTATGTCTCCTGGGCCCAGGGCAAGCATCTAGTATACAAGTCACACTTCCCTCTAACAATGTGAGATTGCCCCTACACAAGATCTTTCTCCCTAAGTCCATTTCTTTGGTATCCTGCTGCCTACCCCAATAGAAAGGGCACAAGATTGAGAAGGGGCAAACTATCCTGAGGACTAGGCCAATTATAAGGACACAAGATCTGTTCTACTCTGATTGTGGTAATTATAGGTGGTGAACCTTCTGAGAGAATTCTGAGATACCAAAGAAAGAGGGGCTGTCCATGCTACCATGGAAATAAATTTATTATTTTATATATTATTTATTTATTAGGGTTTGTTAGGTTAATTAAGTTGTTTAAAGGAGTCATGAGACTGAATTTCCTAGGTGGCAACAGCATTGGAAAGAAATTCTTAACACCAATCCCAGGCCAGGTCAGATATTATACAGAAGCAGAACAAGGAAGGCATAATGCCAGGTATGGTCCAGGGTCACGTTCAAGTTCTCCCACGAAATAGACCTTTTTTTTTTTTTTTTTTTGCTGTTTCAATTTATTTGAGTTAGTTTACGTTTGCTGTGCAGTCATAGGCTACACTCCCACCCTCTGGCTCTTGCCATATAGTGCATCACAGGATAGGCTGGCTACCTTTACCACCGGAACTTCCCACTCACTCTTACCATCAATCTCCTCCTCCCTGACTCTGAGCATTGTAGGCTGATGGGTGACACATTTTTGGTTATGGGGGCTTTTTAGCGCTCCTCAGATCACACACTGTGGTGCCAGCTGCCCACTCCCCATATGTGGAAGGCTAACCCTGCTCTTGTAGTTGTTCTGGCATTACCTGTATCTAACTTTAACTCTGCTATTTTCAGTAATCATTAACTCGAGTGAAAACCATCTTCAATGTAAGAGAGAATTAACTAAAATGGTAAAACTATGTGTAACTTCTAGGAAAACAACTGGAAAGGATAACTCACATTTTAAGGTTCATAAAAGCTACACATTATTATTCTTTTGTACTCAGAGTTTCAGAGCCATGAAACGATTTGCTGGGGTTACCCAGAAAGTAAGCATCTGAGCTAGGATTAAAATCTAGCTTTAAACCCAAGGGTTCTTGATCATTTTTGTATCATGGGCCCTTTTGGCATTCTGATGAAGCCTATGTACCCTTTCTCAGAATAGTGTTTTTAAATGTAAATAATAAACAACCATAATAACAACTAGCATTTCTGTATCAGTTCATATACGTCTTTCTGTGTCTTTTAAAAATCATTTTCTCACTTCTTACATCACAATAGCACTCCATCACATTCATGTGTCACAACTTATTCAGCTATTTTCCAATTTCTATTATCCAAATTGATAGTTTCAGGATATGAACAGACAGTTCTCAAGGGAGGAAACCCAGGCTATTTATAGCCATATGGAAAAAGGTTCAAAATCACTACTAATTAGAGAAACACAAATGAATACTAATTCTGAGATTCCACGTCATATGCATAAGAATGATAAAGATGGCCAAAAAGGAAAGTGGTAACTATCGGAGGGGCCCTATCTTCGGAAAGATATTGATAAACTAGTGTATGTCTAAAGCAGGTTGACCTGGACGGTGTAGGACAGGAGACTCCAGCAAACAATAGATTGAAAGAATGAGGGATATTTAGGCAGAAGAGAAAATTTGGGTAAACATCATAGCTTTCTTCAAATATTTCAAGTGCTCTTTTAAGTTTGTTGTTCCAGTCATGTCTGACTGTGACCTCATTTGGGGTTTCCTTGGCAAAGATACTAGAATGGTTTATCATTTCCTTCTGTAGCTCATTTTATAGATGAGGAAATCTAGTCAAATAAGTTTAAGTAACTTGTCTAGGGTCACACATTTAGTAGGTATCAGAGGTCAGATTTGAACTTGGGTCTTCCTCATTCCATGCAAGCACTCTATCCACTATACCACCAAGCTGCCCCGTTTGTTTGGTTATGATGGACAAAAGTAGGGGCATTGGGTGGAAGTTGCAGGGAGGCGGAATTAAACTCTCTCTAAGGAAAAACTCTGTAGCAATTAGAGCTAACTGAACATAGAACATATGGCTGCTTTGGGAGGTGATAAGAGCTAATAATACTAACTAATGTTTATATAATGCTTATTATGTGCTAAGCACTTTACAAACACTATTGCATTTTATCCTCATGACAACCCTGGGAATTAGGTGCTTATCATCATCTCCATTTTACAGGTGAGGAAACTGAGGCAACAGAGTTTAAGTGACTTCCCCAGGGTCACACAGGTATGAAGTGTCTGAGCCCAAATTTAAACTCAGCTCTTCCTGGCCAAGTAGTCTATTCACTGTACCAACAGTGAGTGAATTTCCTATCCATGGAAGTTTTAAAAGCGATTCCTGGATGACAGTTTGTCAGGGATGATGTGAAGGGGATGCCTCTTTATCTGGGAGCTGGACCAGATGACCCCTTCCAAGCCTGAGATTCAGTGATTTCTGTGAATTGCTGGGGGTGTGCATACAAGAGAGCAGGAAGAGTGAAGACAGTCCTTGCTTCTTGGTTAAACTGATCTGCATGGAAAGGAACAAAGGAATGCTTTGCAAAAAGCTATTTCTCCTCATGCAAAGGTGTGGGAGGATGGAATCAGGAGGGAACTGATTGCTCATTGAGTATATTCAAATGGCAGCTTGAAACCTCTTCACATACTACTTCTTTTTTTAAGTTTATTTATTTACTTTTAGTTTAAAACATTCATTTCTACAATCCCTTGAGTTTCATATGCTCTCCCCCTTCCTCTCCTACCTCCTACCCACCATGGCAGCATGCAATCAAATATAGACTCTACAAATACTTTCACATTAAACATTAATCAAGTTGTAAAGAAGGATTATAACCAATGGAGTGAACAATGAGAAAGAAGAGACAAGACAAAACAAAACATAAAAGAGAGACATCAAGTCATTTGCTGCAATCTGCATTCAGATTCTGTAGTTCCTTCGCTGGATGTGGATATCCCTTTCCATCATAAGTCTTTTGTAGTTGTCCTCTGTCCTTGTTTGCTGAGAGTAGCCCAGTCTATCAAAGTTAGACATCACACATACTATTTCATGGACCATTTTCATACCTTGCTGCAAAGTAGTTCATCCTCACCACCTTGCCAACTTCCCTTTGTGTGTCATCTTTCACCTACTACAGTATAAACTCTTTGGAGGCAGAGACTATCTCTCTTGTTTTTTTTTTCATTCTCATAGTGCCTGGCATTTAGAATGTGCAAGTAAATAATCTTTCTTTCTATCCCTCCATCTATCCATCTGTCTGTCTTATTCATCTATCTATCATCTGTCCATTTGTCTGTCTCTCCATCTATCTCTCTGTCTGTCTATCTCTGTAAGCAGGTCATCTGCGGCCTTTAATTCCTAATGTATATTATAAGTTGAAGAACCAGTATGGGTTGGAAATCAGGGTGAAATGGCTGACCTGGGAGTTATGTATGGTACCAAGTACTATAAGTCAAGGGAAATGAATTAAAAGTTACTCTTTACAGTAGAATTAGACAGAGTTTGATTAAGCGGTGTTTCATATTCTTTAGAACATGTGGACTGCAGTGGAAAGAACCCTGATCTGGAATTGGAGGGTCTGAGTTCAAGTGAAACCCTAGTCATTTACAACCCCTGTATTCTTAGGCAAATAAATCAGTTACCTTCTAGATGACTTCTAGAAATGCCTTCCAGCTCTACATCTATTATCCTCTGACCTTTCACTTGCTGTTAGTGACCTAAATGAGCTCATCATCCCTAGGAATTCTGATAGGCTTTTCTTACAAATTTAGGCATATAAAAGGATAAACACCAGACAATGAAAAAAGATCTCTCTCTGACATCAACTCATATTTGCAAAGTAATTTATAGTTTTATAAACACTTTTATATGCATTTTTTATTTGAGGCCTCTAACACCCTTATGATGTAGGTGGAAGAGTTATAATTATCCCTTTTATTACAGATGAAGAATCTGAAGGGTAAAGAGGTTAAATGACTCACCAAAAATCACACAAAGGATTAAGGGCAGAGCCAGGACAAGAAAGTCTAAGAAGGAGGCAATTAAAGCATGACTAAACCCATATTGGCAGAGATAGTCTTAAGAATCATAGGGGAAAAGATTAAATTTTTTAATATTGTGGAACCTGGAGAAATGAACAAGCTGAACAATAAACAGATCACTATCAAAGTCTTTTTCCCACCATTGCTGCTAACAACTGCAGCTTGCAACTGAAATTCTCCATATGAATTGTCAAGAATTACAAAGAACGGACAACTAGAGATCACACTTCCAGTAAGTATGGAGAATGATGAAACGTTGTGGTTCTTGAGACTATATCCATATCTCATCTAAGGTGGAAATTCAGCTATCATTCATGAGCCTGACATTATTAATGATTAGCATATAGGAGCTTTGACCTTCTCTATTTGTGATCTGGCTTGATCCATCACTCCTTAGACAACTTGGTGGCTCACTGCACCCATACTAGTGTTGGCTTTAGGGTGGACATCTTCTTAATCCACTGCAGCTCAGCATGCTTGAGTTCAAGCAATCCATCAGCCTCCATGCCAGTAGGGATTACAGGTGCATACCACCACTCTCAGAATGGTGTAAATTTTGTGGTGGCTTCTTCAGAGGCTGTGATGCTTATTTTTCTATCATCACCAAGTATTTGTTATCCATGTTCCAAACACAGACTGGTTTTCTTCCTTGGAGAGAATATAAAAAGAGATCAAAGAGTGCCTCTTCATTCTGCAGATTATCAGGGTGAATGAAGTAGTCCTTGAAAAATAAGAAGGACAATTTCAAAGTAAAATCCAAGAAGAGGATTTGGCAAAGGAGGAAGGAATCTTGACCTGTGTCAGTATGTTGGTGGGTAGAAGAGTATGACATGGATGAGCAAAGGAAGAAAGGGAAGAAAGACCATGAAGTGGGAGCAATGTTACAAATATGAGATACTCAGTGAAGAGGGGCAAACAAGACCCTGGGAGGAGGAAAAGGGGGCTTGTGATATAAGGAATGATGATGTAGAAATAAAGGTGCCATCAGATTATCTAGTAATAATCAGGAAAAGGAGAGGTCAGTAATGGTGAGGAGTGACTCCTTGCTGGGGAGGCTATTTTTTTTGACCTGATATTAACAGTAGAAATAGATGCTGTTCTTCTGTGGCATAAAAACAGATATGACAGAACATTCCTCATAAGACCATAGATATAAAGCCAGGAGGGGGGACCTTAGACGTCATGTCATCCAACCCCTACTTTTGATGTGAAGTTAAATGCTTCGCCCAAGGTCATATAAGTAGTGAAGGTCAGAGTCAGGATTTCAACTCAGGATCTTAAACTCAAAGTTCAGCACTCTTCCCACTGTACCATGTAACAAAGCTAATGATTCAATTCAATAAACATTTATTAAGCACTTATTATATATCAGGCCTTTGATACTGTCAGTCATGAGGCCTTATGGAAAATTATGTCAAAATTTGGTTGCCTGGAGAAGTTCATCAGCACTGTATGTCAATTTCATGACAGGCTTGCCCGGGTTCTGGATAATAGTCAATGCTCTTGTGCTTCCCCAGTCACCAATGGAGTGAAAGAAGGCTGTGTGCTTGCTCCCATGCTTTTTTTTAGCATGCTGTTTTTAGTGATTGTTGTCAAATGCTTTCAGTGAGGATGAGCATGGAATCAAGGTAAATTCTTCAACTTGGAAAGGCTGTAAGTCAAGATCAAAGTGGAGGGAGTGATGATGCATGATTTTCTGTTTGCAGATCATTGTGTACTCAGGGCAGCCTCTGAAATTGAGATGCAACAAAGTATGGACCAGTTCTCTGCTGCTTGTGTTAATTTTGGTCTACCTAATTAATACTAAGAAAACATAGGGGCTCCATCAGCCACCACCATATCATCCATACATGGAAGCATTGGTTACAGCAAATGGAAAAGTTCTGAATGCTGTGGATAAGTTCACTTACTTCATAGTGTACTTTCCAGGGATGTACAAATATCAGTTTGACTGTCAATGAGGTTGATGCTTGCATTGCCAGAGCCTGCCCAGTGTTTGAGAGTTTCCAGAGGAAAGTATGGGAGAGAAAAGGTATTAGACTGATGATCAGACTGAAGGTTTAAAGAGCTGTTGTGCCGACCTTGCTGTATGCCTGCGAAATCTGGACAGTGCCACACCAGGAACTGAATCACTTCCATTTGAATTGTCTTAGGAAGATGCTGAAGATCACCTGGAAGGATAAGATACCAGACCCTGAAGTCCTGTCTTGAACTAAACTGCCAAGCATTTAAACTGCTCCAGAGAGTGCAGCTTTGATGGGTTGGTAGTTTTTTAAATTTAAATTTATTTTATTTTATTTTTTTATTTTTGGAGGGGGGAAGGTAGGGCAATTGGGGTTAAGAGACTTGCCCAAAGTCACACAGCTAGTTTTTGTGTTAAGTGCCTGAGGCCAGATTCAAACTCAGGTTTGCCTGACTCTAGGACTGGTACTCTACTCACTGCACCACCTAGCCTCACTGGGTTGGTATTTCTTGAATGAAAAAAGTACACTTGCCAGAAAGACTATTTTATGGAGAACTCACGAAGTACAAGCATTCATATGGTGGTCAGAAGAAGTGATACAAGGATACTCTCAAGGTCTCTCTTAAGAATTTTGGAATTGATTGTGTGACTTGAGAGATACTATCATAGGACCACTCAGCATGGCATGCTCACATCAGAGAAGGTGCTGTGCTCTATTAGCAAAGCAGAATTGAAACTGCTCAAAGGAAACACAGGATGTGTAAATTTAGAGAATCCACTCCAAGTGTTCACATAGACTATTTGTGTCTGACCTTTGGTAGAGTGTTATGAGCTCATGTTGATCTGATCAGTCACAGTTGGACTCACTGAAATTTAACTTTGGTATAGTAATGTCATTTAAGTCCTTTTTGAGAATGAAGCACAACAACTAACTACGTGTCAGGCACTTGCTACTTCTGTGTAGTGTTAGAAGGAACTTAGAAACCATCCTAAGGATTATAGATAAGAAACTGAGGACCTTAGGAATATAGATGGCATTTTCATCATAGTTAAAAATCAAAAAGAACTTTGGGAAGAATAAGAAATTCAATATATAAGCAACACATTAAGAAGATGATGCTTGAGAATAAGCTTCATATTTCTGGACCACAGTTTAAAATAGAAAAATTATGGGAAGTTGGCTAAGGATGGTGTATATCCTGAAGAAGGGCCACTAATGATATATTTGCCTGGACTTGCAAATCTAACAAACTGGTTTCAAAAACGAAAAGGAAAAATGAAAGAAGTGTATATCTATCTGTCATCTATTGGTCTGTCTATCTATCTATCTATCTATCTATCTATCTATCTATCTATCTATCTGCATATCTATTGATATACATGCCAGCCAGATACACTGAAAAAAGTTAGAGCAGAAGAAGAAAATAGGTTAGAATTAGTTGCAAGGTAATTCATTAGGGACAAAATCCACAGAAAGGAGCCAGAAATCAATACCAGGGACCTCAGAAGTTTGTGCACTGATGAAGGTGAATAAGAAGTCTTAATGTAAGGAAGCAAATTTAGTCCCATAGGTATCACTGGGCATTAGTGGCTTGATACGCATTTGAAAGATGATTCTGCTTTGCTTTTTTTGCCTGCTCATGTTGCCAATCAATTACTTGACTTTTAGGCTCTGTAGAACTCTGCTTTCAGAAGGGAGAGCTTTGTCTCAAGTCACTAGGGTTTTCACAGCTGCCAGGACTATTAGGAGGCTGCTGTGTCTGCAGCCCCCACTGGCTTTGGCTCACTGGTCACATACCTCAGAACCACCACCCAAGATCATGATCTTGATCCAGGCAGGTTAATCATCCAGCCTCTGAATGACTGCTTGGCCCCCCTGCAATCTGCAGGCTGGGAGTTGTGAAGCAGCCACATGGAGGCCACTGCAGGGCTGCTTCTGCTGCTTTCTCGCTCTGGGAGTAGATGACAAGACCCACTCCTTTCCCCTAAATTTAGCTGAGTTCCACTGACCTTTCACTTTGTCCTTGGTTCTTATGGGTTAATAATTCCAGAAACTGCCACAGCTGCTGGGGATTTTCTGGAAGCTTTTCTGGAAGCATTTCTGGAAGCTCTAGCTATGACTTGTCCTGGCCACCCTGGGGCTACAGCCATGGTTTCAGGCCAGGCTGGTCTTGACTCCCAGCATGCTGCAATGAACCCTTCCTGTCTGCCTGCCAGGCTACTTTCAGTGAGAGCCTTGTTTCTCTGTCATTTTGTGGTTTCTGGAGCTCTAAAATTTGTTTAGAGTCATATTTTATAGTGTCATATTTGAGGTGGTTATCGGGGGAGCTCATGGAGTTCTCTGGCTTCTACACTGCCATCTTGACTCTGCCCCCTGGAAGATGATTCTGGAAGAATACACAGTACGATATTTAAAAGAAGAAAAATATCTAAAAGGAGGGAAGACTAGACTAAAACATTAAGAAAGACATATTCATGCAAAGAGATTCAGGAAACAAAATGTGGAAATGGTGGAAAATATTTGGGTGAAGAATAATTGAGGGTAGTAAAAGTGTTATTATTGTGGAAGTGTACTATAGCCAGCTAAGTAAAAAGGAAGTATACGAGGCATAAAGTAAACAGGTTAAAAATCTTCAATGAAATAGTAGTGAAGTGAAAATGCAAATGATAGGAAACTCAAGGGAAATGATGATGCTATCTTAGACCTTGTGATCAAGAAGGGGAAGAAAATCAGGCATATTTTAACATGCAGCCTAGACTTGGAAAATATAAATTCTAAGGAATTCTGCTAAGCAATAAGTGGGATCTCATGATCTAAAATTCTACAAGGGAAGTCAGACCAAAAGAGATAACAATCTCTTATAAGAATGGGATTTGGAAAATACGAAGAGAAACAATTGTGATGAGAAGTTCATGTCATCTAAAGAACGTGATATGAATGCAAAAGGGACTCATTGACTTAGATTTGTGAAAGACAAAGATAGACTACGGAAGCAAAAGCAGTAAAATAAAGATGAATATAAACACATGATGTGATCCTTTGAGAATAATATACAGAAAGAAAATAACAAACATTTTTGGACATTACCAATGTGGGAGTTTGCTTTGCTTGACAATGCATATGTGCGTGTGTGTCTGCATATACATACATGCATATGTATGTATACACACACATATACACATATTTACTAAAGTTTTCTTTTTCTTTTTTTTTTCAGAGAGCAGATGAGAAATATATGCTTGTTACAATTTAACTGAAGGGAGGGGCTAGGTGGTACAGTGAATAGAGCACTAGCCCTGGAGTCAGGAGAACTTGAGTTCAAATCGAGCCTCAGACACTTAACACTTACTAGCTGTGTGACTTTGGGCAAGTCACTTAACCCCACTTGCCCTCCAAAGAGCAAAAAAAAAATTAATTAAAAGAAAAAAAACCATTTAAAATGTGAGAATTGATAAACTCATAAAAAGTTGAAGCTAGCAAGGAATGCCAAAGACAACCTAAATGTTTTGCTTATTTTGCTTTGTCTTAGTTATTGTGCTTTTTCAGTTAAATTGAAGAAGAGGGCCAAAGAAAGTATGGACGGGGTGATGATAACAGCTAAAGAAGAGAAAGCTGAACTACTCCTATATGTTGCGGTTTTCCTTACAAGGACTAATGTTTTGAAGCTGAAAAGAAAAAAATCAAAAGTGACTAGAATGGAAGGGAAAGCCAATAAGAGAGGAACTAACTGCCTTGATGAATTCAAGTTACCAGCAAATAACTTGGCAATATGACTACTGAACTGTGGTCCACAAGCCTTGAAAGATGATGTTGTGAACAGAAGGGGTATGGGACTAGAGAGGACTGAAGACCTCAATTTTCAAGAAAGAGAAGAGATGAGAGTCTGTAAACTCTGTGATTTTGATTTGTTTTTTTTCATGATGCATTTTTCTAAAATAGTTTTTCAAAGGGATGACTATTGAAGAGAAAGTGATGAGCAAAGATGCAATGTGTCATCATTGGAAACAGGTTATGCTCGTGTAACCTCATTTCCCTTTTTGGCAGGGTTATAAGACTGGAATATCAGGGGAATGCTATTAATATAGCTTACCTACATCTTAGCGAAAATAATAATAAAAGTTCACACGTTATCCTTGTGGGAAAGACAGAAAAATGTGGGCTAAACAATAATGTAGTTATGTAGATTTCTAATTTTAAGACCTAGGTGAAAGCTTGTAGACTCAAAGAGTTATCCTTTGATGAATTTATACAAACTTGGAGTGAGGTCTTTGGTGGTATACACCACCTTGGTTCTGTGCCATTAGATAAAGGTGTAGATGACATGATTGTGAAATTTGCTGATGGTAATAGTTAATGTGTTGTATGGTGGTCTCATTACAAAAAGATCTCTTCACTATAGAACACTGGGATATATCTAATAAAAAATTAATTTTACAAGTACAAGATGAAGTTAGTCAGACTCAATAGCAACTTGTCCAAAAAAATCTGGGTATTGGGATAGGAGGGAGACTACAAAATCAATATGAGTCAACAGTGAGATAGGGCGGACCCAACTGGTAATATAACTTTAGCTACATTTTGAAAGGAATGGTTCCTATAACAAGAGAGATGAAAGTCCTACTTTATTCTGACCTGGTCACATCACATCTTGAATATTGTGTTTATTTTTTGTACCTAATCTGGACATGAATTAGTTGAAAAGTATGCAGTGAAAGATGACCAAGATGGAGAATGGCCTCAACATCATTCCGTATGAGAATTAGTTGAAAGAATTGGGTTACTTAGTTTAGAGAGGGGGAATCTTTGGGGAACATGATGACTGTCTTTATATATCTGAAGGACCATCATGTGGAAGAGGGGAAAGATATATTCCATTTGGCTTCAGAGGGCAGAATCAGAAAGAAAAGGTGAAAATTGTTGACGGACAGATTTCAGTTCAAGTAAGGAAAATTTCCTAAGACTTAGAACTATCAAAAACATTCCTTCTAACTCGAGGCTTTCAAATGAAGTTTTGATAATCATTTGTTGAATATATTTTAGAGAGCATTTTTGGTCAGGCACAAATTGGATAAGATGGCCTCTGAGGTGCCTTTCAACACTGAGATTCAATGATTTCTGTCCTATTCAATCAATCAATAAACATTTAATAAGCTCCTACTATGTACTAGTCACTGTGCTAAGCATAAAAGAGGCAAAAGACAGTTCTTGCCATCGAAGAGCTTATATTGTTGAAAAATTATCATTTTACCCTCATAATTGATCCCCAGAAAATTAAACATGGTATAACTCCTAAAGTTTTCTCTAGCTCTAGCATTCTATGAATCCATGAGCAACTCAATAATCAATAACAGAATAATAACATTCATTTCCTTGATGCCTTCATGATACAACCAATGTGATTGTTTTATGTACATCACATTGTGATTACCTGTTGCTAAAATAAAGGGCAGTGAACACACTGCAAGTTTTAGTGGCATTGTAAGAATGTGTAATGTCTTTGAGAAGACTGCTCCATCACTTGTTTTCAGGTCCTTCCTTCCTTCCTTCCTTCCTTCCTTCCTTCCTTCCTTCCTTCCTTCCTTCTCTTCTTTTCTTCCTTCCATAATTCTCCTCCTCCTTTTCCCCTCTTCCATTTCTTCTTTTCTCTTCTTCATCCTTTTCTTTCTTCTCTTCTTCCTCCCCCTTCCTTTTAAATTAAATTATGTGATTTCTAGTGAATTAGGCTTTGAGAAATCCAACTGCATGAATTCAGTCATCCAGATCACAGGAACTACACAAGTACAGTCTCCAATGATATTAATTGCAGAAGTTTCTGTATGATTATGCCCCTTCTCATTGCTAAGAACTGTGAAAGATCATGGTAGAGTGTTTTTTATCCCCTATTTTGACACAACCTGCTATTGTTCACTAATCTCCACTGTTTTAAAGTACCTTTCAGTGGTACACTCAAGGTGATACGTATAAATGAAGAACGAATTTTTTGCACAAGAGAATTATTTGTGTTTTCTTACCAATTTATGCTTATTTTAATCAGTCATTATATTTTCTGTGACAGATTATTTTAAATTATTGAATATTATATACATATAAATGTCAAGTTATACAGTGTTGTACCTTGCAACTGTGTTCTCAATTGCCATATGGATTTAAATAATTTTGATATTTATTGCATTTGAAAATATAGCTCAACCCAAATATATTAAAACACATCTGGTAGTTCTTTGAAGTGCATATTATTATGCTTTTGTTCCCCTAGGAGGGACATAGCTCTTATGAGGAGTGGATGGGTCTTAGCTTACATCATCAGATAGGCTGGATTCAAGACACAAGTCATCCTATGTGACTATTTCCCCTCTCCCCCCCACCCCGGACATATAACAAGTTCCAGAGTCCAAGGGAAGTCCTTGAATCAACTCACAGTAGGGTGGGAAAAGTTCTAAATTTGGAGCCAGAGGACATGGGTTTGAATCTGCTACTTAACTACCAGGGAAACCTTGGAGAAAGTCATGTAACCATTATAGGCTATACTTTTCTAACTTGTCAAATTAGGACACTTGACTATATTCTCTCTAAGGTCCCTCTGCTGGGAAGTGCAGATCTATAATGCCATTCCTTGCAACACAAGCAGCCATTTCTTCTTCAGAAGCCCCTACTTTAAATCCTATGAACTGAGATGCTGAATGAATAGGTACATGTGAATGCAGAACATCTGTTAGCAACCTTTGAAAGATCTTGAAGGACGAGGGAAGTGCTACAGGGCTGAAGAGAGGCAACTGTGGTCCTGATTTTCAAAAAAGAAAAGAGGGTAGTCAGTAAACTATAGTCAAATGAGCCTGACTTTGCCCCTAGGCAAAGTCTTAGAGCATATTATTCAAGAGTTGGTTTATGAACATTTAGAAAAGGAAGCAATCAAGCATGTATTAAATACCTACCACATGCCAGGTACTGTGTGGATTGTTAGGGATACAAATTCAAATCTGTAACTTTCCCCACTCTGCTCTGATTTGACACAATCTCTTCCCTTTGATTGTGGAACTTGCCTTCTGTTTGAGTGGGGAAAAAATGTTTCTCTCCCTTAGCTTTCAATCATCCAGTCCTTATGGACAGTATGGAAAGAATGCTGGAATGAGAAGCAGGAGAACACATTTCTAGTGTAGCCTGACCCATGATCTAACTGTGCTAACTTTGGGAAGTCTCTTAAGTGCTATGATTTTATAGATGAGGAAAGAGGTTTCCTTTCCTTCTTCCAATACAAAAGCTCAAGAGGCTTTTGTAATGTGAATAGTCACCCCTCTACTCTTTTTGGTGGAGTGTATGGGGGTATGCAAGGAGGACTAGCACCTCTGGTGTGAGGGCTTGCTGAACCCTTTTCAGGGCTGCCTATCCACCTCTTATCCAACTCTCATCTGTGGCCTCAGGAGGCTAGAGCATGTGTGGTAACTACAGCATGGTAAACTGTCTCATCAGATGGACTAGACCAGGTTGAGGGTAGCCAATGGGGCTCAAACACATTGGTGAGATAGGGGAATGTCTACACCAAGCAAGTGAAGACTTCCTGGTGGAATGAGTGGATGAGAGCAATTTGTTCCAATGAGCTATGAAGGAGGCAGAAACAGACGTTAGAACTTTACCAGACACTCAAGATCATCTACTATATCCAATCCTTTTTACTTTTGTCTTGCCACTGGACTCTAATGAATCTGGGAGAGATATTAAGTCTGATGACTTTGAGCAGCTCTACCTCATTTAAATCCAATTCACATGCAAGTCAAGACACCACCCATATTATTTTACTATTTTATTATTTTACTACGTTATACTTTTTCTATTTTACCTACCTTGAAGTCCTGTGGTAATGGGTGAGTGATGAATTAACAGGTACAAATATACTGGGAGCTGTAGTCACAACCTTGTACACAAGTGGCCCAGCGTAGAGGGTTGTCTTCTCACTGTACTGAAGTAGCAGTGGGATTTGGCAACCCCATGGGTGTCTGAGGAGTTCTTATAAAAAGAACCATATTTCTTGCCTTTTGGTATGAGGAGGGTTTTAGAAAAGGTGTCCTAAAAATTGTCTGTTTCATCCAACCCTGGCCTGTTTACTGAAGCAGGCAGGGATCCCATCCTGATGTTGAGACAAAAATTGTACAAAAACTTTTGCAAAGATGATTTTGCTTTTTCATTGGTTCATGAAATGTGAACATGTTCATGGACAACATGAAGCCAATAGATTTGAAGGATGAACAGTTCTTATTGTGAGAGAATTCAGCAGGTATCACATCCAAAAAGCACCCCTGAGTGAAACGAGGCTGGCAAATGAAGACCAGCTTACTGAAATCAGAGCTGAATACATGCTTTTCTGGAGTGTCTGCTGTGATGAAGAATGCCATGAAGCTGGTGTAGATTTTGCAATCAAAACTAATCTAGTCAGCAAGCTTATATGCTTCCCAAAAGGAGTGAAAGACATTCTCATGACCTTGTGATCGCCACTTGCAGGAAAGCTCCACACCACCATCATCAAGGCATCCACCAAGAAGAACACTGATGAGGTCAAAGAAAAATTTTATGAATACCTGGAGACCCTCATCATCAATGTGTTGAAAGAGGACACTCTTGTAATTCTGGGTGACTTTAATGTCATGGTAGGCACAGACTATCAGATGCAGCTGGAAGTCCTTGGGAGTAATGGAGTTGGAAACACCAGTAGCAATGGTCACTTATTACAGAAGAATTGTGGTCCTATGACTTTCTCATCATGAGCATTGTCTTCTATTTACCTAAATGCAACAAAACATCACGGATTCACCCCTACAGCAAGCACTGGAATTTAATAGACTCTATCTTTGTAAGAAGAAGAGAAAGACAGGATGTAAGAATGATGAAGGCAATGTGTGGCACAGAATGCTGAACTGATCTGGCACTTATCCCCAGCAAGCTAAACACTCCCATTCAACAAATGCATTGGCCCCAAGGCAAGATGACCAGCAGGAGACTCAACACCAACCGAGTAGAGTACTTCTGCATGTATGAATAATTTATTGCTAACCTGGAGAGAAAGCTGAATCACAGCAACACTGGAGCAGAAAAGGAGTAGGCAGCTTTTAGAGATTTGATATACAGCACGACATTTGCTTATCTTGGTCAGGACACTTGAAAATACCAGAACTGGTTTGACAAAAATGATGGGGAAATTCCGAAGCTCTTAAATGAAAAATGAGCACTCCACAGGGTTTACCAATACGACAGTTCATCCGTCTCCAAGAAGGCAGTGTTTAATTCTATCAAAAGTGAAGCACAAGCTAAGCTGAGAGAGATGCAGAATTCTTGGCTCAGTAAGAAGGGATATGCAGCAACCCAAAGCATTTTTATGAAGTCCTGAAGGTTATTTATTTATGTCTTGAAGGCTATGGTGCAACTCAACTACCCAGCACTGATGAAACTACACTGATTAGCGATAAGAAGAGATGGGCTGAACACTTTGGTACTGTTCTCTATAGTCATCAACTAATTCTGAAGCCATTGACCATATACCTCAGGTTGATGATAATCCCTCTCTAACTGAACTTCCAACTGCAAATGAGGTATTGAATGCCATTAGGCTCCTTTCATGTAACTAAGTGCCTAGTGCTGATTCTATCCTAGCAGACATCTACAAGGTAAGGGTTCCACTGTTCATACAGAAGGTAATTGAAATCTGGTTATATGGCAAGAGGAGGTTTTCCCCATGGAGTTCAAGGTTGCTTCCATTGCCCATTTCTGTAAAGGAAAAAGAAACATTGTCTTGTGACAATCATGAGTGTTTGTGGTGGGGCCTCTTCCATTCATTACCAGCAAGATTCTTGCCAGAGTTCATATTAATTGACTGATCCTCCACTTAGAAGATGGTCATCTGTCTGAGAGCCCGTGTGACTTCAAAAAGGGCCAAGGAACAGCTGATATATTTGCTGCCCAGAAGCTCTAGGAGAAATTCCAAGAGCAGAACAGAGGTCTATGTGGAATGTTCATCAATTTGACCAAGGCCTTTGATACTGTTTGTCATGAGGGCTTATGGAAGATCATGTCAAACTTTGGTTGTCTGAAAAAGTTGTACATCAGTTTCATGATGACATGCTGGCATGAGTTCTAGATAAAGGACAGTGCTCTCATGTTTTCCCAGTCACCAACACAGTAAATGAGGGCTGTGTGCTTGCTCCTGTGCTTTTAGTATATTTTCTGTGATGTAATTATCAACCTTCAACAAGAATGACAAAAGCATCATAGTGAACTACCTGACAGTAAATTATTTAACTTGAAAAGGCTACAAGCCAAGACTAAAGTGGAGGCAGAGTTGGTGCATGACTTTTTGTATGCAGATGATCGTGCACTTGGCGCAGCCTCTTAGACTGACATGCAGCAGAGTATGGATAACTCTCTGTTGTTTTTGCTAATTTTGGCCTGACAACGCTAAAAAAAACAGAGTTTCTTCACCAGTCAGTATTGCACCATCCATATGTGGAACCGAATTTTGAATGCTGTGGATAAGTTCACTTACCTTGGCAGTATATTTTCCAGGGATGTTCACACAGATGCAGTACCAGAGCTAGTTCAGGGTTGTGAAGGCTCTGAAAGAAAGAGTGGAAGAAAAGAGGTATTATGTTGCCTGCCAAACTGTAGGACTACAGAGCCATTGTGCTGACCTCGTTGTATGCCTGTGAAAACCGCACAGTGTAGCAGTGCCATGCCAGGAAATTCAATAACTTACATTTGAATTGTTTCAGGAAATTCTGCAGATTACTTGGTGAGATGAGATACTGGACACTGAGGCCCTTTCTCAAGCTGAACTGACATGTATTCAAACTGTTGCAGAGAGCACAACTCTGATGGATTGGCCACATTATCCAAGAGTCAAATGTATGTCTAACTAAAACACTATTTTAGGAACAATTCACACAAGGTAAGTGCTTACATGGAGGTCAGAAAAAGTGATACAAGGCCACTTGTAAGGGCTCTCTAAAAAAATTTAGACATGGGAGATGCTGGTACAAGACTGACTAGCAAGGCATGTCTGCATTAAAGAGGGTGCTGTGCTCTATGGGTAAAACAGAATCATAGTATCTCCAAAGAAACAGCAGATGTGCAAATTTAGAGACATCTCCATTCCAAATGTTCATATGGACAATTTGTGCCCAACTGTAGAATCTCCTAAGGTCATATTGGTCTCTTCAGCCACAGTCAGACACACTGTACTTTGATCCCAACATTGTGTTGTCATTTTGGTCTTCTTTGAGTATGAAGGATGAACAATACTGTTTTCTGGTAAGTTCTCATTTTTGCATATTGTATTTTCTTGAAATGCATTGTTACTAGAAGTATACATTCTCCATGAATCCAAACATTCATTTTTGTTTTTCTTTTACCCAGAGTTGATATAAATATGGCTCTTTGGTGTTCCAGTGACATCATTTCCCTAGTGATTTCAGAAGCTCAAACACTTCTGCCCCTAATACCATTTCTATTTGCCAACACTTCTAAAACCAATGGTTGGCACCTGTTGGCCCAGACCAGCAGGGGGAGTTTGAAAATATTGTTTTTTTTGGCAGGTGCTACCCCTTTAAAAATCTTTTTATTTTATTCAGAAAGGAAAAGATAACAATATTCATGAAACAGTTGTCAAAAAACTGCTCTCCACAGTGTTTGGTGATTCTGTGGTGTCTATTTAATTGGATTTTTCTCTTTCTGAATGCTTTCAACGTACTTGGATTCCTCCACAGTTGGATTTTTCTCTGCCTGTTGAGGAATTCACTGAAGATAGTGCAGGGCTATAAATAAGCCTCCCCATGCAAAAGTAACCATGGCAACCACCGGGCTTCAAACGCTGTGTGTGAGCCTCATAAGTCTGCTCTCAACTTTGCAACAGCTTGGAATGGCCCCTTTCGAATTACACCACTCAGAATTTGTATTTCTCACCTGACACAGACATTCTTTGTTTTGTACAAAGTTCTCCTCATCAAGCTAGGTCAGGCTCCTTTTATTTATTTATGTTTTTGGTCAGTAATTGGAAAAGATCCTTTCTTTACCTTAGAGATTTTTCTTTTCCATTATATTTACAAGAATCTCAGACTACTAAAAGCCATCATTTTTGTTTAAGGTGTTCACATGAGACCAGCTAAAGGCTACATTTTAAAGTTTTTCTTTGACACCCTTCAACTCATCACTTTCCATTACTTCCCCCATTTTGTGGTCCCTTCTCCCATTTTCAAGATCTCAGTGCCCTTCTCTGATCAAAACTAGGAGTCTGTATGCCCCAAGAGGTATAAAATTGTGCATATCCTTTGACATAGCAATAGAGCTACTAGATCTGCATACCAAAGAGATAAAGAAAGGACCCATGTGTACAAAAATATTTACAGTAGCTCTTTTTTTGTGGTGTCAAGGAATTGAAAATTCAGGGGATGCCCATCAGTTGGTGAATGGCTGAACAAGTTGTGGTATATAATTGTGATGGAATACTATTGTACTTTAAAAAATGATGAGCAGGATGCTTTCAGAAAAAAAAAACCCTGCAAAGACTTATGTGAACTGATGCAAAGTGAAGTGAACAGAACTAGGAGAACATTGTACACAGTAAAAGCAATATTGTGTGGTGATCAACTATGAATGACTTAGGTATTCTCAGCAACAGTAAGATTCTATTCATCTCCAGAGAAAGAACTTCATGGAGATTGAAACATACTATTTTTTACTTTATTTTTTATGTTTTTTTTTGGGGGGGAGGGATTGTGTTTTCTTTCACAACATGACTAACATGGAAATATGCTTTGCATGACTAAACATGTATGACATATCAAATTGCTTGCTACATTAGGGAGGGGCAGACATGGGAGGGAGGGAGAGGATTTAGAACACAAAATTTAAAAAAATGAATGTTAAAAATTGCTTTAACATGTAATTGGAAAAAAATTAAGAAACTGGGAGTCAGGACAGTTATTAACAGTACAATATAAATTGAATTCAAAATATTACCTCTCCCAAAGCATTTGCATTTTAATTCTCTAATTGTGAAATGGAAAACTGTCCTTTGTTTATGAAATTTCAAACAAGAGTGAGAGGAAAAAGAGGGAAAGAAGGTATTTTGGGGAAGAAGCACACTGGTAGTGACTTAGAAATTACAAAGTTAGGACTTCAACCACCCTCAAGGGTGATCCTCAAAACACAAGGTATTAGCTACCATATTAAAACTCCAACTTAGGAGTGTGAGTTGGATAGGGGTGTGACCCAGAAGGGATGCTACAACTTCCTGCTCCATCTATATATAAAGCTGTTTGAATCTTGGGAAACTGGCATTCTTCTCACTTACCTAACTGCATACCCAAAATATTTCTTGGACACCTTCAGTCCTAGGTCACTCTTGGCTCTAAGTATTCTCTTGATCCTGCTCATTTTTTTTGAGGGGAGAAGGCAAGGCAATTAGGGTTAAGTGACTTACCCATGGTCACACAGCTAGTAAGTGTCAAGTGTCTGAGGATGGATTTTAACTCAGGTCCTCCTGACTCTAGGACCTGTGCTCTATTCACTGTGTCACCTAGCTGCCCCTCATCTTGCTCATTTTTGAATAGTCAAGAATTCTTTCTAATTGGTCTTTTCTAGTCTGACTTTTCACCAATGTCCTTTTGTCCCACTCCTGTTTTGGCCAAAGCTTAATGCTCCCTGACTTTTGTTCCATCTGAACTTTTGGCTCAACATCCTTGTCTCTGATCCCTGGTATTGAATGTAATTTGATGTTTGCCAACTTTGACTTCATTTCTGCTCCAGATTCTGGGATCTAGCTCCATCTGTGATAAGACAGACAATGGTTCACAACCATGGACCCACCTGGCTATAACTGTTAGTTGTTAACCTTTGACTTGCCACCACCTAATGGTGGTATGTCATCAAGGCCACCCCATTTCTATGTCATGTAATCTCATTAGATTGTTTGCTATTAAGTAATGTTTTTTTTCTTCACTTGTAAATTGAGGTTTGGGTAGTCCTTAATCACTTCACTAGCTAAGCTCCCCGAGAGCTAGGAAGTGTCTAAACCTGGAGCTTGACTCCTGGCTAAAGTGATTTTGTTTTCTCATTAAATGAATTACTTACAGATTTCACTAAATGGAGTCTGAGGAAATCTCAGTTATAAATTGGTCTTATCTTTAGCCCCAGACATTATTAAGAAAGATGCACAATGAATAGCTCTGATCCCCAAGTAAAAAGAGGGTTTAATTGAATATGATTAACATGTAGAAGCTTAGAAAAAAAAATCTAGGAATATACTAACAGTTTGCAAATATGCAAGCAAATTTCTAGAGTGTAAGCAGGAACCTAGGCTGCTCACCAAATATCTGTAGCTACAGTTTTTATTTAACTGAGATGCCTCATTGGTGAAGGCATTTTATAGAATGTCCAAAAGGTATTAAATGATTTTTGAGAAATATAGATTTTGCTCAAGAATAACAACCACTTATTAAGTGCCCAATAAACTGGCATTATAGAGCTTTAGAACTGGGAGGGGCTTTAGAGGTCATCTTGTCTAGGCTTTGCATTTTATAGGTGAGGAAACTGAGACCCACCCAAAATGCTAAACAATTTACTCAAGGTTTTATAAGAAGTAATGGAGCAGGAATTTTTAACTGAGTTTATCATTCCAAATCTGTCCGCTTTTTCCAATTAAGCAAATTCTAGATACTGAAGAAAGGATAACATTAAGGTAAAATATAACCCTTGCTCTCCTGGAGTTTAGTTGATGGGCAACACCAAGAAAGATAATCTGATTGACATATTATTACATTAGACCAAATAAAGGACACCTTCCCAAACAGGTCACACCCCTTAAATTAGATTTCCCTTTGAAAGGAAAAAAAGTAGGCATGAGATGAAAAATGATTATGTTAATTGAGCATGTTTAAATCATTAATATATTTGGGAGAAGCCCATTATACTTTCTAAATCAGTGGTTCTCAACCTGTGGGTCACAACCTCTTTGCAGGTTGAACAACCCTTTCACAGGGGTTACAGCTGTCACCTAAAACCATCAGAAAACCCACATTTCTGATGGTCTTAGGAACCAAGACACCACTCCTTATCCATCTCCAGGTGGATTGGTCCATATGCAGATATGCCCACATATGAGTATTAAGGATCCTGGCATTAGGAAGATTGAGAACCACTGTTCTAAATGATAGTAAATAACCTTCTGCTATACAATTAGTGCAAGGTATGCAGGAAAAAAGGAATCCACTAGAATAGAAAAAGTCCTATTGTCCAACAAGCATGGCTGGGGGAAAGGGACTATGATTTCCCTAGCTCCTAAGGCAGCTTCCACTCTTACTGCCTGATCCTCTCACTTCTCTTATAGGGTAGCCCCTTTGCTCCTTTGTGAAGTTCAGATTTTGACCCTAAGATGAAGCACCCTTGCCTTCAAAGGTGCCACCTTATTTGAAAAATGGAAGCAGTAATGTCTATATAATTTCTAAGATCTACAGGGGCGGAAAGTATGTTTTTCTTCTGCCTTTGTATTCTCAGTGCCTAGCACAGTGTCTTGTTCATAATAGCATTTAAAGAATGCTTGGTGAAATGCTAAGTTCCCTTTCAGCTCTTAAAATACTGGGATTGTCTATTGCATTCTAGAGAAACATTCACTGAAACCCACAGATAAAATGAGAACACTGAGAAAGGTATTCTTTAGTACAGTGTGTGGGTGTTTGAAAATTCCATTTTCTGAAAACTATTAGAAAAGATTCCTTTGAAAAATACTTCAATGCTTTAAGTATTTTTAAGAAGGTAATATGGTTGACTTTAGACTTGTCCTAAAAATGAAATGGACTGCCTCATTAGGTAATTGGCTCCTTGTCATTAAAGGCATCAAAACAGAGGCTGGGTGACCTTAGTAAAGTCATTTCACTTCTTTAAGTCTCAGATTTTTATTTTGTAAAATGAGGGAGTTACAGCACATGCTTTCTAAGGTTCCTTCCCTTCCAACTCTTAACTCATTCCCTGCCCCCACTCTGAGACTTTCTCAGGACTTTAAAACCATGCCCTCTCTAATGCTGGCTCATCTTAGATGTCCCCTCAGTACCTAGGGCCTCCTCACCCAGGGGTAGACTATTATTCTTAGTATGTTCACCTGATATATCCCTTTGAAGACCTGCCCCCTCCTTTTTCCACTGATGAAGTTCTTTTTGAAGCCTCCATTTGGTACAAGGACCCAGGAACATCTGCATTTAGTTCCTCTAATCCTGATTTTTCTCTGGAATTCAAAACCATTTTTCCTTCCCCTCTCCATTTCAGTAACTCCTTTTGGCATGTTGTCTTTCCCCACTACTATGTAAGTTCCTTGAGGGCAGGAATTTTTTTTTCTTTTTTCTTGTATTTATATCCCCAGTGATTATCATAGTCCCTGGAACATAGGTGCTGCTACCCCTGCCCTGTTCCTTCTCTCCCTCCCACCTTCCCTTTCTCCCTCCTTCCTTCCTTTCTTCCTTCTCTATGAATTTATTTTGTAGAAAAATTTTCATTGTCAGATAGGTTTTGGACCACCACCATTATCACTACTGCTACCTGACATTGAAGTAGAACTTGAAGATATAAGAAGTATTCAAAAACACATCATCTTACATTTTAGAAAAACATGGGAACTTGCACAAAACAATGAAGAGCAAAATGAGCAGAACCAAGAGAACACTGTATGCAATGACAGCAATATTGTTTTAAGAACAACTTTGAGTGAACAAGTTATTTTGACTCATAAATAACCAAATTAACTACAAAGGCTCTATGAAGGAAGATGCTATCTGCAACAAGAGAAAGAAATGATAAATAGAAATATGCATAATATGGTTTTACATATATATGCACACACATACATATGTATAATATGTGTACATACATATTTTTGTCTAATGGTAGCTATCTCTAGGGTGCAGGCAAGAGAGGGAAAGGAAAAAGATAGAAAATTACATGATATTATATATTGAAAAGGAAAATCAAGTTATACATAATAGATTTGCTGTTTCATGTGTACTCTTCTTCTATTATACTTTTTATGGAAATGCTTGTTTTATTTCTTAAGTTTGGAATAAAAAAATAAAATATACATGATCTCATTTGAGGCTAAGTACGTAATGCAATCAGTTTGATCTTTATTTTACAGATAAGGAAACTGACGCAAGGCAAGCTGAGAATTGAATGATTTACCTGGGATCAAAGAATAAGTGTAGGGGGAATATTTCAAACCCCTGATTCCAAGATCATGGTTCTATCCACTATACTCTCTAGTTGGATAGATGACCTGTAAAACTGACTGAAAACTCAATGATGATAAAATTTAGGGTAAAATAACAAAGATGCTTTTAAATGGATGTCCTCATAGTTGCTAAAATAAGACAGAGGAAATCAGCTATTAAAAATTAAAATGTGGACTGAACCCTTAGGTTCCAGATGCTGTTTTTTTTTTAAACTTCTCTCCTCATCAAGTGAATCTTTGTCATGGATTATAAGCGTATGGCATATTAGCATAAATTGAAGATTTTCATGGCTTATACCAACTCTTTCATGAAATATCCAAATTAGAGGAGGAAAATGATTCTAACAAGTACATTTCCCAAGATTCCAATTTCAGAAATTGTTTGAGGCTTTTTTAAAGTCTGTGTGTGTGGGGTGTTACTCTTCTCTCTTTTATTTGACTGTTTCCATTGTCTTCCCTCTCCATGGTACTCACCGTACTTTGATTTAGCAGTCTCACCTTAAACACATTCATTCTGTCTGTCAGCCTCCAGTCTCCTCCAGTTCACACAAGTCCTGCCAGCAGGATTCAGAAAGCAAAGCAAGAGGCCAGGCTTGTCTGTGTGGTGACCCAGAACAGAAGCCAGGGCTTTTCAATGTGTGTGCATTGGGGTGTTAAAATGCCTACTGTGCCCTTAGTCAGAAGGCCAGGGGAGGTGAAAGTGCCATCAGCAGATCAACAAGAGGTGTAATGTGCTTCAGGGTGGCTGATGATTTTGGAAATGTCATTCATTTTTAGGTCTAGGAAGAGTGTAAATCTCAAAGCTCAAAGGAAACAATCAAGCCTGATAAAAATGAAAACACTTCTCTCTGTCATTGTTTCATTTGCCCTTGCCCTTTGTGGCATATAGTCTTACCCCATTCAACAAATATTTATTATTCTCCACATAGGCTAAGGCCATCTGAATGTGATCAGTTCATCCCAACTCCATCAAAACCTGTAAAATTTGTTGGAATATTTTCAATCTCACAGGATCCCATTATACATTAAAGGCTTGAGTTAGAATAGCAGTCATGGCATAAAATTACCATTTAGTAATTTGCTTTGAATCCTGCTATAAAGCAATACAAATATGATAACCCATCCTGCACACAGCTGTCAGATTTGTATTCTTAATGCATAGGTTCCACAAGGTCAATCCTCTGTCCAAGAAGCTTCAGGGGCTCCCCATTCCTTCTGTGATGGAATACAACCTCTTTTTTCCTGTCTGGCATTTAAAGACCTTTGTAATCTGGTTCCAACTTCTTTTTTTCATACTTTTGGCACATTACCTCCCTTCCCCCCACTCCTCACATGCTCCATATTCTAGCCAAAGTGACCTACTTCCTGATCATTGGATAACATCTCTCTCCTACCTCCATACCTTTTTAAGGCTGTCCACCATTCCTAGTATACTCTCTCTCCTCATCTCTGCCTTATAACATTCCTGGCTTCCTTCAAAACCCAGCTCAAGTGGCATCTTTTCTTGGAGCCCTTTTCTGATCCCCTCAGTTGTTGGCACCTTCCTCTTCCATATTACTTTGTATTTATTCTCTGTATTTAGGGTGTACTTACACTTTTGTATACAGTGTATATATATATATATATAGATGCTTCCTCCAGGAGACTGTGAGCTCTCTAGGGTCACATATGGTTTTGTTTTTGCTTTTGAATCCCCAGGGTTTAGGTACAGTACAGTATACTGTACTGTATACACCTGGTAGTTGCTCATTAAGTGCCCATTGAATTGATTTGAAATTACCCACTTTATAAAGGCATTCACTAAAGCTACAACAATGACAATAATAGATTGGCCATAGTAAATTCTTCAGGTCTATCCTAGATACTTATTATCTTACTCAGTGATTTGTCTTTCTTCACCTGTATACAGTACCCATCCCATTCATTCATTTCAAAGAAAATAGTTAAACAAGCAGGCAACAAGTATTTGTTGAGTTCTTGGTATGTGTAAGTTAAAAGCAAAAGTGTCCCTGCCTTCATGCAGTTTACATTCTAATGTGGGAAGACAAAGCACAAAACTAGATGGGAAAAGATACCCATAGTGAGGGAATGGTGTTGAATTCCAGAAAGCCAGAAGCATAGTCAGCTTTTGAAAGGAGGCCATCCTGGACCCCTCCCCAAAATGGATGCCTATGAGAAACTGACCAGTGGAAGAAGGGGACCAGCATGCTGGAAGGATATTTCAGGGGGCGACTACAGCTGAGGGTGGCATGGTATCAAAGGCCAGAAAGTTAGAAGGGGAAAAACACAAGACTGGTTTTCTTTAAAGGAATAACTGTTTCAGTTACACCTCTATTGAATTATAGCAGATCAAGGGTCCAAGTTGATGTATGTTAAGAATTAAGTATACTTATAGTTTGTGTTTTCTGTGGAAAGGTTAGCTATCCCTTGGGCACCATGATTAGTGGGTGTCCCTTTACTACTTTTCATCAGATCCAAAGACTTTTTTTTTCTACCGTGCATCAGATTATTTTCCATGGTATGTAATGCAGTGCCCTCCAAAATTTCCATAAGATTCACCTCATTTGGCTATCTCATCCTCAAAGCACATTGGAACAACTCTTTCTAGTTCACATTTCTCTGCTTTCCTTTCCCATGACAGCATGTGGCATAACTAAAATTATTCACTTGCCTAATGTCTACCAACAATCAATAGTCACTATTGAAGTGTGAGATGTAGATGGGTAGTATAAAATGGTCTGTATAATTATCCCTTTCACATCACAACTTTCCCCATTGTGTCTTTGATATTTCATGGGTCAGCATAAGAAATGAAACGGGAATTTTTTTGGAGCTTTCTGGAAGCTGCAGGAGACATGTGAAGACCAATAGAAAACACAGAGCCTATGACCAAAGACTTAACCCAAATTTTACTATAAAACAGCGTAAACACCCCATAAAAGAAAAAGAAAAAGAATCAAACTTCTTCTCTGGTACAAAGGGAGGGACAAAAATTTTTAAAGGAATTTTCCAGATCACAAGGGCTCCATGCCCTTAACTCCCATGATGGGGAAGGTATAAATGTGCCCATGAGTTTAACCAATGCATCCTAACAATGTGTAGCTAAGATTGCATCATGACTGGCCTTCAATGGACTATGTGGAAATGATAAATAAGACAATAGGCAGATGACAGAACAGTGCTACTCTTCTGGGCTTTCAAAGTAGAAAATGAGATTTTATAAATTGAGATATAAGGTATATATTTACGAAGCTTAATTGTACCAGGTCTACCTTTTCACACTGGATAATAATGCCCTCCTTATCTTTAGCACTGGCTTGTTGCATATTTTATAGGAGTTGTGAAGGTATGGTGAGGAGAGATAGGGAAAGTAGAGGTGCCTTTCAGATTCTAACCATCAGAAAGCATTTACTGAGTTCTTAGTATATTCTAGGCACCATGCAAAATGCTTGGGATACAAAGAAAAGACAAGACAGTCTCTGTCTTCAAGGAGATTACATAAAAATAAAATATGGTTGAAAATGACCTCTGTCATAAGGCTGTAAGTCTTTCCAAGCTTCTTCATTGTAGGGACTAGAAGTGAAGATGGCGAGGAGACTAGAAAGTGAGGGACATGCCAAACAATGGTCGATCGAAGGAACTAGGGATGTTTCTCTTTGAAGAAGAGAAGACTGATGGAGAAATGGGTATCATAGTTGTCTTTAAATACCTGAAAAATTGCCCTGTGTAAGAGTAATTAGACTCATTCTATTTGGCCCTAGAAGGCAGGGAAAGGAGCATCAAGTGGCAAAGAAGATGGATACAGGTTCAAAGTAAGGAAAAATTTTCTACCAATTTGCACTACGGAAAAATAGAACTGACTGACTTGGGAGGTCATCTCCTGAAGGCTAATATCTTGATATGTTATGGGAGATTACTGTTTAGGTAACTAGATGACCTTTGAGGCACTTTCCAACTTAGAGAGTCTGTGATCCTACACAAAGTCAGAGAACTCAAAAAATGTGAATTAGTATTAATTCATCAGGTTTGACTGAAGAACATGCTTAGGAACGTAATATATATAATGATGATGATAATTACCACTTGTAAAGTGCTTTTAGGTTTGCAGAGCACTTCATTCATATTATCTCACTTGAATCCTATGAGGTAGATGCTATTATCATCATCCCCACTTTATACATGAGGAGACTGAGGTAAGAGGGGGTACATGACTTGTCTAGGGTCATATAACTACTAAGGGTCTGAGGCAGAGGTGGAACTCAGGTCTTCCTGAGTCCATCATTGATTCCTATGCCACCTGATTGCCTATTATTATTTTAACCATTTCCCAAACTGTTAAGCTTTTTTTCTTTTTTCACCTTGTATTTTCTCCCCACTAATTGGTTGCTATCAGAAGAGTGGATTGTGTTTTCTGATTAGAACATCATACTTTGGTTGTGTTCCAAGCTCTTACACTATCTCTCATATTTGTAGGTGTTTGAGAATAGAGAAAATAAATAAACAAAAAGGGGGAATAATTAAAACATCATTTTTTGGCAAAGGAATAGAATAGTGACAGGAAGAAAATTAGCGGAACTAACTTTTATAAGGCATAGACAGTATCCTTATCAAATCAAAAGATAAAATAATACATACCTGGGGGTGATGGCTAGCACGCTGAATGAAAGTCAGGATGCAAAAAAGATCTTGACAGGCTAAAATACTGGGATGAATCTATGAAACCGAAATTTAATGAAGAGAAAAGCAAAGTATTCTACTTGGATTCCAAGTATCAATTTCCAAAGTTCAAGATGGAAAAGCAAATAGGAAAGTAGTATGTCTGAAAAAGATCTGGGAGTTTTAGTGGATTGCAAGCTTGATCTGACTCAGCAATGTGATATGGTAGGCAAAAACAATTAATGTGACCTTGGGTTACAATAAGAAAAAAACATAACTTCTAGTAGTGAGGAGGTAACCATCCAGTTGCATTCTTCCCTGGTCAGAACACTTCTAGAGAACTGTGTTCAGAATCTGGACACCACAGTTTAGAAAGGACATTGTCAAAGTAAATAATGTCTAGAGGAAGGCAGGCAGGATGGTTGAGGGTCTTGAATTCATCCCATATGAGGATGTGTCGCTAGGGATGGCTAGCCTGAAGAGAAGACTAAGGATAGGGAGGTGGACAGAATAATTGTCTTCAAGACTTTAAAGGGCTGTCACATAGAGGAGAGATTAGACTTGTTCTATTCAATCCCAGAGGGTAGAACTAAGAGCAATACATGGAAGTGGTTTGGGGAAAAACTTACATTTTAATATTTGATTTTATTTAAAATTATAAAAAACCATTCTTAGTTCAAGATAGATAGATATTCTCAGAGGTAAGGTACTGTCAGGGGTGGTGAAAGCGGGAAAGGTCGGTTGTAGAGGAGACTGGACGAGATGACAGTTTCTTGACTGTTTTTCATGTCATAGGCTCTTTTGGCTATCTGATGGGACCTATGGATCCTTTCTCAGGATAGCTGTTACATTAGGAAGAGTGAAGGGGTGGGGGGGTTAGGAAGAAAACGAGTTCATTTTGGGACATAATAAGTGTAAGATGTTCATGGGACAAAAATTTGGAGATGTTCCATAGAGAGGTTAGGGCTGGATAAGTGGATCTAGGAATCATTATCATAGAGGTAATAATTGAATCCATAGGACCTGATGAGATCCCCAAATGAAATAATATATATGGAGGAGAAGAGGTCCCTGGACAGAGCCTTTGAGGATATCTACTATTAGTAAGCATGACCTGGATGAAGATCCATTACACTATTGGTCAGACAGGCAGTAAGAGAACCAGGACACAACGGTGGCACAAAAGAAACTCAGACAGGAGGGAAGCATCAAGGAGAAGAGAGTGACTCACAGTGTCAAAGGCTGCAGAGAGGCCAAAAAGAATGAAGACTTAGAAAATATCATTAAGTTTCAATTGAATGATGAAGTTGGAAGCCAAATTGTTAAGAGTTAAGAGAATAAGAGGAAAATAAGTGGAGGTGCTTATAGTTGACAGTCTTCTTAGAGTTTACCCACAAAAGGGAAAGCTATGGGATGATTGCTAGCAGGGATGAATGGATCTAGTGATCTCCTCTCCTCTCCCTCCCCTCCCCTTCTTCCCTTCCCCTTTCCTCCCCTCTCCTCTCCTTTCTTTCCTCCCTTCTCCCCTCCTCTCCCCTCCTCTCCATTCTACTCTCTACACTATCTCATCCATTCTACTCTCTACACTATCTCATACATAGTAGATGCTATATAAATGCTCATTCTATTCCTTTCCTTCCCAGTGCTTGGCACAATGACTGATACATAGTAAATATTCATAGTATGAGTCATTTACCTATCTATTTTTCCATCTCTCTAACCTATCATAAAAATACTGACATTCTGGTCTAGTTCTGAAAAGCATCTCTTTGACTACAGAGAGATGTGAACCCCACAGATGAAGTTAGGGAGACAACATACTTTTGGTAGAAAGACAGCTTCTTTAACTCCTTTATTAAAAATTTTGAACAAATTATTTAGGCCCTGGGAAAGGGGAGGAAATGCACCTATGTAAAGACACAGTCATGTGAATGGCATGTAGGTGGCAATGATACCATCACTATATGGGCACAGAGGTATAGTTAGGCTCCTGTATTATTTCAGATAATTATATTACTAATATAATAATTATATCAATAATATAATTATATTAATAATACAATAATTATATTATTATACTAATATAATAAAATATCATTATATTAATAGTATACTAATAATTATATTATTATACAAATAATATAATAATTATATTATTATACTAGTAGTATACTAATAATTATATTAATAATATAATATAATAATATAATAAATTAATTATATTCAAAAATTAGGGAACCGTCCAAAGGTCCCACATTACCTTTTCCTGGTGGTTTTGGTGTGTATGTGAAAGCAGTTTTAAATGGTATCAGATTTCCAAACAGTGACTCACTATGTATCTGAAAGCTACTGACACATTTTCAAATTCTGGGGTTGATCCCATCCTAGGAACCCAGAAGGAAAGATTTGGCATCAATATGGACATCATAGCCAGCAAAAGTTTATTATGAGAAACCTCATGCTGCTATTCAGAGTCATCTTTCCAAAGGGAGACACTCCCAGTCTCTGGTATTTTCATTCTCAATTTTATTTATTTTTATTTTATAGAATAAAACAAGCATTTCCATAATGTAGTATAATAAAAATATGATTGCACATGAAACTACACATCTATTATGTACAACTTGCTACTCCTTTTAAATACATAATAAAATTATCATGTAAATTTCCTCCCCATTTCCTTCCCTCCTCCCCACCCTAACGATAGCTTCCATTAGATGAAAATCCATATACACATATGTACGTATACATATACATACATATATGTATATATATGTAAAATTATTCTATACATACTTCCATTGATCAATTCCTTCTCTGGATGAAGATAGCATCTTCATTCATAGTTCCTTTGTTGTTAATTTGGGTATTCATAGTAGTAAAAATGACTTAGCTGCTCTAAGTTGTTCTTAAAACAATATTCATGTTACTGGTTTTGTTCATTTTGCTCTTCATTATTTCCTGCAAGTTTATCCATGTTTTTTTTTCTAAAATCAACAAGCCCATTATTTCTTATAGCACAGAAGTATTCAATTACAATCATATACTACAACTTGTTCAGCCATTCTAGAATGGGCATCCCTGCAATTTTTTTTTGCCACCACAAAGAAAGCTGCTATAAATATTTAAGAACATATAGGTTCTTTTATTTTTTTTCCTAATCACCTATGGAAATAGACTTAATAGTGGCATTGCTGGTTTAAAGGATATAGGAAGTTTAATAACTCTTTGGGAATAATTCTATAATTACATTCTAAAAATTCACATTACCGATTCCAATGGCAAGCATCTTTTAAATTCCCCCTTCTGCTTTGGTTTTTGCTTATTAAGGAGACATTTTTTTATTTGGTAGTTACTTTCTAGGGGTTGAGAACCCACTTACGGGAGGTTAAGGAAGTCCCTATTTGCAGGGCCAAGACTCTGCTCCTTTTTGGAACATTTAAAAGTAAGCTATTCATTTTTTATTAACTTGTTTGTTTACTTTTAGTTTACAAGATTCAGTTCCAGAGTCACTTGAGTTTCAGATTTTTTTCCCCTTCCTCCCCACCCCCCATCCTCGCCATGGTGGCATACAATCATGTATAGGATCTGCAAACTCTTTCACATGTACAATAGTCTGGTTGTATAGGTGTTGTAGCCAATGGAGTGAACAATGAGAAAAGA
>CM053599.1:76253178-76273232 GCA_028646575.1 Pseudocheirus occidentalis
ACTCTGGGTGGTCTCTCTGATTCCCTGGATCCTCTTCCCTGGTCCCAGCTCCCTCCTGAATCTGCCAGACAATCACCTAGATTCAGGAGCTGAAAGCCGCCAAGGTTCTCGTCCAGCCCTCAGAGATGAACAGCTCCCAGGTCCTTGTCCAGTCCTCAGGGCAATCCCCGGCACACACTGAAGTTCACAGGGTTCAGCACACCTCAAACCCTTAAGGACTTCTCTTGCCTGGAGCTCAAGGATCAGCCAGGCCACCAACAAACGTCCCATCCTGTTCATGTCTTCAGTCAGCTTCACTGAGGAGCCAAATCCAAAATCTGTCTTGACTCTTTAAAATTATTCCTTATAAGCACTGGCCTTCTCCCAAGTCCACAGGGGAGTGTCTCAGCCAATAGCATTCTTCCAAGTCAACAGGTGAATTCACACCTTTTAACCAATGGACAGATAAGTTACTGATCTATTTAGCCCTAAGTATCTGATCTACTTAGCCCTAAGTATCATTCTATCCACTTAGCCCTAAATATCCAACAAATTGATTATATGTATATGTATATGTATAATGTGTATATGTATATATGCATTGCATACTGTGGCAAAACTAGTATGTTGGATATCAGGTTGATTCACTTTGGGAATTCAAGACTGTTTCCAATTACTGCAAGTATGTAAACTCTGATATACTCCAGTTGAATGAACCTGGATCCCTTCTTCTTACACACCTTTCAATGGTTGCAAAATGACTGGCCTGTTCAATCAGGAAAAGAATAGAGACCAAAGCCATGCATTCAGGACTACACTAGCAGCCAAGTGAAGAAAGCTATATAGGTTACTTATAGTTTTATAGCAGAAGTTTTACCTTGATCAACACTAGAGAAGAGAGGAGAAAGCGAGATTTCTCCAGTTCTACTTAATTTCTGGTACATACCATCACCAGGGTATGTGCATGCTCTGAATTGGGAGTGGGAGAGTAAGGGCAAGAAAAATAGGATTTTTTTGTTGTTTTTCTCAACTGAATTTTAGCTAATCAAGTGCCTTTGAGCCTCACCTCAATCACCTCCAATCAAGAGTCTTTGATTGGAAACAGTATAACTTAATAGGTCCAAGTTAGCCTAACTTAATAGGCTGAATGTGTAATCGCATGGGATCCACAACAGGAGGAGTTTGCAAAAAGGTGGAACAGGAAGGAGCAGAGCACAGCATGAGCAGAGCTGGGAGTAGGCAGAACTGAGGCAGAGCAGCTGAGCTAGCATGAGTGAGAGGAGTGGCATTTTTGTTTAAGGGAGCCTGTTTTATTTTGAAGGCCTGACCTCTAGAGGAAAGGCCTTGGGGATATGTACCAACTTCTTGGTTGCAAATCTGATGAATTTAGCTTTCTGGAGTTGGAATTCAACTTTCTGTTTTTTGGAATAAATGTTTTGGTTCTGTCTTCCATGTGGAGAGTTTGCGATTTTTTTTTACGATTCAGAACTATGTACCCAGCATATTCATAACTGCCACAGGTGCTTTGAATCACATTGTCATTATAGAGACAGTTCATTCTTTTCTCCCCCCCAGATCAAGGCCTCTCTCTCTCTCTCCTCCCTCCCCAATGAATGGTAGCAGGCATATCCAACTCCGAAGTAGTGAGCAAGAAAAGCTCATTGGCTCGGTTGCCATCTAAATTTATAAAAAGCAAAATCTTCAGATTGAAAGGCATGCTAGAATCTAGAAGGTTTGAAGACTGAGCAATATCTTCCCTCTTCCCTACTCCTGGCCCTCCCCAAAAGCCTCTAGAGAGGCTTTTGACAAATACATGCTCCAAAAATGATACCATGGTGAACAGGAAAAATTCTATGGAGGATCTACATGACACATGACACATACATGTGTGTATAAACACAGTTTATACAAGTATATGTATATGTGTGGATACATAAACTGTATGTTGTTCATTACTGACTGACTGTGAACTTTATAATACACATCTCTATAAATCTGGAAAATATATTCGGTGAGTCTTATATGTGCATATTTGTGAGGATACACTTATATAAAAAGTATATTTTCACATGGGTGTCATACATATCACTAAATCATCATCAAATTAGTCTTATTCCCTACTCCTATGATCCTGTCAGAGTTCTTTGGATAGGACTAATTTCATAGCTGCAATATATTATACTTCAATAATTGTAATAAGGCAATTTATGCTGATTCCACCTGAGCCTCTATCTAAGTGGTATTGTTTTATATTGATGGATTAATTGAATTATGATAATTTTATAATATATTCTCATATTTCCCCCAATCATAAACTTTGATTCACTTTATATTTGGGAAGACAGGTAGCTTCTCATATGTTGAGGAGAAAATTAGAGATTTCACTGATAAAGGACAAGACAATTTTTTAACCAATGCAATCATGTTGAGGAGTTACAAAGAGTTTAACCCAGAGAATCACAAGCCAGTCTTTTAAAAGGCTTGAGACCAATGTAAAAAAGCAAGGGGTAAAAATTTAGTGCTCTAAAAATGACATGTTATCCTAATGTCTTTTAAAAGAGAAAAGACCTTTTGATTTTGCAAATAGTTTTATTATATACAAAAATATATCAGGTAAGTATCCAACATCTAGAAGGTGTCTTCAACATCAGCATCACATGGGATGTGTTTATTGCCTGGGGAAACAGTTTTGCTGGTCTTGGTCCTGGCCACCTTGGTCAAAAAATTTGCTGCTGGTCTTGGTCCTTAGTCCAAAGTTGTTCATATCGGGGAAACTTCCTGATGTCCACAGTGTATCCTTTATGAAACCTTCTGGTGAAGAGTTTTATCTTCATTGTAGAAATCTTGGAATCATGCAGTTGGATCCCAGTTGACTAAATTTATTCTTCAATTTTCATGGCTTAAAAGATTCCAGCTGAAACTTGACAAATAACATTAGTAAGCTTTGTGTTCATTTAAGTGTGTTTTGTATGTTTTCAGTTTTGTTTTTTATTAGCAGGACTGAGGTGGAATTAGGAGAAAGTAGGTGGAGTCAGGTGGGTTTTTGGTTAGGAGGAGTGACATGGAATGAGGAGAAGGTGGATGTCTAAAGTGGGAGGTGGGGTTCAGGGATGGTGGGGAGAGGTGACAAAACTGGGAGGAACAATCTTTTATCCTCATTGTAGAAATCTTGGAATCATGCAGTTGGATCCCAGTTGACTAAATTTATTCTTCAATTTTCATGGCTTAAGAGATCCAGCTGAAACTTGACAAATAAAATTAGTAAGCTTTGTGTTCATTTAAGTGTGTTTTGTATGTTTTCAGTTTTGGTTTTATTTGTATGTTTTTTGCATGTTTTCAGTTTTGTTTTTTTAATTAGCAGGACTGAGGTGGAATTAGGAGAAGGTAGGTAGAGTTAGGTGGGTTTTTGGTTAGGAGGAGTGACATGGAATGAGAAGATAGGTGGATGTCTAAGGTGGGAGGTGGAGTCCAGGGATGGTGGGGAGAGGTGACAAAACTGGGAGGAGTTAAGAGTTAACCAAAAAAAAAAACAATTACTGATATGACCCTGAGGGCAGGGACAGGGAAAAGTTAGGGAAGTGGGGGAAGTGGAGTCAAACCCATTTGGGATTAACTATTCAACAAATCCACTTCTCAGTGCCTTGTTTTGGAGCACTAGGAAACATCCTGGAAAAAGTAAAGACAAATGTTAACATATCCCTCTCCCCTCCCTTGCCTCCACTCCACACAGAGAAAGTGACTACATAAAGTAGGCATTCATTACAAAGTCAAGCACAAAGATCTTTCTTTCAAAAGTCATTCATTTCTAACAAAATCATCAGGGCATTTGCTCGTCCACAACCAGCCAATCAGGAATGAGATTCTATGCTTTCTCCTATTTTAAATAAAGGACAATAGAGGGCACAGAGGAACTAAGTAAATAACTCTTGAAAGTCTACAGGGTAATTTGTACCCAGCAAAATATGTCTCATTTATAATCTACTTTATACTATTTATATACCCTAATCATATCCCAATAAAGTTAATACCATATTAGCTTTTTTTAAAGGAAAGGTAATATAAATAATAGTCTGTTAGAAGCCATCATCACTGGAAAAGTATCTACCACTTCTAAGATAGTGGTTCTCAACTTTCCTAATGCTGTGACCCTTTAATACTCATATGTGGGCATATCTGCATGTGGGGAGACCCACCTGGACACAGATAGAGTACATTAAAAGTTGCCTGTCACTAAATAGATTCTGATTTAGAGTGACTTCATTTCATATATCTCTATAAATATCAAGATAACTTGTTTTTAAATGACCTTGAAGATCACTCACATATGGACATTTGATGTTGCTTATCTGTGAATAGAAAAAAGTCATTTAAAGTCACTACTCAGACTTACTAATCAAATTAAATTCTGATTAGAGACCTCATTTCACATATCCCTAAGAAAGAAGATATTGTTTTTAAATGACCTTGAAGATCACTTGTATAGATATTAAAAGTTAGGTCTATCCCAATGGGATAAAAAAAAGTTATTTGAAATCAGTACTCAATAGACATCTGCTATACTAATCAAGTTAAATTCTGATTAGAGTGACTTCACTTCACACATCCCAAGTCATGCTCTACTGTATATCATTCACCTTCTCTCAATGCTTTCATCACTAAACCAAGCACACAGAAGCTGGAGTGACAGAGAGAGTCCCAACAGTTATACACCAATAACTCACATGCAGAAAAAATAGGAATCTGAAGTGATGACAAGAGAGAGACTTAAACCTGCAGGTACTATGTCCCAAATCAATAAGTCAGATATTTTCTAGTCACCCAGTTGCTTGCAGATTTTCTGACCAATTTCTCCTTCTTTCTGAGGCTTTTCTGGATTCAAATTCACTTATCTTGCTGCTTCTGCTGCTGCTGCTATAGCTGCGGCTGTAGCTGCGGCTGCGGCTACTGCTGCTGTGGCTACTGCTGCTGTTTACTAACTCCAGTTCAGTTGTGGCTCTCAGCTATTTATACCCTTTCCCCAAAGCCCCACCCAGTCCTGAAGAGACAGGTCTCTGTGACATTTCATTTTGGGGTCTCCATTGTGACACTCCTAGTTGTCCTGACTCCTGCATCATAGAGGATAAAATGAAATTTTACCTTATTAGGTTCCATTGCAATTTCCCCATACCTTATTAGGCAGAAAGTAGAGACTTCAAACTAAACTAATGAACTAGACTTCACCTATCCAGCTGGCAAATTCACTGATCCCCAATAAAATTCGTGAATATTGATTCAAGGGGCAGAGCCAAGATGGCAGAGTAAAAACAGTACTGCCATGCAGCTCTGGCTTCCACCTCCTCCAATACATGTAAAAAACTTACTCTAAACAAACTTTAGAGCTACAGAATCAACAGAGTGACAGAGAGAAACAAATCTCCCTCTGAAGGAAGCCCAGCATGCCGGTAGGAAGGGTCCATTGTAGCACACTGGGAGCTGAGAGCAGTCCTGCCTGAGACTTGATTTTAGCCCCAGGGCACCACTGACCAGTCCTGGCTCAACCAGACTTCACAAGAATAGATCACCTGTAGCTGTAGTGGTTTCCAGGCTTCTCAATCCACAAATACCAAAGACAAAGTAAAAGGTTAATATGGAACATTTTTGGAAGAGGAGGAGTGCAGTCTGGCTGATACCCCTGGAGTGAGAAGCAGCAGAGGCGCAGCAGCTATGCTGCATGGCTGATTCAGAGCTCCTGGCCTGCAGATTGTAGGGGGACCAAGAAGCCATTCAGAGAGTAATTGCTCTTGCTTTGACCTGCTTGGATCCAGATTGTGCTCTTGGGGTGCTGGTCCTAGGGTGTGTGCAGTGAGCCAGAGCGTGTAGGGGATGTAGAGAGGGTGCCCATCTAATAGCTCTAGCAACTGCAAAAACCCCAGCAATTTGGGACATAGCTCTCTCCACTGTGGAAGCAGAGTTCTACCATGGCAGAGAGTTCAAACATCTAGTAACTGGCTGCCAATGTAAGCAAGCACAGGAAGAACAAACAGACATTAGAATATTTTCAGGGGGACAAAAAGGATCAAGGTATGGAAAAGGAGGAAGACAGCGAAGTCAGAACCCCTGCAGCAAAAGGCTCCATATGAACTGATTACAGGTCATGGAGAAGCTCAATAAGGATTTTGAAAATCAAGTAAGAGTAGTGGGGGAAAAATTGGGAAGGGAAAGAGAAAATGCAAGAAAATCATGACAAGCAAGTCAACAGCCTGCTAAAGGAGACCCAAAAATACACTGTAGAAAACAACACCTTAAAAAAATAAACTAACACAAATGGCAAAAGATGCCCACAAAGCTAAGAAGAAGAATGCTTTAAAAAGCTGAATTTGCCAGATGGAAAAGTAATTTCAAAAACTCACTGAAGAAAATAACTCCTTCAAAATAAGATTGGAGAAATTGGGAGCAAATGATTTTATGAGAAGTCAAGATACAATAAAATAGATCCAAACAAATGATAAATAGAAGGCAATGTGAAATATCTCACTGGAAAAACCACTAACCTGGAAAATAGATCCAGGAGAAATAATTTAAAAATTATTGATCTACCTGAAAGTCATGATAAAAAAAAAGAGTCTAGACACCATCTTTCAAGAAATTATCAAGCAAAACTTCCCTGATATTCTAGAACCAGAGGGCAAATAGCAATGGAAAGAATTCACTGATTGCCTCTTGAAAAAGATCCCCAAAAGAAAACTCCTAGGAATTTTATAGCCAAATTCCAGAGTTCCCAGGTCAAGGAAAAAATACTGCAAGCAGTTAGGAAGAAAAAATTTGAGTACTATGGAAACACAATCAGGACAACACAAGACCTAGCAGCTTCTACATTAAGGGATTGAAAGGCTTAGAATAGGATATTCCAGAGGTCAAAGGAACTAGGAGACTAAAACCAAGAATCACCTACACAGCAAAACTGAGTTAATGCTACAGGGGAAAATATGGTCATTCAACGAAATAGAGGATTTTCAAGCATTCTTAATGAAAAACAAACAGAGCTGAACAGAAAATTTGACTCTCAAATACAAGAAGCATGAGAAGTATGAGAAGGTAAACAAGAAAAAGAAATCATAAGGAACTTATTAAAGTTGAACATTTTACATTCCTCCATGAAAAAACGATAATTGTAACTCATAAGACTTTTCTTAGTATGAGGATAGCTGGAGGGAATATATATGTATACATGTATAGGAGAATGTATGTGTATATAAATATATATGTTAGTGTGCACATTTATATGTTCATGTATACATAGAGGGCACAGGATGAGTTGAATATGAAGGGATACCTAAAAATCAAATTAAGAAGTGAGAGAGGAATTTATTGGGAGAAGAAGAAAGGGAGTGATAAATTAGGGTAAATTATCTCATATAAATGAGGAAAGAGAAAACTGTTACAATGGAGCAGAAGTACAGGAAGGTGAAATGGAATGGGACAATCTGATCCTCATTAAATTTGTCCTAAGGAGGGAATAACATACACACTCAATTGGGTGTCTTACAATAGTGGAGGAGGGTATAAGATCGGGGTGATAGAAGGGAGGGCAGATTGGGATAGAGGGTAGTTAGAAGCAAACATTTTTTAAAAGGGATAGGGTCAAAAAAGAAAATAGAATAAGTGGGAGTGGGATAGGATGGAGAGAAATACAGTTAGTCTTTCACAATATAACTACTATGGAAATGATTTGGGTAACTACACATGTACAATCTGTACTGAACTGTTTGTCTTCCCAGCGGGGGCGGTTGAGGAGGGAGGAGGGGTAAAGAATCTGGAAAGCAAAGTTTTTAAAACAAATGTTTAAAAATTGTTTTTTACATGCAACTGGGAAATAAGATATACAGGTACTGGGGTATAGAAACCATCTTTCCCCACTAGAAAGTTGGGGGATGAAGAGGGAGGATATAAGAGAGAACAGATTGGGGCAAGGGGTATTCAGTAGGCTTGCAATTTGGGGGTGGGGGTAGGGAAAAGTTGGGGACAGAAAAATTGTAACTCAAAATCTTATGGAAATGAATGTTGAAAACTAAAAATAAGCAAATTAAATTTTTTTAATTTTTAAAAGAATATTTATTCGAAGAATTTGTGACTGTGAATGTGTATATATTGGGGAGTTGTGGGATAGAAAGACTGTGACTGAGACACAGAAACAGACTTAGAGAAAGACAGATGAAATCGTTTTGATGTTCATTCAAAGCCAGCATGATTTTAAGAAGAATAGTCATGCCTAGACCACCCTCCTGTCCATTTTTAAGTGTGAGTAAATAGACTAGAGATCAGAGAAATTCCATAAATATAGATAGCATTCTGGGATTTGATAAAAGCATTTAATAATGTTTGATAAAGTGTCATATGATTCATCTTTGGGGGTAAGATAGAAAGAAATGGACTAAATTGACGGGTGGATTTGGAATGGATAGAATGAATAGAACAATTATTTGTGGATCTATGTCAATATAGAGGGGATGAGGTATCTTAGCAAAATGCCCCATGGATCATGTCCTTGGCCACTTATGTGCTCGTTCAACATTTTAATACATAATTTGTATGAAGAAGATATAGTATTGCAGATATCAAATTTTCAGATTAAATGCATCTGATACATTTGGTGCTAGAATTTTTAAAGGACTTGATAGGCTAAAATGATGGGCTAAATCAATTAAGACAGAAATTATGAATTAATATGGATAAATGAACTGCACAAGTACAAGATGTGGGAATTTGCAAATGTTTTTGTGGAAAAGCTACAGTTTTTAGTGGAGACTGTCCAACTTTAAAAATGTGATTGATTTTAGGCTTCAAAAGATGTATACCATCTACAATGTGGGAAAGCTATTTTTACTGATATCCTGCCTTGCTCCTACCATATCTAATGTATTATACTAAGTTGGTGACACCTAGTTCAACAAGAATGGTGAAGAGAACTAGATGTGGATGCAATATGTGATAGCTGCAGGGCAAGTCAGAAGAGTCCTAACTTTGGTGGCTTTTACAGAACCTGAGTTCAAATGCTGCTTCTGCCATTTACCACAAGTATGTGACATTGTGACAAGTCACCTAAACTCTCCAGGTCTGAGTTTTCTCACATATAAAATGAGGGAGTAAGCCTAAAGAGTTCTAAGATCCTGGCCCACTTCTATATCAAGGATCCCACTGGCATCCTATGTCTTTTTGAAGTGCTTTCATGTTGAGTACACTTGTTCTTGCATTGCCCCAGAGAGAAAAACTAGGGGAAGGGTAGAGTCAGATTTTAGATCTGGTATAAAAAAATACTATTTCAAAGTACTATGAACTTGGGAGATAACAGGTTCCTACAGCAGGTATTCCCCAAGGAAGATGGATGAGTACATTAAGGGTGTTGCAGAAGGGATTACTTGACTCAGGTTTGTTGCACATTATATGACCTCTGGGGGTAGCCAAGTGGCACAGTTGATAGAGTGCCAGACCTGGAGTTCAGCAAGACCAGACTTAAAATTAGGCCTCAGATATTTACTAGTTGTGTGACACTGGGCAAGTCACTTAACCCCGTTTGCCTCAGTCTCCTCATCAGTAAGATGCACTGGAGAAGGAAAGAGCAAACTAATCCAGTATCTTTGCAAGAAAACCCCAAATGAGATCACAAAATGTTGGACAAGACTGAAGACAACTGTATAACAAATATAAACTCTAAGGTCTTATTGATATCTAAGGTACTGGCATTCTCTAATTCTCTAATTCTGAGAACCTTCAAATAACTGGCACCAAGGTGAGCTAAGAAAGTCAAATCTAGAAACTAGGGCGAAATAAGATCAGCTTATCTAGACCATAAGTTCCCTGGGGACAGGAGATATTTCATTTTTGTCTTTGTATCCCCAGAATCAGACACATAAAATCTTCCTGCTTTGATGTTTCAGACAATAGGGGGAAAAGTCTTTGCAGTGTATCAGTGATGGTGATATGACTCGGTTCTTTCTTCTTTTTGAAAAACCATGGATTCTAAGAGGTGGCAGCCCTGAGGGAGAGCATCCTAGGCAGAGGAAGAAGCCAGTGCAAAGGCATAAAGACAAGAGGTGGATAGAGCGGGACATGTGAAGAATAGCAAGTAGATAAGTATCAGTTCTGTAAAGTACAGATGTGTGTTTATATATCTCAAGATAGATATCTATCTCAAGATAGATACACACATATATATTCATGTGTATATATACATATGCATATATACATACACATACATATATTCAAACATATACACATATATAGATATAGATACACACACACAGAAAGCTCATAAGCAAGGGAATTCTGTTATCTTCCCAGAATGCTACAGAATCCATTTCACACAGCAGAACCATGGATCTGCATCTGACTGAGAGGTTGTCAGGGGACCATCCGGCTCTGCAGTCTTTGGAGTCTACAGACTAGAACCCGAGGATAGGAGAAATACAGGCTCACTAAAGTCTATGGTTTACTTTCTGAGAATTCTCTTTGAGTTCTCTTTATCAGTTTAATTCGATTCAAATGAACAAATGGGGGATATTTTTAAAAAGAGAACCACAAAACTCATTATGAGTCAACAATGTGTGTTATGTGGCAACCAAGATTGCTAACGTTACCATAGACTGCCTTAATAAGTAGCACTTGGCACAGTGCCTGGTACATAATTGCTATTGTTGTTAATTGTTTTTCAGTCATGTCTGATTCCTTGTGATCCCACTGGGAATTTTTTCATCAGAGACACTGGAGTGGTTTGTCATTTCCTTCTCCAGTTCCTTTTACAGATTAGAAAACTGAGGCAAATAGTTTTAAGTGACTTGCCCAGTCTTAAATTGCTAAGTAAGTATCTGAGGCCAGATTTGAACTCATTAAAAAGGGTCTTCCTGATTTCAGGCCTGGCATTTAGTTGCCCTATAATAGGTACTTAATAAATATTTGTTGACAGACTAATAGATTTAATGAGGGAGGCATAGAGTTCAAGATTAGGAGAGTAATAGTTCCACTGAACACTATGATGGTTCGATTATTGCCATAGTGGCAAGTTATGAACATGATAAGTTTAGAAAGACATTGATAGGCAGATAAGTATCTAGAGGAGGGCAACCAAGATGCTGAAGGGCCATGGGTCAATGTGTCATGTGAAGATCAGTTGAAGTGACTAAGGAGGTTTAATTTGGAGACAAAAATTCTTGGGAGTATAAGAGAGTAAGGAGCAAGCAGATAGTGACTTCAAGTCTTTGAAAGGCTACTATATAGAAGAGGGAAGTAAGCTTGTCCCAGATGGTAGAACTAGAAGCAATGGATGAGAATTGCCAAGAGGCAGATTTTGTTCCATGGAAAGAAAAAAATTCCTGACAGTGGGAACAACCAAATGCCCCTTTGTTGGAAAGGAGTGGGAAGAACTTTTCATAGGTCTTCAGATAAAGACATCTTGTCCATTATGTTGTAAAGGGGACTCTTTGAGGCATAGCCTGAACTAAATGGTCTTTGAGTTCCCTTCCAACCGTGAAATTATGTGATTCTATACAAGGTTTATTGAGTGAGTATTATGAAAAGGGTCTTCTGTGCAAGGGGATATAAAGATAAAAATGGTTAACTGTACCTGCCCTCAAGGATTTTAGCAGTGTAAAGTAGTAGAAAGAATAGAAAAATAGAATAATATAGAATACAATATAGACTATAGAATAATATAAGCTAGAGGTTATAAAAGCATCTTAGAAAGCAAACCATACTAGGGAACTTTGACCCTGGAGCTGGGAACCTTGATAGAAGAAGAGACTCTAGAAGAAGGGAATAAATTTAAGAAACAGGGTAATAAATAAGACATTGATACCTATGCTCAGAAATGACACTCCAGAATCATAAAATGTTCTAGCATAAAATGTGACCCCTTCTTCCCTCCCACCACAATCTCCTGGTAACGCCAGACTGTATGAAGTTTGTAATTTAGAATATTTCTTCAGTACACTGAAATCATATAGGTCAGATACTCTCCTGACTAAGTTATACTGATATCTCAAATATACTATCTAGGGTACTGATTGCTGAAGTGTGTCCTCTGAGATGGCTATATACTCTTGGGAACCCCAAATAATTCTGTGACCAGAGAACCTAGGATGAAAGATTTCCTTCCAAGAGTAGAGGTCGTTTTTGATGAAATGGTCAGTAGTAGTTCTGATCACCACAAGGAGAGGTTTCTCTACCCTCTGTATCTTTCCTGGAACAAGTATTATAAACATATAAATTGAACATAAGTTCATTCTAGGAAATTGTGGCTATTTATATCGGAAATCTATATTGGAAAATTACTTGGAATCAGAATCTTAAAAAAGCAAACTCAAACTAGCTTTACATCTTAAAAAGTCAATATCCACCTATAAAGATAATATAGAAAGATCTTGACTAGTGTTGAATTCTGAAATAGTTATGCCTAACTAGATCTAATATAGATATGGTCATTGATATCAAAGGAGGCAATGTTGAGAAACTGCACTGATCTGAATAAAAAGCATTTGGCTAAGGACCAGACAGGTCATTTTCAGGAAAACATGCCCATAAAAGTTAAAATCTTACAAGCAAGAATTAGGGCTTGAAGGGTCTAACACTTATTGTGTTAGGTAAAGGGTGGGGAACCTGTGGCCTCAAGGCCATATGTGGCCTTCTTAGTTCTTTGGTGGGGCTTTTTGACTCAATCCAAGTTTTACAGAGCAAATTCTCCTATTAAGGGGATTTATTCTGTGAAGTTTGGATTTGGTCAAAAGGCTTTGAGGACCTAGAGGGTCACATACGGCTTCAAGGCCATAGGTTCCGACTCCCATAGTTAGGCTAATTTAACTTTGGCCTTTGAACCTTACCTTTTCAAACCCACAGATTAGCCTTTTCTGCCAAAGCCATTTGCTCTTTCTTATGATCTTCAATCGATCATCATAAAAGCTAAGGGTGGCATCATCAAGGAAATTATGGAATTCTCTGAACCACGGAATACATATGATGTGAGAACAATGGTTTCTTCAAACATCACTGTAGGAAATTGTTTAAGGCTTAGAGACCACATCTCTTCCACAGCTGGGGGCATAGTACCTGGCACACAATTAATTCAATAAATGCTTGCTAACTGACTGACTGATCCTAGAACACAGATGGTAGCCCCTGGGTTTCAAAGGGTCTTTGTTGTTGTTGTTGTTTACTTAAGCTAAAAATGTTTTCCATGCCAGAAAGATTTTTGACTTATGTCAAATTGGGTCACTCAGGTTTACAACGTCATATACCAGGGAACTTCAACCAATCAAGAATTTTCTTTAAAATTTTTTTTAAGTTTATCAGGATTATCACTTGGGAAAATTGTTTTCCCCATAGCCCTTATCCCAGCTAGATAACCACAATATTCCTGAAGACTTGAGATGACTCTTGGAATATATGAGTAGACTTCTGATAAGGCAGAGAGAAGGGTACAGAGAAAGAAATGCAGTGGGTGTGTTTGAGGAACTAGTAGATTAGCCTGGCAGCAAGCAGTAGCACCAAGAAAACCCCAGTATAGGTCCTGAAGACCCTCCCTTATGTGTCAGGTGAGGGAACTAGCCTTTTAGACTTTATCCAGGGGGTGATGACAAAGAACCAAAATTTTTTTTCCTAAGCCACTAGACTATAACTTCCCTGAGTGCAAAACTGTTTTGTATTTACCTTTGTTTCCCCAGAGCCTAGCACATTTTCTAGCACATAACAGGTACTTAATATAATAACTGCTGAATTTAATTGAATAGATGAGAATTCAGTTGTTTTCAGCAGGTTAATCTTAGAATGCAGCAAAACAGGGACACACTGATAAACAAGAGAACAACTGTGTTAGAATCATTGAACCTCTCCTTATCTCAGCTTCTTTATCTATAAAATGAGAGGGATAATAATACCTACCTCACAAGGTTATTGAGAAGGCGAAGTAAGAAGACATGTATAGAGAGCTTTGCAAACTTCATAGTTTTCTGTAAAAACTAGCTATTATAATGATGAGGTTTATGACTATTACACTAATCCAAGCATGATGTGATAGAGGCTGTAAGTGCTATGAAATGGCAAACTGAGGCATGCTTCTCCAAGTAAGATATTTTATTAACAAAGGTATACTATCTACCAATAAAACAATTAGTGGCTGCCTCAGTTTCCAGTCAAAGACCTCAAGCAAAAGAAGAGCTCCTCTTCTATGAATTTTATATCATGTTTGGTGAGTACAGATCAAAGGACAGAACAGGGTAGATGACACTATGGAGTTGAAGAAACATGACTGATTCATAGCTGAGGCACAGGGAACAATATGATTGGCTAGAGGTTGGGAAGAGGGAATAACAACAATCCCCCTTCTTCCCTCCTGTGACTAAGAAGTGTTCATTGTTTGAGTCCACCTGCAAGATGGTGGCCTAGACTTCTATGTCTAGCAAACCAGGATAGCAAGCCAAATCCCCCAAGGTGAGCAAAATTCCTTGAGGCAAGAATAGAACAGTGATTGACAAGGGAACTGGATTTCTTTACTTAAGCCATTACAGACCAGCTGAATTCTGAACTAAGTTCAGAGACAGAGAACCATAACTGAGGTAGTTACGGGACAAAGTCAATTAACTATAAATAGGATCAATAAGAAAATTGTAAAGGACCAGTTTTAAGCTTTTCATGAGGTTAATGATAGTTGGAATATAAGTAGAAGATGGAGGGTAAAAGCACTATAAAGGAAAGAATCAGGAAGACTCAGTAACTGATTGGATATGGGGATAGTGAGGCAGGAAGAAGAATCACAGGATCTCAAAGTTAAATGCGACCTCAGAGCCCATAATAGGATAGGAATCCATAATGTCCTCTCATTTAAGCTTTGTTTGAAGAACTATGGAAACAGCAATCCCACTACTTCCTAAAAGGCTCATTACACTTCTACAGAGTTTTAGTGGATAGAAAATGTTTCCTTACATGGAAATCAAGTTTTCCTCTGCTACCTCCACCTGTCACTCCTGGTTCTGCTCTCAGGGGTCAAGCAAAACAAATCTGCACCCTTTTTATATTGCAATCCTTCAAGATAACCCTGAAATTTTGAGTGAGTTGTTGGGAAAATTGTGGGACCTTATTTCCCCACAGAAAAAAAAGAGGTGAATTAGGAAAGATGGAGGAGGCTAAGTGACACAGTGAATAGAGCACTGGCCCTGGAGTCAGGAGGACCTGAGTTCAAATCCAGCCTCAGACATTTAACGCTTACTAGCTGTGTGACCTTGGGCAAGTCACTTAACCCCAACTGCCCTCCAAAAAAAAAGAAAAAAAGGAAAGAGGAAGTTGGTTTTAGGTGGGAAAAAATGTTTCAAGTTGACGTTGGACCTACAAGTAGAAACGTACAGTGAGCAATTAGAATTTGAAAAATGGAAATTTGCCCATAGTGGTCTGAACATCAATCAACAAATTGTGCTGGGGATATAAATTTCAAAGTTAAAAAGTCTATGCCCTTAAAGAGTTGGCATTCTATTAAAGGGAAACAATATGGGTTTATAAACATATACATACATACCTATATATACATGTGTGTATAGTAGTTGGATAGAAGCATAGGTAGCCCCACTTCTTTATCCTATTGTATCAATAATGAGATATTCACAACACCCATGATGGTTATGAATATGTTGGTGTAGTTTTGGATCACAAAATATAGCAAACTCTCACATGGAAGGCAGAACCAAGGTCTTTATTCAGAAACCATAACACTGAGTCCCAAAACCAGAAGGACAAGTCCCAAAACCAGAAAGCCAAAGTCATTATAATGGTCACCAAGTTGATACATATAGTTAATGCAGTGGACACCCACATTCCTAAGCCTTCACAAATAGAACAGGATTCCCTCAAGCAGGGATCCCTCTCAGACTCACGACAGTTTCTCAGCCTGGTCCTTGGAAGTTCTCAGTAGAAGCTGTAGAAGCAGGATCTCAGGAAAAGGTGCAAGTTCCCGGTGGTGTCTGTCTTTTAGCTTTATTTCTTCTGGCTTGATAAATGAGGAGATTGCCCCAGGTGCTTCCAATCCACTCTCCTCTCAACTCCTGCTGTGGCTTCTCCTAACCACCCTGGGGCCAGGCCTCAGTTTTGGGCTGGGCTGGCTTTGGCTCCCAGCCTGCTGAGATGAGCCCCTCCCTGTACAGCCCCTCCTTGCTAAGGTGTGAATTACTCCCAAGGAGTCAACTGGAAGCAAGGAGCTAAGCCTTTGAGGTGCTAAGTGCCTTTAGTAGGTGCCAATAGAAAGGGGCATGGAAGATCTTCTGATTTCATTAACATTACACCTATCCATAAGGCTTAAATAACTCTCAACTAGAAATAGATTCTCAGGGGTTTTCGTACAACATTTAGAGGTTATGGTGTTTTGTTAGCTGAGTTTCCAAACACAATAAAACAGGATACAGGTCATTTTATATGTATTTATGTATATATGTATGTGTGTATGTTGTGCACATGTGTATATACACATACATACATGTGAAAATATTTGCCTGTATGTATGTATATGTGTGCATGTATATGTGTGTGTGTATAGTAATTGGGCAGGAGAGATACTATCACCTGGGAATCAGGAAAAGCCTCTTGAAAGAGTTGGTACATTGAACTAAATCTGAAAAGAAATTAGAGATTCCAAGGAGAACTGATGAGATGGAATCTTCCATGCAAAGGCACATGGGCAGGAGATGGTATGTTGAGTATGGAAAACATCAAAAAACTCAGTTTGGCTGGAACATAATATTCCTGAAGGGGAATAATGTATAATTCAACCAAGAATAAGTGGCAGGAACCAGATTGTGAAGAACTTTAAATATGTAGAAATTTATATTTTATCCTGAGGACACTGGGGAACCATTGAAGTTTCTTGAACATAGGAGTAACATCAGATTTAAATTTTAGGTATGTCAATTTGACAACTGTGTGGAAGACAAATAGAATTTCACAGAGATAATCACCAAAGTTGGTGTCAAAAATAGTAATCTTTTCTTGAAAATTCCAAATTTTATTTTTTGGATACATAACAAATCTTCATTTTGCTCAACTGTGCTAATCTTTAATACTTGTCATCATAGGAAAAAGGAAATAAGGAGTAAGGTCTTTTTTTCCAAAACTGTGCAAACTTTTATGTTATTTTATGATAAAAAGTGAATTCATGAAGAGCCTTTCAAGAATTTTGTTGTGTTTTTTGTCAGTAATTACTTGGCATATATTATTGTTTTGTGCGTTCTTGTGACTTGGGTTTTTTTCTCTATTTTAAGAGGGGAATGATGGAGGTGTTTCTTTTAAAGTAGTTCCCAAAAAACCCCCAATAACTAAGAGAGACAACAAAAAGCTTTCCAAAAGCTTTTATCCCAGCATCCTATTGAAATGCCAAAATTATAAGAGCCTGTTTGTGAGTTCTTGAATTTGAAAAGTGCACAAAATAAACTTCCTGGACATCTCCAAAATGATGCTCTATTACCTCTGCAGGGGTCTAGAACAGCAGAATTTAGTACATTCTCAAAGCGTTTCAATTGCTTTCAAGTCAGAAGAGTCACTTTTTTATCTTTAAGTCTCATTCTCTGAACCCCTTTTACCCATCTAATTCTAAAGCACTTGTAGTTTTTACCCATTTTTCTCTCTGTGGGGTATTTCATACCCTGAAAAATTAGTTGCTAGACTCATAGTTTTAAACTACTACTTAAAATATGTCTCAGTCATCCAGAAGAAGCACTACATGTAGGATAGCCATGTTCCCAGGCAAAGGATTTGGTCCCCATGATAATCAGATACGTTCTCAATGTTTCCTTCAGGGCTGTAATTGGACAGAGGCAGAAATGTATGCCCTACTACTACTATGCCCTATCCATGGAGTTTAAACTACTCCCAGCTGGAAATACATCCCTAGGGGTTTTCATGCAATATTTGGAGATTATGGTGCTTTGTTAGCTGAGCTTCCAAAACCAATAAGACAGGATACAGGTATGATCCAGCCCCATGGCTTGCACAATCAGCCCATGATCATCTAAATACATCAGAGTTAGCAGGGGTGAGGGACCTATACTAGGGTCAGATGTATGTGTCCTGAATTCCCTCTCAAAAGGTGGGTATTTCTGTGGTCTTTTTTCTGACATCCCAGAAGCTGTGAGGTATATGAGATCCCCAGAAGCTAAATGGGAAGCAAGAAACTTGGCCATTACTTGAGCTACAATATTTGATTCTAGGGTAAGAGATACTTTTCTTATGTAGATATTATGTTATTAAAAGGGGAGCAAGAATAACATCTGCATATGGAAATTAATTTTAAAAATTAACTTGAGAAAAAATAACTTCTCAAATAAAATACTGAGAAGTAACAGACTGTTCTGAGGGCCCCATCGAAAACTACTTCTCAGATGAATGTATGGAGAGGATCTGTTTGAAGACAGAGCAATGACTTAAGACAATGATGGCTGGAGGATATTGTGGTCCATAAGTTCATTTTCTTATTGCTGGTTTTAGAGTTTTCAAGGTTATAACTGACAGAATTAGAAATCAAATAACTGAAGACTATGGAGAAATTATATAATACTGCTGGAGTCATTAGTCACAGATAGAACTGTTGGATTTTATATCAACTTTTCAAGACAGATCACTGCATGTAAGAAGGTATTGATTAAAGGTGTTAGAAAATGGAGGAGAGGAGAGGAGGGGTGGGGCAGGGAGAGGACAGGAAAGGAGGGGGATGGAAGGGAAGGGAGAGAGAGGCGGGAGAGGAGGGGAAAGGAAGTGAGAAAGAGAAAAAGAGAGAGACAGAAAGAGAAAGAGAAGTAGTGGGGTAGGCAGTATAAAAAATTACAAAAAGTTTTTTTGTTTAGTTTCGGTTTTTTGCTTTTTAGAGGAGGGAGGACAGGGCAATTGGGGTTAAGTGACTTGCCTAAGGTCATAAGGCTAGTAAGTGTTAAGTGTCTGAGGTCATATTTGAACTCAGAATTACCAGAAGTTTAAGATAAGTATGTAGAAAGCTTCCAGATGATCCTGAGGTGGCTTTGCTGGGAGCTAGTTGATAGGAAAAAAGACATTGTTTTGTTGATTGCCTGGAGTAGGCTCAAAAGCTTGGTCAGCTAAGAGAGCTCTTCAGTTGTAATTAGAGGAGAGATGAATCCTGCTTGTTGTATCAACAGCTTGAGAGAAGGAAAATGTCTAAAGGGTGACTGATTGCTTTCTAATTTTAGCCTTTATGGTTTGAGGGGGAGAAACATATTTTAAGATATTGACAAGCTGGAGTTCATCTAAATGATGAGAAGAATAGAACCCACACATATAAGCTGAAAGAACTACAAATATTTTTTTTTTCCTGGAGAAGAGTTAGGCAGGCTATGTGTTATGGGAATCTGAAGATCTTCCCTGCCTAGGGAAGGATCCTTTGATAGGCTTAAGTGGCTCTGAGAACCTTCCCTGATTTGAAAGTATACTCTGCCGTCTAATAGACTGGATATGGTCACATGGAGCCTGTGGCAGGAGGCTTGTTCTTCAGGAATTCGAGCTTTATTACTTTGTGATTGGGCAGTGGATCACAAGGGCTGTGACATTCTTTGATCCAGGAGAAGGCTCTGATGTGAGTTTTTGCTTTGGGGCTTACTTTGGAAAGAGTTGTGTGATTTGGCCAGATGAGACTCTGGAAAGCTGTTGAGTCCCCAGCTTTGAAAAACCCAGAAGTTGGTACTTCCCTCTCTGGTAACTGACTAGGTATGGATGTAATGGTCAGATGGCTGGAAGCCTGTCTGCTGGTCTGTTTGTCTGTTTGTAACTTCTGCTTGTAACTTGTGTTTGTATCCTCTGAAGTTCAGGGTCCTGACATTTTCCCCCTGAACTAGGTAAATGATATATGTTTGATTGATTAAAGTAAAATTGTTAACCCATTTTGAGTTGCTTTCTTTTAGAAAAGCAGATCTAAGAACTTGTGCTAGCAGCCATCCTGGATATGTTAGGGTGCTAGATGATACACTATGGTAGCTGTTTTCAATTGAAAGCACTCTCTCTCTCTCTCTGTCTCTCTCTGTCTCTGTCTCTCTCTCTGTCTCTCTCTCTGTCTCTCTGTCTCTGTCTCT
>CM053599.1:76273332-76286510 GCA_028646575.1 Pseudocheirus occidentalis
GGATGAGCCCCTCCCTGTTCAGCCGCTTCCTGTTAAGGTGTAAATTACTCCCAAGGAGTTAACTGTAAGTAAGGAGCTAAGCCTTTGAGGTGCTAAGTGCCTTTAGTAGGTGCCAATAGAAAGGGGCATAGAAGATCTTCTGATTTCATTAACATTACAGTAGGTCCATTCTTCTGTTCCCCAAAACAGGCCAAGGAACTCTAAACCCCCCAACTCAGGGTCCGGGTGTAGGAGCCTAAAGTGCCCAGCAACTCCCTGTACTTCTGAGCTTATCTCTAACTACCTGTATGACTGAGTATTATTGTCCTCCCCTATAAAAGACTCAGACTGCCTCCTCCAAGGGGGCATCATAGCTTGAGGAATGTTGTGAGGAAAGTGCTTTGTAAACTTCAGAGCATTATAGAGATATGAGTTATTGTATCATTGATCTTGAGCTGGAAGCCATTGAGGGGCCATTGAGCCTAACACCCCCCTTTATAGTGGAGGAGACTGAGGTTGGGGTAGTGAAGGGATTTGGCTAGGGTTACAAATGCAGACAGGAATAGAGGTGAGATTTGAACATGAGATTTCCTGATGCCAAATCCAAGGCTGATTTTGTTTCTTTTTGTTATCTTGAAAAGATAGAAAGGTAGGTGGTAGAAAGCTTTGAATTTGTATAAGCCGGGACTTTTATGACCTTGGACTCCTTGAACACAGGGACCATGATTTTTGCCTTTCTTTGTATCTCTAGTTCTTACTTAGCGTGGTGCCTGCCACATAGCAAGGGCTCAATAAATACTTGTTAACTGACCAACTGACCTCTGGCGCTCTCCCCCTCTGGGGCCCTGGAGTGGCCTCGAACCAAATTCCCTGGGGCCCTACTGAGAAGATGAGTAACCATAGCAAGACCTGCCCTTGGACAGGGGCTCAACCAGCTCCCTGCTGGCCCCGGGCAGCAGCCCAGGGTGAAATGCTAATCCCAGCCTGGACCTTGGCACCAGCCTCCCTTGGTGTAGGAAGCTTGAAATGTTGAAGTTGTTTTCTCCTCGCAGCTGAAACGAGAGAGCCTTTACTCCCGCTGTGTGCTGATTTTCCAAGGCCTGGCCCATGCCGATCCTGTTCTCAGTAAAACAAACAATAACATAAACCTTTAGTCCAGTTTCATCTGAGGATCATCTAGGGAGTGCCCTCAAGAGTCCTCTACCACTTATCCTCGCTTCCCCTGTTTCAAACTTAAAAAAACTCATTAAAATAATCATTAAGGCCAAAAGGTACAGTCGAGTCATGTATGTGCTCCTCTCCACCTGCCCTGGCCCATAGGACTGCAGTGAAGGCCAGGAGCTGAACTTTGGGAGAAGGACAATAGAATCAAATTTTTTCCTCAAGAGGTGACCTTGAGGCAGGGAGAAGTATGAAGAGTGACTGATGGCAAACACTGCCACCTTTCTCTATCAGTCACTGATGCCTGATGACTCCACTCCCTGTCCTAGTGTTTGAGCCCCTAGGCTAGGGGTTTTCAATTTGAGGGTCCATGAACTTATTTTAAAAAATATTTTGATAACTATTTCAAAACAATTGGTTTCCTTTGCAATCCTTTTTTTTTTAATTATGCATTTAAAAACTGGCCTTGGCCAGTCAGTTGGAGGGGTCCATGACACAGAAGAGATTAAGAGCCCCTGTCCTAGACAGAAAAGATTTGGAACTCAGAATTCTAAAAGAAAAAATTTAAAGCTAAAAACAAATAGATAACAATTAAAAAAAAAAGACCCCTGCCCTAGAATGCCTCACTTTGCTCTCTGTCTCTGTTTCTTTGTCTCTCTCTGTCTGTCTGTCTCTCTGTCTCTCTCTGTCTCTGTCTCTGTCTCTGTCTCTTTGTCTCTGTCTCTGTCTCTCTGTCTCTCTTTCCCTCTCTCCCTCTCTCCCTCCCTTCCTCCCACAATTTCCTCTTGATCATATTCTGGGACCCCCACAATAGAACACCACTTCCATCTCCTGCCTATCATCTCTGGCTTCCTTCAGCTCAAATCCCACCTTCTGCTGGAGACTTTTTCTGGTCCCTTTCCCCTTCGGTGAAACCCCACTCCTTCCCTTTAAGATTATCTTCCACCTAGGTAGTTGGGTAGATAGAGTGCCCGTCTGGTATCAGGAAGACTCATCTTCCTGACTTCAAATCTGGCCCCAGATACTTACTAGTTATGTGATTCTGGGCAAGTCACTTAACCCTGTGTGCCTCAATTGCCTTATCTGTAGAATGAGCTGGAAAAGGAAAAGGCAAATCACTCCAGTTTCTTTGCCAAGAAAACCCTAAAGGGAGTCATGAAGAGTCAAGCATGACTGAAATGACTCACCAGTTCTGTATATATCTTTTATATACAGTTATTTGTGTATTATCCAACCTGCCAGAATGTGAGCTCCCTGAGAGAATCCTGTATTTATGTCTTTCTTTGTACCTCCAGAATTCAGCACAATGCCTGGCAGGCCCATAGTATACCAGCTCCAGGCTGTGAAGCCCAAGGACTCTGGGCATGGCAGCACCTCCCCCTGCAGAGCATCAATCCTGATGCCAGCCAGCCATGGGAGCTCCAGTGGGAGCAGCCCCTGTGGAGCCCAGATTACACCTGGCAATTTCCTCTGCAGGAGTTTCCGCTTCCTTCCCCCGTTTTCCCTCCCCCCCCCCGACTTTTCAGCAGCCCAGGCTACTGAAGACTTAGGGAAGAAAGTTCTCAACATCAAAGTCCTTGACACTTCCAAATGCTTCAGCTTCAAAAAGGAATATGATTTTGTCAGTGGAAATGACACTGAAGGATCATCGGCCTTTCCATCTGATTTGCAACTGATACCTTAGATGTGTTTTTGCCTTCTTATTAGAATACAAGCTTTTGACTGTCCCCAGTTTTTTGTTTGTATCCCCGATGCTCAATAGATAATAAGCAAATGCTCTTCATTCATTCATTCATTCATTCATTTATTCATTCATTCATGCTGGATGGTGAAGAAGGGAAGTCTATCATGGCTGAGGGGAAGGAAGAGCAGGAGGGTATGAACAGGGCTGGGCCCAGAGGAAGTAAGAGATTTGTAAAAAAGAGGCTGGCTCAAGGTCAGAGGCAAGGTCAGCACTTTTCAGACAGGACACGGTTCCCCAGTGGAGACTTCAAATGCTTTAAAATTGTATTTAAAAATATTTAACTTAAATAAACTGAGTTATCAGTCATTTGTGGTCCACTTTCTCAGTTTGGAACCAGGCGAATTAATAATAAAGTATTGGCCTAGGGCCCTGACAATAAGACTGAGGAAAATTGGAAAAAAAACAAACAAACCAAAAATCTCAAGAGAAAAATATAATTTAATATAATTTAAAAAGAAATTCCTGCCTTTGACCTGGGAATATGAGTGACTAGTTGTTATATCAAAGCTGGATATAGCTGAATATAGAATCGTGGGATGCCAGAGCCAGCAGGGGTCTTATAGGCTACCCACTTAAGCCTTATTTTTGCAGAGCAGGAAACTGAGGCAAAAAGAAGCAAAGAAACGACACTGGACTTGGTGTCAGATTGGGGGCTAGACTGATTTTTCATCTTCTCTTTTGATGCGCTCCTTCCTGGACTCATCCCCTTTCCACCACACCATAGTCATTTCAATTGCCTTTGAAATTCTATTCCTGTCGATTCAGAGAAGCAAACCCTTTGTCCTGTCACTCCTTTCTGGAGTACCTGGAGACCAAAGCCCAGAATCAGTGACCTTCTGCTTCTGTCCAGCAGTCACTAGGGAGCAGACAAGAAGCAAATGAGGCCCCGAGCATTCAGATAGAAACAAGTTTGGCCAGCGCTGTGGTTGGTTTAGCTGTGTTTGCCAGCAGGGGAACAATTAAGTTCTATATTCCAAATAACTTCAAGTGAACACATGTGGGACATAGCTATTAATAGCAGACACAGGGAGCAATGAAATAGAGCTGTAATACACTGGGACTTTGGAATCCCTCGCCTCAAGCATTCCCTTCTCATCTCTCTCTGGACCACTCCCTGGCCCCTCACCCCCTCACCCCATTGTTCCTCCCACCCTGTTCATCCCTTCTTCTCAATCCTCCACACTGGTGAACATTTCATCTTTTAATATCTGAACACACCACACACACATACACACACACACACACATCACCCATCTGGGGACTAAGAGCTCAGTTGCTCTATCTTTGACTCACCCTGGTAGGGCGTGGGCTGAATTTCATTTGTCCTTCCTAGTGCTTAGTGGGGAGGACACCAGGCAGTCATAGCCACCCGACTGTCCCTTTCTGATTCTGCAGTTTCGTCTCTCAAAGAGCAGTGATGCTAAAGTCTACAGAAAGGTGCAGACAAATATTCTATTTTATCTTATTTCTTGTGCACAGTTATCCCTTCCACATCTGGGGCAGGGGGGGAAGAGAAGAGGGACCAATAGGGGTGTGGTGCCCCTCCTACCTCGATCTGGAAAATCTGCATACAATTTTTTGGCTCGCCCTACCAGAGAAATCTGAATTTTTCTTTTTCTTTTATGGGGTGTTTGCAGTATTAAACAATAAAAAATGCTAATATTATGCAATATTATACATATATTTTATGCATTTCTGAGTTTCTAAACTTTTTCTGTGTTGTCTGCTGGTCTTCCTGTGTCACTTGTGGCTTTTACAAAGCTTCCCCCAAAATTCCCATTTAATTTCTTATGCTCTCCTGTGATATATTGAAACCATAAGTCAAGATGGAAAAGGGATAACTGTATAGCCTCAACTAGATTGTAAGCTTTTGGAGGGCAGGGACCACAGATAACCCCTTTTCTCTATTCCTTATAGTGCCTAGCCCAGTATTAGGTATGAAGCAGGTGTTTGATTGACTGACTTTATTTGCACCAAGTGAGGGAGAGAAGATTTGTTTTCAGCTCAGTAGAGTTCTATAAGATTCTGATGCTTGGAATTCATCTGTACCCCCTCCCCCCCGTGGTGAGAGCTAATTGCCTTTACCTAGGAGAAAGCTAAAATAACCCTCTATTCAAAAACAGGACTAGGATTATATCAACTACTTCCCACAAGGAAATTTCTGACTCCACGTACATCTCTTTAACATGTAGACCGTAAGGTCCATGAGGACAAAGACTGAGTCTTACTAAATTTTTGGGGGAGCCTTTTAGAGGGGGGAAGGCAGAGCAATCAGGGTTAAGTGACTTGCCCAAGGTTACACAGCTAGTAAGCGTTAAGTGTCCGAGCCAAATTTGAACTCAGGTCCTCCTGACTCCAGGGCTGGTGCTCTATTCACCGCACCACCTTGCCGCCCCCAGTCGTACTAATTTTTGTATCCTGGTGTCTAGTATAGTCCTCGGCATAAGGTAGGTGCTTAATTGGTTAGCTGAATTAAATTAAATACTATTGAATGAGACTATCCAAATGTTCATTTTCTCCAAGACAACATCATCCTGAGTGATTTTTTTTCAGGCTAGAAATGAGGAAGTTAAGGAGTTAGGAGCCTTACCTTATTGTCAATAGTCAGAAGGCTAAGACTTACGGGTGAATTGTGCAGCCCCTCACAGGAGGTTACAGATAGCCTAATACCAACATTCCATTCAGGCTGGGTTTCGGATGTTTTATTGAAAGCTGAGACTTTCAAAGATGCTTCTCTTTTAAGTAGGGCTCCTTTCTACTGACCAGAAGATTGTGGGCCATTGGTCATGCTTTTTAGCTGATCAAATACTTACTAAGTACTAAGGGCCAGGCATTATACCATGTAAGTAGAAGTGGGAATGGAGTTTGAGTTGCCCAGAAATGTGAACCATGACTGTAAAGTCATGTGACTTAAAAACCAAAGAGCAAATAGCTTGATTTGTAATGGCGGAAAGACCTGGGTTCAAATCCTGCATCTAACATATACTAGATGTGGGACTGTGGACAAATCATTTAAACTTTTGAGCCCTTCAGAAATTCTTGAAGACTTTAAGTCACAGAGAAGATGCAGACATGCATTAGTGGAAGGAATTCCCTTTACCAATGAAATCACAAGTCCAAAACAATTAAGGACTAGAACTTAAGCACCTAAATGAGTGCTGTCCATTTTAAATCACTTTGAAGGCTACATGTTTAATCCAATAATATTTCCATTGCTTCACTTAATACCTCCCTTGCATATCCTGAACAATCTCTTTACTGGTGGAAATTTCAGTCCTTGAAGATGGGTGTGATTTCTGGAAATGACCAAAAATTCATTGAAACTAAGTTAAGTTGAATTGGTTAGCTAATTCAGCTGAGTATTGCCATGTTTGGTCAAAAATGACTATAACTATGTGGTTCTGAAACTAATTGTCATGTGTGGCTCATAAACTGGTGCTGAAGGCAATTCCCAAAGGCAAATTTGGAAACCAATCGTGCCATGATCCACCAAATATGCATGCATTAAAGGCTTACTGTGTGCAGCGTTTATTGACTCACTGAGACAAGGTAGGATCCCTGCCGTTGTGGAATTTGCAAGTAGTAAGGGAGGTAAGACCTTACAAATAATATAACCCAAAACACAGTTGTAAAAACAGAAGAAGAGATATGCCCTCAAAGAGCTTGCTTTCGTGTGTGTGTGTGTGTGTGTGTGTGTGTATGTGTGTTGGGATGGTGATATAATACACAGAGCTCTCACAGTGGTAGAAACCAGTGGTACTTGAGGACTTCGGGGGTGTAGGGATCCTATCTTGTCTCAGCCAATCAATAAACATTGCCCACTGTAAGCCTTTCATGCATATTTGGTGGATCAGGCTGATTGGTTTCCAGATTTGCCTTTGGGGATTGCCTTCAGGACCAGTTTATGAGGGTGCAGGGAGAGGGAACTGTCAAAGACGACAATGTAAAGCTTTGAACCCAGGTGACTGGCAAGACAGTGGTATTGTGAACAGAAATAAGGAAGCTAGGAGGTGGAGACAATTATGGGAGAAGAGAACATGAAAGGGAAAGATGAAAAGTGCCTTCAGATATTTGCAGGGTTGTTACACGTGGCTGCCTAGTGCAGAACTAGGCCCAGGAGGGGAAGTTTCCCGGGGCACAGATTTTTGGTTCTGTGGAAAGGATTTTTAACAATTTGAGCCTCCCATGATGATAAATCGTATTTATAACACCCTGGAATGTTGACAAAGGATTTTCCTCTTTACTTAGTGAGGAGGTAGCACCATCATTACTAACCCTATTTTACAAATGAGGTTCAGAGAGGTTAAGTCCCTTGTTTGTCCATAGTTGTCTGGTAAGTGTTAGAACTGGCATTTGAACTCAGGTCTCTGTCTTCAAGAGCAGTACTATATCTACTGTATCATGACACTACAAATGCAATGAACTGTTAATCAATAAACATTTATTAAGAATCTAATATGGGCGATGTGACCTTGGGCAAGTCACTTAACCCCAATTGCCTCATCTCCTTTCTCCAAAAAAAAAAAAATCTACTATGGGGACAACTAGGTGGCCCAGCAGACTCAGTTCAATTCAATTCAATTCAATAAACATTTATTAAGTACCTATTCTGTGCCAGGTACTCCTGGCCTGGAAGATCTGAGTTTGAATGTGACCTCAGGCACTTACTAGCTATGTGACCCGTGGCAAGTCACTTAACCCTGTTTGCCTCAGTTTCCTCATCTGTGGACAGGATTCTGGAATCAGGTGGGAGAATGGGCTAGAGGACTTCTTAGTATCCTTCTGACTTCAGGATTCAAAGTGTTCAATGGGAGGTGCCCAGCCCTGGGAATCAGAGACTGCAGGTGTTAGTCCCAGCTGTGACACTGACATGATACATGATTTAGGTTAAATCACTTCCCTTCTATAGGCCTCAGGTTCCCAATCTACCAAATGAGGAGACTGAACTTGGTGATCTCTGATCTTCTCCAACTCTGACATTTCCACCAGCTGTATGGCAGATGTCCTGTTGAATCATTTCAGTTGTGTCTGTCTCTTCATGACCCCTTTTAGGGTTTTCTTGGCAAAGACATGGGTGTGGTTTGCTATTTCCTTCTCCAGCTCATTTTACAGATAGGAAAACTGAGGCAAATGGAGTTACATGACTTGACCAGGGTCACCCAAATAATAAGTGTCTGAGGCAAGATCTGAACTCATGAAGATGGGTCTTCTTGACTAAGCCTCTCTCTGGCTAGTTGTTCGGAATTCTGTGACTGTGTCTAGTCTTGAGTTATTGAGGTAGGGATGTAGTAAAACCAGCTTGGACTAGCTCATGGAAGCCAATTGTTAAATTTTAAGTGTTCACTGTTAACCCTCAGAAATTAGCAAATGATCCATGTCAGGGCTTGATTTGATGTTTTGCTAGATACTAAACTTAAGAAAGTGATGGTGAAAATGTTAATTATCCAGATTAAACTTAAAAGTATATCATAAGTACAGTTTTCCCCAGACAGCTGGTTGTTAATTACCAGCACAGTTCTGTGGCTCAGACATCAATAATAAGCAGAGACAACAACTCTAGTTATCATTCCCAAAACTGAAATCCCGTCTTAATAGGAATTCAGAGAGGGACTGTTTTAATATTTAAAAGGCTGTTTAAATAAATGCACATCCCTTTCCTCTTCTATCCCAGTTTCTGTCTCTATCTCTGTGGATTCTGTCTCTGTCTGCCTCCCTCCCTTCAATACTTAGCAACTGGAAGTCATTCTATGATATATGATTCTGTCAGGGACTTACTTCCTGATAATCTTTATCTTGGAAAAAAAATTAATGGTAGTATAGAGTACAGAAAGGTTCTCCAGACAAGGGGCTTCATGAAGTCAGCATGTTCCCCACTACAAGAGAATATGGATTCTCCCACACCTCCTCCGTCCCCATTTCTCCTTTGTTGGTGACTATGAAGGGGAGACCGGACACCTAGCCATGGGCAAGAGGAGATACTGCACCCCATTTTATCACAGCAGCCTAGAAGTTGGTCTGGGTTCAGCTGGGGCCAAAAGGAGAGGAACCAAAGTTGTTGTGTTTTTTTACCTTTTTCTAACTTGGGCTCCAATTTGGAAATCTTATCAAGACAGACCAGCCGCATAAGCACATTTTTATAACTTCCTTCAGAGGCTGGTGTCAGGCATTCTCCAGATAAGGTTTAGAGGCAGTGTGTCAGCATCAACTCCCCCTTTCCCAGGCTGTTTGTCAAAACAAACAAGCCTCAGATTGGGGTGAGGGATGATTAACTTTTCTCCTATTGGCAGAAGAAAGGTGAGTGGACCTGTCAGTTGCTTGGCCTCACACTTTAACTCTTAACCAGAAATCATTTCCCAAGTCTCTGGATGTGAAATCTCTTTAATGGAGATGGGCCCAACAGCAACTTAGTTAATTTTATTCAATTCAACAAACATTAGACACCTACTATGTGCAATGATTAGAGTCATTCCCTAATCTTTCTTCAGGGTATGAAGCCGATCTGAGCTTCTGGGAGGCAGGGCCAGTAGGGTACCCACTCTTACAGGACCTGCCAAGTGGGGATGTCTTCAACTCTGTCTGCCCAACCAAGGGCCAGCCTAGCTAAGGTCAGCAGGTTAGATTGTAGGCTCAGAGATGTAGAACCAATGTAGGTGACCTTAGAAGCCATATAATATATAATCCAACCCCCCCTCCTTTTACAAATGAGGAAACTGGGGCCCATGTTGGGGATCATAGCATGGTAGATTTGGAGATAGAAAGGACATTAGAGGCAATCCAGTCTACTCCCTTCATCATAGAAATGAGGAGATAGGATTAGAAAGGGTCGGTTCTATTCAATTCAACAAACATTTATTAAGTGCCTGCCGTGTGTTTGGCACTGGGCTAAGTGCTAGGAATACGATAAAGAGAAAAGATATATGGTCCCTGCCATTGAGGAGCTTATGGCAGAAGACAACACACGGGAGAAAGCTGAAAAGGAGAGGCAGCCTGCAGCAGGCACCATCTTGGGGACGTGATCTGTGCAATTTTGAAACCAAGTTGAGCTGCCGATGGAAAATGGAGAGTTATCCGGCAAGTTCTGAAAGTCCAGAGCCCTCAGTAAAGGATGGCTTTGAGAGGGGTTTACCGTTCCACCCTCCAACCCTTCCTTCCAGAAGGGAGAGGCCACAGAGAGAGTTGAGAAGGGTTTAAGTATCAAACACTGGGTCATTCTGTAGGGGGATGAGATTTCAGATGATTAACTTATCTTAGAGTAGGCAAGATATTCCACGAAGTTGAAACCAAGCAGAGCTGCTGATAAAAGATGGAGATTTAACTTGGGTTAAATGACTTGCCCATAGTCACACATGTAGTTGGCAACAGAGGTGCAATTTGAACCCAGGTCCTCTGGGTTCCAAAAGTCAGTAGCCTTTCAGGCTTCAGGGTGATGAAGTCCAGCAACATAAGTCTTGAAAACTATCTGCCAAGTTTACTGGCAGATTTTACTGACTCTTAAGGGTGTTGGAACATAGGACCATAAAATTATAGACCTAGATAGTAAGGGAACTTAGAGGTCATCTCATCCAGCACTCTTCTTTTACAGATGAGGAAATTGAGGTCTAGGGTCTTTGACAGCAGTGAAGACGCTTTCTACATAGAGTTAAGAGGATTTTTTTTTTTTGAGGGGAGGAGGTAAGGCAATCGGAGTTAAGTGATTTGCCCAAGGTCACACGGCTAATAACTGTCAAGTGTCTGAGGTTAGATTTGAACTCAGATCCTCCTGACTCTAGGACTTGTGCTCTATTCATGGTGCCACCCAGCCGCCATGTTAAGAGGATTTTTACTGAGCCTGTCTCTAACCTGAGAATGCTTGGAGTTGAACAAAGCAGGGCCTAGAGATGCGAGTGCCAGGAACCAAGTAGCTTAATTAATTTCAGAGTGAGGAATGTTCTCTTAGCTGAAGTAAAAACAGAGGTTATATACTTAAATCACAATGGGGAAGGTGGATTACAAACAGTCATTTAGCAGTTTCTCACAAGAAACCTCCAAGTCTTATAAAACAACAATTCTGGAGTTAAGTCTTTAGGGATTGTGTAAAACACAGAACCAGAGTTTTGTGATGGGAACAGATTCTACAATCTTTTATTTACTTCACTTAAGGTCCAGTGATTGTGAGCGTTGTCAGAGTGTTGATCAATCAGTTCAAGCAGCCTTGTGAGCTCTGACTCCCAAGTCAGAGAGGCAGCTCTTGAGAAAACTAAATTATTAGTATATTCATTACACATACCATATTGATTAATATAAAAACTATAAATTCCTTTCTCAATAGACACTCTCATGGAGGAAATCCTAAGTTAGGCCTTGAATCATTGAAGTGAGTGCAAGGCATAATGATTGGGGCTGGCAGAGAGGATTCCACAAGCCCTGGAGATCCACACAAACATGAAGGAAAAGTACTTACTATTCACAAAGGCTTGTTCGGGTCAGTGAGGGAAATAGGTAAGTAAGAAACAGTCTACTATCAAAGCACATCGATGTGTGCAAATAACATGCGTGCAAATAAACAATGAGAAAAGAATATGTTTGTCAAAGATACAAGGTGTAATTGCAGTTCACGAGGCAGTACTGTGGACCATAGGGGGCTGTACCAGGGGAAAATCCACAAGGCTAAAAGTCCTGTCTATAAGCAGCTACATAGCAGAGTGGGTAGAGCCTGGGTCTGGAGTAAGGAAGACCTGGGTTCAGATCTGGCCTCAGAAACTTACTAGCCATGTAACCTTAGACAAGTCACTTTATCTCAATTTCCTCATCTATAAAAGGGTGTAGTGCCAATGCAATGTTCACAGCACCAATGGTCACTATAAATAGACTGGCAGAGTGATCAGTCACAAAATGTAACAGACTCTCCATTTATAAGACGGAAGCAAAAACATTTATTCAGACACTAGAAAACCAAATCCCCAAACCAGTAAGCCCATTCCATTATAGTAACAAAGAAGTTAATAAGACACAACAATACAGAGAGCCACAGCATCCTTTAGCCTTCCTACAAACCAACACAAACCTAGCTGTCACAGTAGGTGGCAAACACCAACTTTTACTCACAGGTCTGTCTCCCTCAGATAGGTCCTCTCCTCCTGACCATGTCTAGCTGCTCTGACTTCCAACTTCCTGTGGGTTCTGCTCCACCCTTCAACAAACTCCTCCCACCACAGGTTCCATGTGATTACATTCAGGGGAAAAGTATATTTTCAAAGCAGGGAAGGTCTTCAAATTCCCTTAGGCTTATTAAGGGGTAGGGAAAATCTTCAAACTACCATTACAGTTACAAAGGTGGACCCTGAAAAAGAAAATGGCAAACCACTTCAGCATCTTTGCCAAGAAAACTCCAAATAGGGGTCACAAAGAATTGGACGCATCTGAAAACAACTGAACAATAACAAAGCAGTCCTACCAAGATGGAAAGACTTCCACTATGAATCATTACTTTTTGAGGAGGGAAAGGTAGAAACTGGATCAGTGAAGGCAATAATCATAACAGCCAATGTAAGGTGTAGGGGCAACCAGGTGGCACAGAAGATGGAGCACCAGGTTGAGCGTCAGGAGGACCTGAGTTCAAATCCAGTCTTATATACTTACTAGCTATGTAACCCTGAGCAAGTTAATTTTTTAATTTTTCATTTCAGTTTAATTTGTTTATTTTCTTGTTTACATTATTCATTTCCACAAGATTTTGAGTTACAAATTTCCTCCCCATCTTTCCCCCACCCACCACCCTAAAACAGCCATCCCACTGTATAACCCCTCCCCCAATATGCTCTCTCCTATGTCCTCTCCCATCACCCCTCTGACTTTCCAGTAGGGCAAGCTGGATTTCCCTACCCCAGTGCCTGTATATCTTAATTCCCAGTTTCATGAAGATAATAATAATAATAACATATACATATATGTGTGTGTGTGTGTATGTTTAACATTTGATTATAGAACTTTAAATTCTAGATTCTTTCCCTTCCTCCCTCATCACCCACCCCTGCTGGAAGGACAAGCAATTCAATCCAGGCTGTACATGTGTAATTACACAGAACATTTCCACAGTGAACATATTGTGAGAGACTGATTATATGTCCTCCTTCCTATCTTGTTCCTCCACCCTGTTCTATTCTCTACTCTGTCCCTGTCCCTTTACAGAAGTATGTGCTTCCAGCAACCCTTGCTCCCCCACCCTCTCCTCCCCTCCAACATCCCACCCCTGATCTCCATCCCTCCCTACTCTCCTTCATGGCAAGATACCCAGTTTAGAGTTTATGTCATTCCT
>CM053599.1:76287010-76307542 GCA_028646575.1 Pseudocheirus occidentalis
ATTAGCTTCTACTTGCTCCACTCTAATTCTGAAGGAATTATTCTCTTCAGAATGCTTTTGAGATTCTTTTTCCATCTGGGAAATTTGACTTTTTAAGGCATTCTTCTCCTCATTCGCTTTCTGGGCGTCTGGCCATTTGAGTTAATCTATTCTTTAAAGTGTTGTTTTCTTCAGTCAGGTTGTTGACTCTCTTTTCATGATTTTCTCGCATTATTCTCATTTCTCTTCCCAATTTTTCCTCCACTTCTCTTATTTGGTTTTCAAAGTCCTTTTTCAGTTGATGTATAGCTTCTAGACATTCTTCAATTGTCTTGGAAGCATTTGGTGTTGGAGTTCTGAGTTCTGGGCTCTCTTCCTCCTGTTCCATGCTTTGACCCTTTTTATCCACAAAAAAGGACTCTAGAGTTTTAAGGGTATTTTTATTTTGCCTCCTTTTCCTCATGTTGGCCAGTCAATTAATTGTTTGGTTTTTTTAGGTCTGTAAAACTCTGCTTCTGGGGGGGAAGCTCTGTTCCAAATCGCTGGGGTTTTCCCAACTGCTGGAGCTATTGGGGGGATTGCAAGTCCCCCCAGCTTTGGCTTGCTGAAAGTGCACCCCAGGACCACCACCCAAGACCACGATCCAGATCCAGGCCACTCAGCGCAAGAGCACTTGGCCCTGATCAATCGATTCAGCCCCCCTGCGGAGTCCGCAGGTGAGGGCCTCTGAAACAGCCTGGTGGGGGCCACCGGGGGATCCAGCAGTTCCCCCTCCCCACTGCTTCCTTGCCCCGGGGGCAGAATGGCCGAACTGCTTTTACCACCCCCAAATTAATTTTCAAAGTTTCACTTTCACTAACCGACTCTGACACTTTAAAGCTCCCCTTAGGCAGGTGCTTTAGATTTTCTTTGAAGTAGACTCACGCTGCAGTTTCGGAGGCTCCTCGTGGCCCCAGCTGAGGTTTTGGGCTGGCCAGGTCTCTGCTCCGCTGTGCGAGGTGCGCCTCTCCTGTCCCCGATCCTCACGCCTTGTCATATGTGGAGGTGCTGGAGGCTATAGAACCTCTGAAGGCTGGCTGTGGTGCCCGCTTGGCTCAGCTTAGCCCAGACCGGCTCCTTCCCACCGTCCCAGGCCTGGCCGAGGTCTCTGCTTCAGGCTGTTTCAGTCTTGGCTCCTGGCCACCGAAATGAGCCCCTGCTGCCGAGCTGCCTTCAGCGAGAGATGGGTTCTCTGTATTTTTGTGAGTCTGAGACTCCTAGACTTTATCTGGGCTCATAATTTAATGGGTGTTTAGGGTTGCGGTGTGGGAGTTGTGGGACCTTGCTGCTTCTATGCTGCCATCTTGGCTCCGCCCCACCATTTAACTGAATCTTGAGGGAAACCAGGAGACCAGAGTGGATTCTAAGCATGTGGAGCATTTCTGGTACAAAGATTGAATGGAGTCAAGAGACAAGAGGTGTTCATGTGTGAGGGGGGTACAGTAGTAGACAGTATTGGGTAGTATTTGAAGAGGACATATTGAAGTTTGAAAAGGCATGAAATGACCAGGTTATGTAAATTGTAGATTTGAATTTTTTTTAAAAAAAGCATATCATAGTCTAACCTTCTCACTTTACAGATGAGTAAACTGAGGTCCAAAGAGAGTTTGGAATGGAAATAGTTTCAACCTCCCAGTTCATTACTGCCAGGATTTTCCCAGTGCTCTTCTTTGTCTGAGACTTTTAATTGTAAATTGTATCTGAATTTGGCTGTTACCAAAGTATGGATTAAATATAGCTAACAAAATCAAATTAGGAGCACTTATCAGATTGGATTTAGGTGATATTGATCTCTACTGGACCATAGGCACAGCTATATATCCTCCACAGCATGCCAGGCATACAACATGCTTTCTATGAAATTAACTAGAGTAATAAATTGTGTATGTTATGTTCTCTGATCTTGCTTTTAGTGTCCATTAAACCAATTACAGATAAAAATGGAAAGGATGCTTATGCTGCAGATTCTTGAATTTATAACAGAATACTATAAGTCATGATGGGAAGAGTAACAATCTACATTTTTATATTCCACAAAGAGGACTATTTTTTTTAAAAAAAGCACTTAGGTAAAATTCTCCACTGTCAACCAAAACAGATTTGAGTCTAGTTTTCATAACATACTCTCCCCAAATTGGTTGTCACTCCAAAAAATCCTTACTGGAGGAAAAGGAGCTTTTTAAATACTTCTCTCTCAATCCTTTTTTGGCAGACTTTCCTCTGAATTCTATTTAGCTGCAAGATCTCATCCAATCCCAGGACAGCTGCAGACATGGCAACTTGGTATAGTCCCCTTCAATTAGCTAGAACAAGTGTCCTTATAGACAAGTTGTGGTTGCCAGGGTAACTTGATAGACTCCAGAAATACATAGCCCTTAGAAAAGTTGTCTGAGGGCCTCTGAGGCTTTGGAATTCCTGTCATAAGGAATTTCTGGATTGCCTTCTTTGCTTGTCAACTCTTAGACATTGGAGTGGGGATGGGGGGACAAAAGTAACTTGAAGGATTAAAATCATTGTTTAGATAATTCGCCAGAAAAATCACTGACTGAAATACAGACAAAACTGATACTGAGCTACATAATCAAGATGACTCCCATGATCTGACATCCCTTCCCCCAAATATTCTTAGCTCACCTCCTGCCTTATTTTGAGAAGACTCCCAGTAAGGGTCACAGGCAATAAACATGAAGTGTTTCCAAATCTAAATGATGGCCATCATTTGAATATATGAAGAAGCTACACCACATTAGGCAACATTCTCTTTAACTGGAGACCAATTTGTGCCCAGAAATGAGATGAAGAGCATCTTTGTTCATAGCACAAAGATGCTTTACTCTTGGATATCATTGTGTCTAGCATCTTTTAGACATCGTTGCATCTAGCACAGCACTTCCTGGATGTGTAGTGGAGACAAAGATAAACACAGATTTTATACTCACCTCCACCCCACACTTTACTCAAGGAGATAAATGGGAAATAAGGCTTGAAAAGTAAGGAAATGTAACTGGTACATACAGAAAACAATTAAGTTCATAATAATGCAAAGGGGTACCTAAAAATAGAGATTTTTGAACATGACGAGTCTGGGAACGCATAGCTTCCTTAGGGGTCCTCAAGGCTACCACCTTAATAATTTAAACTCTCCATTGTCTCTTGCTTGTATGCTTGTATGCTTGTAATGGTTTCCCAATTGAATTCCTGGCTGTTTTCTCTTTTCTCCAGTCCATTCCCAACTCAGTTGCCAGAATTGTCATCCTAAAGTATTTGAATCTGACCGTTTCACTCATTTGGCATAAGAACTTGTAGTGGTTCTCTAGTGACTCTGAACGCCACAGCCTGGCATTTAGAGTCCTCCTAAATACATACCAGCCGCCTAACTTTGCAGGCTTGAAGCTGCTTTGTCATTCCTTCCACACAGTTTCATGTATGTTTCAGTCAAACTATCTTACTTTCTATTGCCTGAACTCAGCAGCTTCTCCCACCTCTGTGCCTTGGCTTAGGCAATTTTTCTTCCTCCCACCCCTGCTCCACCAAGGTCTGGAATTTCTACCACTTACCTCTTGAGGCCATTTTAGAATCTCCATCTTCCTTCCAGACTCAGCTCATGTACATTTTCTATAGAAATTTCGCTTTTCTCATCCTCTTAGTGTTCTCACTTATCAAATTATCATGTGTGTGAGTGCCTATTTATGTCTCATATAACCCCTGCCCAAGTAAAATGGAAACAAGGCCTAAGTGTTTTTTAACCTGGCTTTGTATATCCCGAGTGCTTTTGTATGCAACAGAAACACAAAAAATGCTTCTTGGATTGCGTGGTTAGATTGGATTGCATTGTATTTCAGAATTCAGTAATTAAATGGTGTAATTGAGTAAGGCTAATTAATTATTAGAGTGTGATTTTATAGTTAAAAAAAGGAAGAAATAAGACAGAAGAAATGTTTAACTCCAGAGATCTTATTCATCAATAGACTAACCTCTTTAAGGGTAACAAGTTAAAAAAAATCAAAGATAGAGCAATTAGATTCATTCTCTGCTTAGGACTTATTTAGCACCTGAAAATCATATTACAGACCTGGGGAAATTCCATGTGAAACAATGTTAGCAATAAAAAAAGTGTAAAATAGTGAACAAAATTTTTCCTTGGAAGAGAGGGAGAGTGGGAGAAGGAAGGAAGGGAAGAAAGAAGGAAGTAAGAAAGGAAGGAAAAAAGTTAAGGAGGGAGGAAGGAAAAGAGGAAGGAAGAAAAGAAATGTGACGGATAATTTGCAGTGAAGTTTCCCCATTCTGAAAAATCAAATCTAGAGTGGCTGCAGCATCCACTAGGCCTAAGTTTAGAGGTCATCTGATCTTACAGGAATCTGGGACTTAGAGCAATGGAGATATGCCAAATAAGAATAAAATTGCTTTCCTGGCCTTGTATTGGACACCCACGTTTCCAGGTCCTTTGTCTCAGAGATAGATTCCCACACTTAGGTTGTGAGTCAGTCTCCCTACCAATGAGAGTGAAGGCCAGTTGGGGGGTTGGGTTTCTGCATTAGAAGGTTATATTACCAAGGGATGGCTTCTACCTGTGGCTCTCTACCTGGCAGATGCCTTTTGAGCAACAGGGACAGAGTCCTTTCTTATGAGAAAGAATAAAGACCTTTTATGACCTCAGTTCAGACTCCAAACTCTTTCATCTCACACAGAAAGAAGGAGGGAGGGAGGGAAGAAGCAAAGAAAGGAGGAAGTAGGGGAGGAAGGAAGGAAAGAAGGAAGGTGGTGAAGCATTTCCTAAGAGTCTATTTTGTGCTTGGTGCTGTGCATTTAATGGCTTTTATGCATATTATCTCAGTTAATCCTCACAATCACCTCGAGGCATCATTCCCATTTTACATTTTAGGAAACTGAGGCAGAAAAATGTTAAGTGGCTTAACCTTAACTAATAAGCTGAGGCATTTGAGCTCAAGTCCTTCTGACTCCTGTGGATCCATCATCACTCCATCCACTGATGGCACCACCCAGGTTCAATCCCTTTGGGGATATTATAGTCCGTAGCAACTGGGGGTGGAGAAGGGTGAATCTACATTGGAGAAATTGTAGAGGTTTGAAAATACTGCACCAAGATGTGAGTGTCATTGGCTTGTCCCACTTGCATTTAATTCAGAATTCTAGAACTCTTAGATATTAACTCCTCAACCTCCCATCAAGTATACAACAAATCTGAGCCCTCCAAATATGAAGTGACTCCTTCAAGGAGAGATCCTTTGGTGTTTCAGTGGAACAACATTCTAGATCAGTGGTTCTCAACCTGTGGGTTATGTTCAATTTAAATACATCCTACATACCAGATATTTATATTACAATTCATAACAGTAGCAAAATTACAGTTAAGAAGTAGCAATAAAAATAATTTGATTGTTGGGGTCACCACAACATGAGGCTGTATTAAAGGGTCGTGGCATGAGGAAAGTTGAGAACCAAGATGGAGTGGGAATCTCGTTTTAATGGACACCAAAGTCTCATAGCTCTCTTGGGACAGCAGGCTGAGTAACACATGAAGTCAGTGGAGGGGCAAGATTAGAATTCAGGATTTTGACTCCTGTTCTGGTGTGTGTGTGTTGGATTGAATTCTTTGGTGTAGGGTATGTGAAGGAACTCCTTCCACCAATGCAGATCATTGATTATTTTGCAACTTATCTTTTTAGAATTTCCCAAAGCCTAAGGTTACATAGTCAGTAAGTACTTGTCAAGGGCTGGAATTGAACCTGGCACTTTCTAACTCTGACAGGCTCCCTATCCTCAACTCTGTGTTGCTTCTCCTTATTATCCTATCCATACATACACAAGTCTTGACAATACCTTAATACCCCGCATGTAGATTTTAGTTTTAATGACATGATAATTATATAATGTCTTATGTATAAGTTACTCCAAAGGGTATTAGTGAAATTTAAAAATGTTAAAGCTTAAAACTTCCCTAAGACTTTTGGTGCACCTTGTACGCTACCGCTTTTGACATTAATAACAACTTTAGGGGGGTATTTAGGTTTTATTATTCCCATTTTACATGTGGAGAAAACATATAGAGAGAGTTTTATGATTTGTCTATGTTTACAAAACTAATAATTACTAGAGAGAAGATTCAAACTCAGAACTTCCTAACCTCAGGTCTAGCACTTTCAGGCAGTTTTGCTATTAGAGTAATCTAAGGAAGACAAACAGTTTGGAGGATTACTAGACCTGGCCAATAGATCTTCCTTAGTTGACTCCTATGACTTTATTGGAAAAAAGTGTCCCTACCATATATGAGTCCAGAGGAAGAAAAAATGAGTTTAAATGGAATCAGTACACTGCCATTTTTATACATCATGAATAATCATGCCCAGGAACTCCCTCCTCAGCAGGGAATGATAAGAAATTAAAGGGAGGATTTATGTTCAGTTGCCTGTGGCTGCAGGAATTTATTGGCAATGGGAAAATTGCCCAAGACGTGTTTCAGAAGGGAAAAATGGACCCATAGCATCCCATTAGTTCTGGTAAAAGACCTTGCACAAGTAATCTGGCAGTTTCCATTTACACTATTTCAGTCTTAAGAAATATGACTGAACTTTGCAAAGTGAAAAAATTGCTCAGACATTTTTTGTAGCTTGGAGTCACAGGATACAGCACATCATAGGATGTTAGAGCTGGAAAGAATTTTGGAAATCTAGTCCAACCCTCCCATTTTATAGAAAAGGAAACTGAGGTCTGGAAAGGGGGGTACAATATGATTTTTTTTGTCTTCTACTTCACTGTTAGTTCCCTGAATTACATATCTATATATCTCTCTATTTTCTCTGTCTGTCTGTCTATCTGTCTGTCTGTCTATCTTTCTTTTTTTCTTTCTTCCTTTCTTTCTATCTATCTTTAATGTAGATGTCTCATCCATCTCATAGAAAAGAAAAAGTAGTCTTTTAGCTTGAGGAGATACTGATATTCTCTAGATTACCTTTATTTTTCAAAAAAGCAGCTGCTCAGTGGTGAATGAATAAAGTGCTAGACTTGGAAAAAGGAAGACCCTCCTCCAACTCTTATTAGCTGTAAGAAATTGAGCAATTTATAATTTGAGCAATTTGCTTTCTAGTTGTAAGAATTTGAATGACAACTTTAACTTTTTCAGCCTCAGTTTCCTTATATGTAAAATGAGAATAATATAACACCTTCCTCCTAGGAGTGTTGTGAGGATCAGATGACCACATAAATGTAAAACCTTCAGCAAACTTTGAAGTGCTATATGCATACTAGCTATTATTTTTCTTTTAATAATACCCTCTATGCCAATGGGTCTACATTCTCATCAATACAGGTACTCTTAGTGACGTAGATTGTAATTCATTCATGCTTGACCATCCCCTATAGCTTCTGACTAGTTTTCCTCCATAAATTTGCTACAGGAGACTCTAGAGTGGTTGTGGATCTTCCTTGAGTTCTACTAGCAGCAGAAATCACAGGGCTGACTAACCATTGGTTATTCCTTGATTCTGCTTTCATGTATCCTGAAGATCTATCCTGAGATGTTCTCAAAATATTTCTGAAGCACAGATGCCTTCTTTCTATACTTGATCTAGTCCAGTTGTTTTCACCAATTTCGTTTTCCTAAGGGTCACTTCCAAATCATCACATATCATGTAGGGGATTGTAATGTTAGAGATCAAACTGGGTGTCCATACTCCACTGATGGAGACAAGAGTTATTAAAGTAATCTTGGGAGATATTTCCCCCATATTTTTTCTATTTTATTTCTAGCTTCATTCTTCAGCATCTTGGGGTGGTCTGGTTTAATTGGCTCTCTTAGCAATCTTTTTGTAAAATTGTTTTTCCCTCTACCACTTTGTTATTCTATGAGATGTTGCAACTCAATCTTATATCATGCTACTCATTGACCAATGGTTTAAAATCCAAATTGGTACTGCTCTATATTTCCACATCTATCCACTTGGTGAGGAGACCAAATGTTTCCTGGCTATGGTAGTTTCTAGATTTTTTGTATTTCCATTCTTCAATAGTAAATAATAAGTATGTTGATATTTTTTCTTTTATTCATTTCCACTTTTTACTCCAATGCCTGGATTGAGCAGGTCAGATTGTATGGTTTATCTTTGCTCTTAAATGAATAGCTAATATTTATATGGTACTAGCTATTGGCCAGACACTGTGCTAAGTGTTTTACAAATATTATTTCATTTGATCTTTGTAACAACCCTAGGGGTAGGTGATATTATTATACCCATTTTATGGATGAGAAAACTGAGGCAAACATCAGTCAAGGGAATTACCCAGGGTTACAGAGCTAACTAGGTGTCTGAGGCCAGATTGGAATTCAGGTCTTCCTGACTTTACTTTTTAGCTTATAAAGACAAGTGACTCCTATATAAATAACTAAATTTCTATATAAATAACTGCTTGCTGTCAAATTATGGTTGATTTAATCTTTTGTGATATTTTTTCATTCTCATTATATTTAGTGATTCTTAAACCTTCTTGAGAAAATTCTTCATAATATAGAGACATGATGCTTTTGTATACCCGTTTACAAGTCTTTGACCTTTTCCCCTCAATTCTGAATCATACTTTGAAACATTTTTTGGCTCTCTTACCTTTTGCCCACCATTATATCAAAGTCACTAAATGCTAAACTATGTGTTTAAATAAGAGGTTTTATTAAATTCTTCAGGATTATTCTGCTTCATTATCTTCTTCAACAGATGTTGGAATAGAATTTACAATATCTTCCATTGTGGGTTTTTTTTTAATGAGTGCTACCATAATTTACCATTCTTATTTTTGACTTGACATCTGTGGGTTTTTTTGAATCAATAATGTTTCTATAGTAATTGCTAACCACTAATTCTAGTAAGAGATTATAATACTTTTCTTCTCATTTCTCAACTAATTTTTCTTGAGATTTGGGAAAACATGTAAATTTCCCAAGAAATGCTGGGAAGAAATTCCTGCATGAAAGCACTAAGCACTATCATACAAGATGATCAAATTTCCTATTAAACATATGAAACTTGCCTTTAAACATATGAACTACAAATATAAACATATTAAACATATGAAACTAAATTCATCAGTGCATTAATTTTCCTCTCCAAGTGGAACCTGTGAGCCATTATTCTGTTTAGCTGTTTCTCTTTTTTTGGTCTTCTGATTTATAGTGAGAATTCAAGATTGAATTCTATCAAATTGATAGAATTTAGTTCATCTAGAAGTATATCTACCAATGGACCCTGGACAAGGATCTCATGTTAAATTAATATTTGTAAACTGTCTAAAAACACAAGAGTTTGAGGTTGTCGTTCCCCATTTTCACCAATCAGTAGCCATCACTACAGAAGGGGAAAGGTATCCCACAAAGGGGAAGGTCAAATACTATTTTTCTTTGTCATGGTTTCTGTGGTCAAAGAATTAATCATCTAGAGGGACTAACCTGCTGGGAACAAGCATCTCCATACATAGCTGGCATGGTACTGGGAAAGCAGTGTGTCACTGGGACTATGCACTAAGGTTTTCTGGGGAGAATCTTTCAGAACTTGTACACCTTTGGAATGTCCTGTAAGAATTTAGGGTTGGCCACCTGCATACAGCTATGAGGGTATGGACTAGGTCTAGGACTTTATAAAATATCCTCCTCTATGACATTTTGAAAATGAATTTATATTCTAAATTAGCTTTGCCCTTTGTTTCCGTGTCTATTCCTGGAAAGAAGATCAAGTATTTGCTGCCTGTGGCATAATGGGGCCATTAGGGAAGCTTGTGGTATTCTCTGTATTACTGCTTTTCATTTGTTAGAATTCTGTAGGAAATGACCAAATTCAGTATTCCTTTATTCATCCTCCATTTTTCCATTTAAAAAATTTGTCTTGACAGTTCAAGTTAGAACTATTGTGATCATCCATTATGACTTTTCATCTTTATCCTACTATTTTAGTTGTTAATAGAACTCCTGGCCTTTGCTCTAACTAATAAGTGGTCTCACAAATGAGAAAACTGATTCTCACATTACTAAATAGACATTTCTTTGTTTTACATGTGCAATCATGCAAAACAGATTTCTATATTAGCCATGATGTATCTGAGGCAGAGAGAGGGTTAAGTGACGTATTCAAAGTTGTACAGTAGTAAACAGCAAAACCAGGATTCATACCAAAAACTTTTTGGATTCTAAATAAAATTTACTTATTAATTGTTCAGGGCTCCCCTTACCAAAGAAATTTCAAAGAAAGGGCCACTGAAAAATTGTTGACACCTCATGTTTATCTAAAACTCAGTTAACCACAGAATTTTTCCTCAGCAAATTCCAAACCCTGCAATAGTGTTAGAAGATGAATGGATTTTCTGGAGACTGGGTAGTGATGGTGGGAGGACAGGAAGGGAGGAGTGTGGTGTTCTCTGGGTATTTCTGTCCTTTAGATCCAGCCTGACTTTGGCCAACATACTCTTTTTTAAAAGAATGTTTTAATTTATTTTTCTTAATTACACATAAAACAATGTTTAACTTCTGGGTTATATATTTTTTAACTTTCATTTTTGATTCATGGAATAAAACAAGCATTTCCATAGCATGAAATAATAAAAAGATGATTGCACTTGAAACTGCAAATCTACGTATAACTTGCCATTCCTTTTAAATATACAACAAAGTAAAAAGGCAACAGATTTTTTTCCTTCCCTCTGTCCCCACCATTCTAGAGATGGCCACTGTTGCACACACATACACACACACGTATGAAAGTATGTATATGTTATTCTATACATACTTATCAGTTCTTTCATTGGATGCAGACAGCATCTTTCTTCATATATCCTTTATAACTAATTTGGATATTTATAATAATCAAAATAACTTATTCAATCAAAGTCATTCTTTTTTATGATGCCAATTTTAAATAGATTTTATTCTCCAGGACAATTGCATTTCCACTTGTTTACAGTACTGATAAAGTGCAATGTTGTTCACTTCTCTCCCTCTGCACACATTCAAGTATTCAGAATGCCCACATTTACTCGGTAGCTTAAACTTTTGAACTGCTACTGCCTTGGCTACAAATTTGAGTCCTTCAATTTTTGGAAAGCTGCGTGGAATGCTCTTTCTTCTGGTGAGTTTAGTCAACTTCTTCAATGGTGGGTCCAGAAGAAGAACCTCCAGATGGGGCTGCTCTACCCCCTGGAAACCCACCAGGCATGGCTCCTGGCATGCCCCCTGCACTCTGGTACAGCTTAATAATGATGGGGTTGCAGACCTTCTCCAGTTCTTTCTGCTGATGCTCACATTCTTCCTTCTCAGCAGTCTGGTTCTTACCCAGCCAGTTGATTATTTCATTACATCTGTCAAGGATCTTCTGTTTGTCTTCATCACCAATTTTGCCTCACAGTTTTTCATCCTCTACAGTTGCTTTCAGGTTGAAAGGGTAAGATTCAAGAGAATTCTTGAAAGACACCTTGTCTCTGTTTTTCATCCTCAGCCTTGTATTTCTCAGCCTCCTGGACCATATGCTCAATGTCTTCTTTGCTCAGACGTCATTTATCATTGGTGATGGTGATCTTGTTCTCTTTGTCTGTGCTCTTATCCACAGCAGAAACATTGAAGATGCCATTTGCATCAATGTCAAGTGTTACTTCAATCTGAGGAACACCCCTGGGTGCTGGGGGGATTCCTGTGAGCTCAAATTTGCCAAGCAGGTTATTATCCTTTGTCATTGCTCTCTCACCTTCATAAACCTGAATAAGCACACCAGGTTGGTTGTCTGAATAGGTGTTAAAGATCTGTGTCTGCTTGGTGGGGATGGTGGTATTATGTTTGATCAGAATGGTCATAACTCCACCAGCAGTTTCAATTCCAAGGGAAAGAGGAGTGACATCCAACAACAGCAAGTCCTGCATATTCTCAGATTTGTCTCCAGACAAAATGGCAGCCTGGATAGCTGCACCATAAGCAACAACCTCATCAGAATTAATAATCTTTTTAAGCTCCTTGCCATTGAAGAAGTCTTGCAGAAACTTCTGGATTTGGGGGATTTGAGTGGAACCACCCACCATGATGATGTCATGAATCTGAGACTTATCTAGCTTGGCATCTCTTAAGGCCTTCTTCACAGGGTCCAGCGTGCCTTGGAAGAGATCAGCATTCAGTTCTTCAAAACAGGCCTGGGTGATTGACGTATAGAAGTCAATACTTTCATTGAAAGAGTCATTCTTAATACTGGCATGGTTACTGGAAGAGACAGTATGCTTTGCATGTTCACAAACAGTGTAAAGATGGCAAAAAGCCCTATTGTTTTCACTGGTGTCCTTCTTGTGTTTTCATTTGAACTCGGCAAAGAAATGTTTGACCATTTGGTTGTCAAAGTCCTCCCCAGCCAAATGGGTATCCCCAGCTGTGGACTTGACCTCAAAGATGCCATCTCCAATGGTAAGAATGGAGACATCAAAAGTACCACCTCCAAGGTCAAAGACCAACACATTTCTCTTGGCACCAACCTTTTTGTCCAAGCCATAAGCAATAGCAGCAGCAGTTGACTCACTGATGATTCAGAGCACATTGAGACCAGCTATGGTTCCAGAATATTTGGTGGCCTGACTTTGGGAATCATTGAAATAGGCTGGTACTGTGATCATAGTATTTGTGACAGTCTTCGCAAGGTAAGCTTCAGCAATTTCTTTCATCTTGGTCAAGACAATAGAAGATACTTCCTCTGGATAGAAACTTTTGGTCTCCACTTTGTACTCCACTTGGACCTTAGGCCTCCCTGAGTCATTCACTACTGCAAAAGTCCAATGCTTCATGTCTGACAGTACAACTGCATCATCAACTCTGACACCAATCAGACGTTTGGCATAAAATACTGTGTTGGTGGGGCTCATTGCAACTTGATTTTTTTGCAGCATCACTGATTAAACGTTCTGTGTTGGTGAAGGCGACATAGCTTGGGGTGCTCCTTTTTCCTTGGTCATTAACAATGATCTCCACTATCCCATGTTGGAAGACTCCCATACAGGAGTAAGTGGTGCTAAGATCAATGCCAACAGCAGGTCCCTTCAACATGGTTGCTGGGGAGTTGGGGGTCGTAGCTGACCACTATGGGAAAAGAAGGGCTGCTGTTGCACTGAGTAGCCAAAGTCATTCTTAAAACAATATTACTGTTGCAGAATACAATGTTCTCTTGGTTCTGCTCATTTCACTGTTCATTGGCCAAGACATTCTAAGGAAACTATGAATTCTCAGACCTGGTTTCAGTGAGTAATAACTCTGTTCCAGTATTATCTCCCATTTATCTCCTTGGGAAAAGGGCCTGTTTTTTTTTCTAATTTCCCTATACTACCCAATATGGTTCTCTGTGCATCATAGCTGTTCAGTACTTATTTGTGTTTCAAATACTTGAATGGCTGTCCACCTCTGGATGGAAGTTGATCTGGAACTAAAATGACATGTTTGGTTTCTTAATATGCTGATGATGGCTTCATTCCATCTGGTCAAGTTTCTGTAGGCTGTAAAGTTAAGAAGGTCTAGCTTAACTGTAGAAGCAAGTAATCTATCAGTATTGAGGGGAATTAGGGAACATAGCTTTATCTGCAAAGCAACATTCCCTTCAATGCTAAAATGGAACTATGATTAAGTTTCAGAAATACTTTTACCTTAAGAATTAAAAAAGAAAAGATTCACTATTGTTAAAAGCAATATATGTGCTTTGTTGAATTCCCTTTCTACCCAGAACTCTAGGTGGTTTGATCACCTTAGGTACTGGAAATTAAGTAAATGATGTGGGACTGGGGTTGGGGGTGGTGGAAACCATATAATTCTTATTCCTCCAGATAATATCTAAGTGATTAAGAATACAGCTCTTCTGAGGGAACCTGTACCTATTTTTCACAATGGGTTTCTAACCAACAACAGGTGTTTGTTCTGGGGTGATAGAATAGAATATTTTTCCTAGGACTTCCTTTGTAATTCAATTGTGTTTGAAGAAAAGACCAGATCAAAGCAGCACTTAGTTAGCACTTCCTGAAACTGATAGCAGACTCAGACTACCATTCTATTCTAGGAGAATAAAACAAAGCCAAAGCAAGAGCAAGTAACTTAATTCTCTGACTGTAACTGCTGAGTTTGCATTCCTCAAGTGACATTATCAAGAGCATGATCTCTAAACTTTTCCCCTGCACCAATATTAAGTGAAAAAATGAGCATGTGTTCCCAATATAATTATTTACTTATTTAGAAATGATGCACATGCATAATTGTGAACACAATAAAACAGAAAATTAAATTAAAAGACTAAAATAAATATGAAATAACATGATTCTAGAGTCAAAAGGGAATTTGTTGAGTAGAGGAGTGACATGGACATTACCGTTATTTAGAAAAACCACTTTGTCAGCTTTTTGGAGGATGGATTGATGTCAGGGAGATGACTTAGGCAAAAAGATCAAGCAGAAGTCTACCCAAGTAGTGGTGATATGGACTGAAACCAAAGTGGAGTCTGCAAGTTAAGAGGAAAGAGATGTGAGAGATAATACGGAAATAGAAATGACAAGATTTGGCAACTGACTAGATATGTGAAATGGAGGAGAGTGAATAGTCAAAGAGTGAAAAGTCAAAGGAATGAGAGTAGGAGTGACTAGAAGAATAGTGATACTCTTGATGGTAATAGAGAAGTTTGGAAAAGGGATGGGATTTGGAGGAAAGAGAATATAATCAGATCTGTTGTGAAGTCATAACCCAACCATGCATGCTGCTCCCATGCAACTCATGCTGTCTTCCCCCAGAGAGTGGGGCATAGAACTCTTTCTTACTCGTTGATCACTGGTCCAGAGCACAGAGCTCACTTTCTAAAGGCCACCTGTCACAAATACAAGGTGATGTTGTTGTTTGTCCTTCATTTTTCAAAGAGGACCAATCACATCATGGGTGATGTCTTTACTTGTGTGTGAGTTAGATTTAAGTGAGGTAGAGTTGTGCAAAGTCATTAGCCTTCCTCTCTCTTCCTGAGTCATCAAAGTCCAGTTGCAAGACAAAAGTCAAGATGACTAGTGGTGGCCCAGGATATAGTGGATGACCTTTCCATCTTTGATGGACGACCAAGTTTTAAGACCTCCACAGCACCTACTTTAGTCATCTTCATGGCTGTTGGAACAAATTATTTTCATTGACCCATTCTGCTGAGGGAAGCCTTTACATGCTTGGGGCAGATACCTCTTAATTCACCAATGGCTTTGAGACCTTTCAGTTACCCTCAGCTTGGTTTAGCCTGTCTGCCAAGATGGTTTTGCCAGGTTGTGGTCATTACACATTAAAGCTACTTAGAGTCACAGGTGAGAGTTGGATGAAGGTAAGCACCAAAGGGTGGCTGAACAGTTCTGAAATGGGATGAGAAAGCTCTCACCTCGGAGGTGCTAGCCCTCACTTGAACACCCTATACACACATACAGGGGGAGATGTAGAAGCAGCAGGGTGAGCTGCAGGAGAAACTGGAGTGCAGTCCCTGGCTCTCAGAATTAGACACTGAAGAGGTGAATGGATGTTCATTGTCTCTTTCAAATGGGAAGCATCCATAGCTGAAGGCATATCTTGACAGTTATCCCTGAGTGAGCTGAAGAAAGGCTTGTGTTACTGAGATTAAAGTGAAATATGGGGTTTAATATAAACAACAGTAATTAGAATACAAGGGCAACTTAAAGAAATCACACATTATTATTTCAGAACACATGGATTGTAAAAGGTTAAGGAAGGGAGTCAGTTCATTAACTTGTGCCTTCACAAGTGAAGATATAAAAATTGTACTTTCTCTTGAGAAAGAACTGTATTTCCTGCTGAAGAGCTGCCAGATGCTTTCTATTCTCAGGGAGCCATACTAGCTTGATAACACTGTTTATGGCAGAAAGCTCGACAATGTGATCTGGTGGATTTTGTAATTTTACAATTATTTGGTGGAAGTCTTACAAAACTGACCTTTTCTGCTTCCTTTTTGGGGTATAGCTTCCAAAGAAAAATCTACAGGAATCATATGGGGACTCCTATAGCAATGACCTTTGTCATTGGCTTTGTCACCACAAACCATGTAATAGTCCCACCAGAGCAACTCCAAATCCTTATGAATGAGCTTGGAAAGAACAACAGTTAGGTGAGGAAATCAATCAAGTGCAGGGAAGACAAAGCATCCTGTGGGCCAGTGCATTCCAACCTGAGAGGAGAGAGTTCTAAGGAGGCAATGACTTCTACCAGACTTTCATAGGATTCAGAAGTTCTCCATGATCCATAGCAATGGCAGACAAGACCATAGCAAAACAGCAGAGAGAAGTATATCCCAGGGAATTTGGTCAAATATTGGGGAAGGGATATAACTGAGGAGATAGCAGAGATCCATCTCCATGATAAATCCAAGACTTGCCTCATCATGGAAAGGGGAACATGGAGATGTCCAAAGATGTCAAAAGGCGTGCAACCAGATGGGAAAATGAGGACTGGGACATTTGAGGGGTATGGAGGTTGGATATGATAGGAGGGAAGAATTTTCACCGTAGTACATGCACAGCTGCTGCTGTGGCTGCTATTAGGCTGTAAATGCCCAAGGGGCTTCCCCTCAGTTCAGAAAGGGAAAAGATGAGTTTGTCCAGTAGAGGAAAAGTGGATAGGGTTGGGAAGTGTTGGGATATAATAGTAAGTATCATCTGTGTTGGAGAAAAGCCTTTCATTGGCAGTTGTATAGAGGGTGGGACATGACACATCTTCCCACCTTCTGATTGGTTAATCACATGCTCTTTAGAGAAAGGCCACTGCCCCCACTTTGGAGACCACTGGTCTAGAGAAATTATAATGTACTTGGGAAAGTTGTAACTCAGGGCAGGTGTATGTGCCATTTTGGGAAGGGTTGTCAAAGCTACCTTACCTGTTCAAGTGGTTTATATTTCAGGAGTCAGCTGCTGCCTGCCAAAGACTTTACAAAAGTAATCTCACCTTTGGGGCTATAATGATTGAATGCTGACTGCCATGCTTAATAAGGTAAATAAGGCTTCTTCTCTGCTTGTCAGATGGAGGCAATTTGGTATAGTAGAAAGAATGCTGGACTTGGAATTAGGAAGACCTGGATTCAATTCCCACCTCTCATGCTTATAAATTACATGTCCATAAAAATTTCACTTAACCTCTGAGCCTCGGTTTCCTAATCTATAAAATGAGTTTTGGATATATAATTATATTTGATCTGGTTATTATATCAGTAGCATCTATAATACTTCACAAGGTTTACCTTGAGGATTAGATGAAATAATGAAAGTACACAAAATTCCTTTGCAAAGCTTAAAGCTTTCATAAATGTCAGTGATTCCAATAATGAAGGATCTGAGCCATAACTGGAAATGAACTTGCTTTGCTCCCTGCATAAACTGTGAGGTTCCCTGTACAAAATGCTAAGCAGAAAAGGTAGAATGCTCAAGTTTCACCTAAAGATCTTGGGCAAAAGTGGCAGTAAGTATAGCTCCACTATACAGAATATTCTGCCTAACGATCATCTCCTGTGCTTGAAAGTTATTAAAAAGGAATTAGGGTATAATTATTTCCACAAGATTTTGAGTTCCAAATTTTCTTCCTATCTCTCCCTACACCCACCCCAAGATGGAAATCATACTGATCACATCTTCCCCCAGTCTGCCCTCTCATATATTGCCTCCATCCCTCTTCTTACCCCTTTCCCCTTTACTTTCTCATAGGGCAAGATTGATTTCTATACCTCATTGCCTGTATATCATATTAGGGTATAATTATTGACTTTATTGAAGAACCACAAACAGAGAATTGGGTGTAAAAGCATGCTGTCCCTAAGTTTAAATAGAAATACTCATAGGGCTAGAGCTAGAAACAATTGTAGAGGTCATCTAGATTAATATTTTCATTATACAGATGAGGAAATTGAGATCCAGGGATATGAAGTGATTGCCCAAAGTCAATCATTCAGTCACTCCAATACCTCCCTATGGTTCTAGAATAAAATAAATACTCCTCTGTTTAGTTTTTAAGACCTTCCTTCATCTGCCAGAACTTTCCAGTTTCAATAAATATTAGTCCTGTTTCTTCATTCTATGATATAGCCAGACTACCCTTCTTCTCTGTTGCTCTCACATAACCCTTTATTTCTCATCTGCATGCACTGGTGACATCCTTCATTCCTGGAATGTACTCCTTCCTCAGCTCTACTTCATAGAATCACTCTACTCCATCCAGATATAATTTGAACACCTTCTGTGTGAATGACATGTCTTCTGAATCTCCCCCTACTCCCGACTACTGGTGTCCTCTTTCCAAACTACTTTGTGTTTAATTACTTTGTTAATTAATTACTATTAATTAATTACTATAATCTCTTTATACTTAATTTATATATTATTTAATTAATGTTACTTTATATTTGATCTGTATAATCTGTATACTTGCCACCTTTCTTGTTAAGAGTGTAAACTCATTGTGAGTAGAAATTATTTATTCATTTCATTTGTATTCCCAACACCTGCTACAATACCTAGCACTAGTGGGTGCTTACTGGTTGATTGAGTCTTTTGAATGCAAAGTCCTTGAAGATTGGACCTATTCCATTTTTTGTTTTTGTATCTCCAATACCTAGCATAATATCCTGCACATAGTAGGTACTTAGTAAATATAGTTTGATAAACTGATGAATTCAACAATTTGGCCAAATAGGAAAAGACTATATCCAGCTTCTTGTACCTTCACTCATAGGTCATTCAAGAAGTCTTATTATCCAAATGCACTGAATGGACTAGGGAAGAGACACAAATGTGATCATTTAGATGCACAAATACTTACCAATTGGTGATGTCTAAAATTACAATTTTTTGTTTTACAATATTAGGTTGTTTGTTACTAGTGACATTTAATCAATCAGTGACTACTTGTTTGGGATGTAATAAAGGTCTCTACTCAGATATATGTTGGGCTATATGGTCTTCTTGTTGTTCAATCATTTTTTCAGTCATGCCCAACTCTTTGTGACCCCATTCGGTGTTTTCTTGGCAGAGATGCTGGAGTGGTTTGCCGCTTCCTCTTCCAGCTCATTTTACAGATGAGGAATTGAAGCAAACAGGATTAAGCAACTTGTCCAGGGTCACATAGCTAGTAAGTGTCTGAGGCCAGATTTGAACTCAGGAAAATGAATTTTCCTGACACCAGGCCTGGTGTTCTATCTATTGTACCACCTAGCTGCAGGCTCAGGTTCTGTATTTTGGCAATTATCAGGAGTGGTCCTATTCTGGACCACTCTGGCAACTGTCTTACCAATTGAGCCCTATTAGGGGCTACCTAAGGGATAGTAATTTACTTTAAATAGTAATTTAGAAATATATCTTTTAGGAAATACACTAGAAGAATGATACAACCATTCTGCTTTTAATTTAAAGGGGCTCATTGTATTCAATGTAAATCCACTAGTGTCATATCATCCTTCTACGTCCATTGGGGCTACACTAGGAAAAGTGACAGGATAAATTGTGAAGATGTATCAGCTGAATAGATATTATGGGATCCTCTTGGGTGTTCTTTCACCTCTTTCTCTCCAGTGTCATAATTAGGACTCAATGGACTAGTATGCCTCAGTGAGCATTGTTTTTGCTGCTCCCATAACTACTGACTCCTTCCTTGCTCATCACTAATGGTGCACCAGATGGCAGCTTCTGCAGCTCAGTTACAATCTAGCATCCATGCTGAGTGGTACTTTACATCCTCTTGTAGTGCTGGTGCTGAGCTTGGGGTATCACCTGCCTTGAGCATGTAGTAAATGATGGGTTAATTGAAATCCTAGAATGAAGGAAAAAGGAGAACAAAACAGTGGATGAGTAAGTGAATGAGATCATCCAAGCTTCTAATTTGAATAGTCTTAGATTCAGTTTATTTTCAAATTTATTATTCTGCAATGAACAAATACCAAACAAAATGAACACTTCCATACACAAAGTAGAACATAAAAAGTATTATTCATGAAACTGCAAATCACTAATATATTCAGCTCGCTTTAAAAAGACTGTGTATATGCATACATGCATGCATGTGTACATACGCATACATATAACAAATTCAACAAAACTCTCTTTTTTTAATTGAAAACTTTTGTTTATTTTACTTTACATCATTCATTTCAATGAGGGTTTGATTTAAAATTTTCTCTCTGTCTTTCCCCTACCCACCACCCCAAAACAGTGATTCCCACTGTTACCCTCTCCCCTAATCAGCTCTCTCCTATATCCTCCTCTATGACCCCTCTGACTTTCTGGTAGGCCAAGATGGATCTCCTTACCCCAGTACCTGTATATTTCCCTCCTTCCTATTCCACCTCCCACTTGTTCTATTCTCTACTTTGTCCCTGTCCCTTTACAAAAGTGTGTGCTTCTAAAACCCCTTCCCCCAACCTGCCCATCATCCCCTTCTTCTCTACTCTCCTGTAGGCCAAGATACCCAATTTAGAGTATATGTCATTCCTTCCCTAAGCC
>CM053599.1:76308042-76344302 GCA_028646575.1 Pseudocheirus occidentalis
GATTGTGGGAGGGGTCTTACAGTGGGATCAATGTTCTGGGCTGGGGGGTAGGGACAAAAAGGGGAGAAAATTTGTAACTCAAAACCTTGTGGAAATGAATGATGTAACCAAGAAAATAAATTAAAATTAAAAAAAAATTTATTTTTTGCTTCATATTATTATCAAATGTGTATTTTAAAAAATCACCCAACTGTTCAACATAAGGTGATGGGTCCTCAGTAAAATTGTAAAGAAGGCTGAGTTTGCTTTTACACCCCAAACTTTTGGTTGTATGACCTTTCCCCCTTGGGAAGTCCTTGTCTCTCTTATCAAACTTATTGTTAGCAACTGAAAGGTTAAAAAAAATTTACATTACAGTGTAGATGACTAATAGTACCTTAAAGTGGTTTGGAGATAAAAGGAGCCAAAGTTATTTATGTATTGAGGGAGTTGTTATGGTTATTGTGGATGGTTTCTGTTGTAATGGGTGCAAATAGATTTGTTGAATCTGGGAAGGACCATAGGGATAGATGAACCTGAGATACAGACAATTTTACCAATGGACCTGAGACGCAGACAAATTAGACTTCTTCCCTGAGTTTACCCAGAATAAATGTAGTAGAATAAGGAGTAAAACTGGTTTTTCCTTGTACCAATCCATTTTCTTTCAACTACACTATGCTGTCCCCTTTCAGATAAGTTAAAATGATTATACATATATTACTTTTGTGTTGTTCCATGTGAACACGAAAGAAACAGAAAACACAATCCATCTTGCACCCATCTGCTAAATTAATATTCTGAGAAACAGTTTTTGACTATGTCACTCCTTTGCTCAAAAATCTTCAGTGACTGCCTAATGTCTCTAGAATAAAGAACGAACTCTTCAGCCTGGCATTTAAAGCCCCCCAAATTCTGCTGCTCATATCCATCTGCCTTCCCAGTTTCATTAGCTAGCACTCCCCTTCATTGTTCATTATGTTCCAGTAAAACTGACAAACTAAGACATTCCATCTCCTGTTGGTGTACATTTGTTTGAGCTATTCCTCACTATACACTTTCTCCTTACCTTCATTTCTAAAAAGGTAGCCTAAGTGGCTCCAAAATCTTTCCCCATCCCCAACTCTTTTATCAGGACTATCTCCTTTTCCTAATCTCTCCAATTATTATCACTTCCCCTAATTATTTTGTATTCTCTTCGTATGAATATTGCATTTACTTATCCACATATACCTAGTTTCTTTCTCCAGCAGAAGCTAAATTCCTAGTTGGGGGGGATGGGTAGGGAGGTAAGGATTATTTTAATTGGCTATCTTTATATCTGCAGCAACTAGCCCAGTGCCTGGCAATAGCAAAGGTTAAAACGTGTGCTGAATTTAATTTAAAGGTGCCTGCTACTTACTTTATCTGTCTTCTTGTGTCATACCCCCATTCAAATATAAACTCCTTCAGAGCACGTACTCCTTTGTATCCCCGATGCTTTGCCTTGCATGCAGAGAACACTTTATAAATGCTTGTGTAATTGAATTGCACTGACTTAGGGAATTTCTGCAAATGATTTTTTGAATGATGCTGCTTGGACCATGATAGATATCAGCCATGACAGGCATGCATTCAGGCTGACTCTAAAATGATAGACACCATGGCGTGCCGTAGAACTTTCACAACAAGGGACTTATACAGAATGAATGATAAAGTACATGGAGACTTGGGAGATAAAGGCCAATGATGACAGCTTAGAGCACACCACTCTCCCAGGGAGGGTATTTTCATTTGTCCAAAAGAACAGTGACAGATATGGCTTCTGAATTGGCACCTTCTTTGTGCATTAGGGACTTTGGGTTAAACAATAATTCACTATGTGCCAGTTACTTTACAATTTTTACCTCATTTGATTCTCACTATTGTTAGTATTATAGGCCTGTCTCATCACTATTCACTATTATTATTTTACAGTAAACTGAGGAAAATAGAGGTTAAGTAATTTGCCCAGGGTTGCACAGCTAGGAAGTGTTTGAGGTAAAATTTGAAGTCAGGTCTTCCTGATTCCAGACCCAGTGTTCTATTCACTACGCCACTCAGTTATTCCTTACCTATAAGGACCTATAGATCCAGAGATAGATGAACATGCTTCATTCTTTTGCAACAATACTTGGAGAGCTGGGAGGAGAAAAGCAACAGGAGACAAAACTTACCTTCAGTGCCTGGTTCCTCCCCCATCATGGTCTTCCCTCCATTCCCCCATACAACCCTGCCATGTCCATCCTTCCTTCTCTTTCTGTCTACTCACTCTCTTCTGTCCCTTTCTGGAAGGCAGTGCCCTCATGCTTTGGACTGGTACCCAGAAGCCCCTCTGTTGTTCTTTTAAATTTCATGATCATCCATCCTCCAATCCGACTCCCATTCCTCAAATAAGAGTCTCATTCATTCATTAAGTGCATACTTTATGCAAAACACTGGGCAAAGTTCTAAGTGAAATACAGAGATGAATAAGACAGTCTCTTTCCTTAAGAAACTTACAATCTATTGGAGGAAATGAGACAGGCACGTGTCAATATTCTAGTTTTTCTGTGGTCTTGCTAATGGGGGATATTGCCTTCCAACTGTGAAGATCACAACCCATTCATGCTTTCTCATCCTTTGAGACTTTCATCCATATCCTCCTACAGGTCATCTGTGGGGCTCCAATCAACCAATGAATCAAGAAGGATTTATTTATTAATTGTCCACAATATGCCAGGTACTATACCAGACTCCATAGAGTAAAAAAAAATTAAATAGTCCCTACCCTCAAAGAAATTACATTCTTCTAGCAAGAGAGACAACATGTGTGCTCACACACTTACACACATAGACACACACAGACACACTCATACACAAAATAAAATAATGGGGGGAGGAAGGAATCAGGAAAGTTCTTGTGAAGAAGGTGGGACTTGAGCTGAGCTCTGAAAGAAACCAGGGATTCTTCAAGGTGGAAGTGAGAAAGGAATGAATTCTGGGGATGGGGGATAGCTTTCACAGAGACAGTTAGAGAGGAGGTGAAGAAGCAAGATTAAGGAGCAGCCAGAAAGCTGACGTGGCTAGGCTAGAAAGTGTAGAGAGGGGAGTAATGTTTAATATGGTTCCTCCAACATGGTTCTCCATTTAATAATAGAGAAGATGATTGGAGACAGATCAAGAAGGACTTTAGGTGCCAAATGGAGGAGTTTATTTTTGAGCCAAGTCTTGTTGTTTATACCTTTGTATCATATTCTATATTCCCTTCTTTTGACTCACATAGCTACCACCAAAGTATGGGTCCTCATCACTTTACACCTCACCTCACTGGACTGATGCAGTTATCTTCTCGTTGGACTTCTTGTTTCAAGTCTTTCCTTACCTCTACTCAGTTGTCAAAGCAATTTTCCTAAAATACAGGTCTGGTCATATCACACGTACTCCACCATACTGTATCAGCAAGCACCCTAGCATGCCCAGGGTGGCTGCTAGCACAGGTTCTTAGATCTGCTTTTCTAAAGGAAAGCAACTCAAAATGGGTTAACAATCTTACTTTAATCAATCAAATGTGTATCATTTACCTAGTTCAGGGGAAAAAAGTTAGCACCTTGAACTTCAGAGAATGCAAACAGAATACAAACAGAAGTTACAAGCAGACAGAGAAAGAGATCAGCAGATAGGTTTCCAACCGTGTGACCATTACATCCATACCTAGTCAGTTACCAGTGAAGGAAGCACCAACATCCGGGTTTTTCAAAGCTGGTGGCTCAACAGCTTCACAGAGTTTTATCTGGCCAAATCATACAACTCTTTCCAAAGTAAGCCCCAAAGCAAAAACTCACATCAGAGCCTTCTCCTGGATCAGAGAATGTGATAGCCCTTGTGACCTGCTGCCCAATCACAAAGTAATAATGAATGGTCATTCTTGAAGAACAAGCCTCCAGACACAGGCTCCATGTCACCACATTCAGCCTATTAGGGGGCACAGTATACTTTCAAATCAGGGAAGGTTCTCAGAGCCACTTAAGCCTATCAAAGGGCCTAGGAGCAGGGAAGATATTCAGATTTCCATTACACAAACTGTCTCATACTGAATAAACTCACATTACTTCCAAGTTCTTTCACAACCTGGCCCCTTCCTTCCTACTTTTCTAGTCTTTTCACATTTTATCTCCATCTGCACACGCTGCAATCCAGAGATATCCACCTTCTTGCTGTTCCTTGCACATAAGGAGATTGTGCCTTTTTACTCCCTGTCCTCCTTGCCTGGGACCTTCTCCCTACTCACCTCCCCCTCCTGACTTCCTGAATCTCCTTCAAGATTCAGGCCAGATCTCATCTTCTGCAGGAGGTCTTTTCTCTTCCTCACTAAATTGTTAGTGCCTTCCCTCTGCTGCTTACATTGTAAATACTCTGAAATTTATATACTATGTAAATCTTGTATGTATTATGTTTTGCATGGTATCTCTTTCATTAGAATATAGGCTCCTTGAATGGAAGGATATTGTTTCTGCCTTTCTTTTCATTCCTAGTGCTTAACTTACAATTCCTGGCAGATAGTAAGTGCTAAATAAGTACTTGTTGACTTTTGAGTTATTTCTAGAGATAATAGGAAGCCATGGGAGTTTATGGAGCAGGGGAATGACAAGTCCAGACCTGCTTACTTTGGCAGTTTGTGGAGAATGCATTAGAAAGTAGAGAAACTCAGAGAAAAATTCAGAGGATATTACAATAGTCTAGACTGGGTATCAGCAAATTGTTTTTCCGTTAAAGGGTGGATAGTAAATATTTTAGGTTTTGTGAAAAAGATGCAAAATTGAGGATATTATATAGGTAATTATATAACAAGAGTATAAAGAAATTTCCACTTTTGATGAAATTAAAAGTATAATAATAACTGAATCACTTTTAAAATTCTCTATTAATGAGAATATTATTATTATTATTAGTTAACATTTTGCTTAATTGGGGTTCAAAGTTAGTGTTCTGTATCACCAAAATCAATTTGCAAATTCATAAAGCATTTTAAAGAAAAATGAGTTATTCAACTCTGAGGTACCATCTCACACTCATCAGATTGGCTAACATAACAGAAAAGAAAAATGACAAATGCTGGAGGGAAAGTGGAAAAACAGGTACACTAGTGCATAGGTGATGGGGTTGTGGACCAGTCTAATCATTCTGGAAAACAATTTGGAACTATGCCTATGTATTCATTGATCCAGTTACTAGCTCTGTATTCCAAAGACATCAAAGAAAAAGGAAAAGGACCTATATGCATAAAAAATATTTATAGCAGCTCTTTTTTGCAGGAACCAAAAGTTATAAATCAAGGGGATACTTGTCAATAATAATATTCTGAATAAATTGTGGTATATAATTGTGATAGCATAGTATTGTGCTATAAGAACTGACAAGCAGCACAGTTTCAGAGAAGCCTGGGAAGACTTATATGAATCAATACAAAGTAAAGTGATCAGACCTAGGAAAATATTGTACACAGTAATAGCGATATCGTAATGATTATCTTCACAGTTCTTCAATAGTGTAAGACAATTCCAAAGGACTCACAAAGAAACATAAAATCCACATCCAGAGAGATAACTGATGAACTCTGAGAGCAGACTGAATAATACTATTATCACTTACTTTGTTTTTCTTGCTTTTTATTTTGTAACATGTCTAATCTAAAAATATGCTTTGCATGACCTCTCATGTAGAATTGGTATAATTGTTTGCCTTCTCAATGGAGGGGGGAGAAGAAAAATGGAAAGAGAGATAGTGAAGATAAAAAAATGTTAAAATAAAGCATAATTTAAAAAGAAAAATGAGTTAGTAAGATTGGAGGTATGATAGCGCTGAATTTGGAGTCAGAAAACCTTAATCCCTTCTCCTTCTTGTATTTCTTCAAAGAATATCTTTTTAATAAATAGTGCTACTCATCTCCTTCCCCCTACTCTCCTCTGTTCTTTTTAAATAAGCTATGCCCTTGTGAACCATATTTTGATCATGAACCAGATCCTTCCAACTCTCTGTATTAACATTCTCTTTGAAGTAAAATTGGTTTCCTTAAAATAGAATCGTTAGTTGCTTATTATTACATCATTTGTGCATTTGTATATAGAAATCTGGAAGTACATAGACTCTGTATAAAAGCGTACATTTTCAAGTGTGAAAACTCTTCGTATCAAAGGTCATTGTTAAAAGTCTGATATCCCAGATATAAAGGGAACTGATGAAAACTGACATAAAAATGACAAAGAGCAATTTCTCCAATAAACGAGGACACAAACGATTTTCAAAAGAATTGTAAACTATAGGTGACTGTATAAACTTTGAAAAACCTCAACAATGCTTTAAACCACTAATAATAAGAGAAATTTAAATAAAAATAATCTCTAGGTATCATCTTATACCCTAAAAATGGGCCATCGAAAATGGAAATAGTCAGTGTTGCAGGGGTTGTGGGAAGATAAGCACACTGATTTACTCCTAATGGGGCTGTGAAATGTTTCAACATTTAGATATAATTTTGGAATAATGCAATAAAAGTATCTAAGCTCTGTATATTCTTTACTCCAACAAGTACCCTACTGAGCATGTGCCCCAAGGAAGTCAAAGATAGAAACAAAGACTTAATATATAGGATGATATTCACAGTAATAATTTGTAGGATCACAGAACTGGGAAACAGTGGGTTGCCATTGACTGGAAAATAGCTAAATGAACCATAGCTAATGAAAGTAATGGAGTTTAATTTTGCCATGAGAAATAGCATATATAAGGGACGAAGAGAAACATGGGAAGGCTTTTTGAACTGATATAGAGCAAAGCAAGCCAAATGAGAACAACAATTACAACTGATACAATGATATTAAAGAACTATAAAAGAACATCAAAATCTGAGCAATTACAAAACCAGCAATGGTCCAGGAGTGATGGTGAAACAAGAGTTTCAACTCTTGGCAGAGAAGTGATAAGTGACTGGGGAAGAAGGTTGTATGCTCTGTACAACAGCCACTGTCAGGTATGTTTGCTGGACTATTTTTCTTTGTTACTAGGATGGGTTCAATTCCTTTTCAAAAGGAAGGATGGTGGAAGATTTGTAGAAATGACTGTAATATAAAACTAAGAGGTATTTATAAAATACTTTTATTATAAAAGAAATGGGGGGGGGAAATTTAGGCCCATGGATTTTAGTGATGGTTCTTTTCCTGGAATTGGTTTCCTATAAATTATTGTGCATCTCTGCTGTTATTCTTTCTACAATGTACCAACTACTTACAATGATCTATTGTGGTGGATATATGCAGACAGTTTTCTCCCTTGCCCCTTCAGTTTGTATTTATAATGGATGACCAACCCCAGGAATTTGGGACAATATTTTTTGCCTGTTTTTGAGTCTATTTCAGAAGTTTTCTAGGACCCATGATGAAAAATGTTATCTACATCCAAAGAGAGAACTGATAAACTCTGAGTGAAGACTGAAGCTTGCTTTTTTTCATTTTCTTTATTTTTCTCACGTTTTTTTCGTGTTTTCTTTTGCAACATAACTAATATGGAGATAAGTTCTGCATGACTTCACATATAAAATTGGTATCAGACTGCTTGTCTTCTCAAGGGGTACCATGAGGGGAAAAGAGAATTTGGAACTTAAAATTTTTAAAAATGGATACTAAATATTTACAAATTATTACTAAAATATTTAATGAGACAAAAATATACTTTAAGAAGAAGTAATTTTATAGGTGTAAGGATCTCCCAATAAGGAAACTAGATGAAGAGGTAGCTACGTGTTGTGGTGGACCTAGAATCAGGATGATCTGAATTAAAATCCAGTCTTATATGCTTAGTAGCATAGTGACCCTAGGCAAGTCACTTAACCTCTCTATGTCTCAGTTTACACATTTGTAAAATGAACATAATGATAGCACCTACTCTCTAGGGTGATTGTGAGGATTAAATGAGAAACTATTTTCAAAGTACTGTGCAAAAAACATGTTATATAAATTCTACTTATGCTAGCTGCCAATGCAGACCAGCATTGTTTAATAACTCTCCTATTCATTTATTCTGTAGCATAGTTTTTCTCTCTCCTAAATGATTAAGAGATCACTGAAGTCAGCTGCCAGGTCTTAGCTAATTTCTATAATCCAATATGCATTTATGAAGATCTATTTATCATGCCCCAGGGCCTATGCATATTAAGACAAAAGTCAGCCTGTCAGACAAGCATTCATTAGGCACCTACTGTGTGCTAGGCATTTGCCCTTGAGGATCTTGTAATGCATTGGGGAGACAACATGTACATATATATGATACAGATACAAGAAAATTGTAGAGAGTTGTGGGAGGGTAAGGTAGGGACAAGCATTATCAGCTTGTGGAATCAGGAAAGGCTTCTTGTTGCGGGTGGTGCTTGTGAGCTAAGCCTTGAAGAAAACTAGATTTTGGGAGGAGGAAATGAGGAGTGATTTAATTGTAAGAATGAAGGAAAGCCTATGTAAAGTCTCAGAGATATGAGTAATAGGTGTGAGAGACATTAAGAAGGTCAGTTTGGTAACACTATGGTGCTTGTGAAGAGGGGATCATCTAATAATGCTGGAAAGGCCCCAAAGGTTGGAGTCCAGTCAAAGGGCTTTAAATAGCAAACAGAGATTCCATTTGCTTCTGGCGATAATAAGAAGCCACTGGAGTTTACTGAGGAGAAAGTCACATGTTCAGAAAGGTACTTTAGGAAAATCACTTGGAAGTTGTATGGAGGATGGATTGGAGTGAGGAGAGGCTAGGAAGGGGGACCAGTTAGGAAGCTGTTATAGTAATCCAGATGAGAGAGCCTGAACATGGGTGGTGGCCATATGAGTGGAGGTAAGGGGATGGGATGGATATGAGAGATGTGGAGGTAGAGGGAGATTTGGCAGCTGATTAGGCAGGGCACGGGAGAATAAGATAGTGGCAGGAATGGACTGGAGCCAGTTCCTGTGACTTGAAAGAAGTGACCATTAAATTTTTAATGTGAGCATTTACACCCTAGAAGTCAACAAACTATAAATTGGGGCTTCATTTATTCTTTTACTGGTTACCTAGACTTAAGAAAGTGTTGATAATGCATATTAAACTTAAAAGTGTGTAATGCTGTCCCTTTTATCCAGAGGGTTGATTCTTAGACATTTACCAGCACACCCCTGAATGGTGGCTTCCCCCAGGGCTTAATATAGTGTAAGAAATAATTATTGAATCAATAGGTGAAGGAATTTTGGTCAAGTGTCTGAACAGCTCTGCTCTTTATTTCCCTCATTTGTAAAATGAAGCTAATAATCCTTATGCTACTTACCTCACAGAAAAAACATGTAAACTGTAAAACACTATCAAAGTAAGAGCCATTTGGGGCGGCGAGGTGGCACAGTGAATAAAGCACTGGTCCTGGAGTCAGGAGGACCTGAGTTCAAATATAGCCTCAGACACCTCACACACACACACACACACACACACACACACACACACACACACACACACAAACTAGCTGTGTGACCTTGGGCAAGTCACTTCACCCCAACTACCCTCTAAAAAAAAGCAAAAAAAATGTAAAAGCCATTTTTAGTATTTATTATTCATAAGACACTTATGAATAGAGATGAAGAGAAATATGTTGTTAGATTTTACTATTTTTATATCCATAGAATCATAGAATGTTAGAACTGAAAAGCACCTTAGGAATTTTCTTATCTAGGATCCTAATTTTACAGAGAAGGAAACTGAGGCCCAGAGGACAAATATGACTTTCCCAAGGTAACCCATTTAGCAAGTGGAAAAACCGGACTAGAACCTTTGTCTCTTGACTACTAGCCTGCTACTTTATCTACAATACTATTTTGCTTTCCAATAGAAAATAAAGTTAAAAATGTATGCAGGGTTCAAACCCATAACTTAACAATATTAGCAGCAAGCTCTAAAGAAAGTTGGCATAAGTAAAGTAGAAATTTCAAGATTTTTTCCTTGATAATTTAGAGAAAAACAAAACACTTTCTGGTTGAAGCAGAACACGTGCATGGTGAGGGAGTTGAACTTTTAGAATAAGTTTTTGCTTTGTTTTAAACTCTGAGATGAAATAGGAATTGTCTGACTACAAGGGATGTAGTAATGCCCTCTGTTACATCAAAGTGATTCCTTAATATTGTTTTATTAGGTTTGGTTGTTGTTTGAAGTTCTCTTCTTCATATTCAGTCAATCAATAATCATTTAGTAAGTGCCTATTACGTACCAGTCACTGTGAGCGGTGGGAAAAAGAAAAGTAAAAGACAATCCTTGCCCTCAAGGAGATTACAGTTTAATTGAAAAGACATACCAACTATGTCCAAACAAGTTATAGCCAGGACGAGATGGAAATAGCAAAAGGGATACAAAGGCGTCCTGTAGAAAGTGAGATTTTGTCTGGGATTTGAAGAAAATCAAAGAAACCAGGAGGCAGAGGTGAGGAAGGAGAACATTCTATGCACAGGAAATAGGCAGGGAATATGCCTGGAGTCAGTAAACAGAGCGTTTTGTACCTGGAAAAGCAAGGAAACTACTATCATTGCATCAAAGAATACATGGAGGGGATGGAAAGTCAAGTGTAAGAAGGCTGGAGTCTGGGGATGTGGGAAGTCAAGGAGGACTTTGAACATCAAACAGATTTTGTATTTTATCCTGGAGGATACTAGAAGGAAAGTTAAATGGTAAAATTTGTAGAAGTCTACACCAAAATGCTATTACTACAAGTTCTGTCTCTGACTTTGAGGTCGATTAACTCCACAAATTGTCTATCGGGGTAAGTATGCCACATCACGGTGACTAGGTGGTGCCACAGTGCATGGAACACCATGTCTTGAGTCAGGAAGACTTGCCTCTGTGAGTTCAAATCTGGCTTCAGACAGTTATTAGCTGTGGGACCTAAAATGAGCTGTAAAAGGGAATGGCAAACCAGTTCAGTATTTTTGCCAAGAAAACCCCAAGTAGAGTCACAGAGAGTCTGACACAACTGAAGCAACTGAACAACAAAACCACACCGGTCTAACTGATCCTAGGGCTGAGAGAACGGACAATGAAACTCCTATTTATTTATTTTTTTGCTTTTTTTTTTGAAGGGGGAAGGCTGAGTAGTTGGAGTTAAGTGACTTGCCCAAGGTCACATAGCTAGTAAGTGTTAAGTGTCTGAGGCTGGATTTGAACTCAGGTCCTTCTGACTCCAGGGCTGGTGCTCTATTCATTGTGCCACCTAGCCACCCCAGGAATGAATATTTCAATAATGTCTGATAACTCTGCCTGCCATTTCTTTTTTTTTAATAAATTTTTTTGTTTATTTATTTGTTTCTAATTTTCCCTTCCGCCCACAATTTTTTTACTCCCCAGATAAAAATAACCTTTTCTAGCCATCGCTCTCCTATGTGTATTATTATGTCCTATTATGTTAAGTTTTTGAAGGTGGAGACTATTCTTTTGACTTTGTATTCCTTGTGTTTAGCACAGTGTTTGGCACCTAGCACTTACAAAATTCCATTCATTCATTCACTCACCCACTTATTTATTCTCCCTCCAGACTCTGGGGTTCAGAGGTCCACAAACATGCCAGAGAGATTAGTTATACCCACTGGATCTAAACCAGAGAAGAAGCAGAGACTGTTTGTCTGGTCATTGAGGGGAAATTAGAGGATCAGGGAGAGTAAGTAGCAGTCTCTGGCAAAAGACTGCATCTGACCCTGGAACTTCTGATGAACTATGTAGTATGCTGCTGAGGGTATAGTGAGACAATATATTTTCACCACATTGTGACTGAAACATTTGGGGGGAATGAAGAATATCTCTCTTTGACCTATGGCTTCTGGGAGCAACTCTTCCTTGGGAAAACTGAGACTATAAACTTGTCCATTAGCGGAGGTTGTTGCTCCTGGGAATACAGAAGGTTAACACTTTAACCAAACATTAGAAGCTGCTTGGAGTATTAATAGTGCATCTTTTAAGTTCTATTTTTTTGGTGATAAATATGTTCTTATAATGATATATATTATATATAATCTTTTATATAACATATATATATACATGATATGTAATGATATATGATATATGTTACAATTACAATGACAGCACTTCACATAGCACAGTATTTAACACACATAGATGCATGATAAATGCTTGTTGATTTGACTTGCTTTTATTTTGGCATATATAAAAGAGTGGGAGAAAAATAAGACTCTTAATGAGAAATGAAGTATGAGATATATTAGGAGATTTTCCATGAATTCTGAGTATGGGCAAAGGAACTAACCAATTTGTAATAATCTATGAAATGTAGAAGGCAGACGATTTTACATTTTAAGCCCTAATGGAGAAATATTTAGGTTAAGGTGGAAGTGGGAGAGGTGCATCTCTGTTTAAGAAAATTTCCTGAACTATCTGTAGCTACAGCATCAGACTGGTACTTAACCAAACCCTCCTACTCTACAAGAGGGGATATATATACTACCCCTAAGATCACAATAAAAATCACCATGCTTGAGAGAGAAGTCCTGTAATTTCATATCTCTAAAACTGTTGCACAAAAGAAAGGGAACAAGGAAGACAGGACACTCAAAGAAGGCTGTAGGATAAAGGCATTCCCAAGGATGGAGGCCTGAAGAGGGTTTGCTTAGGGAGCCACAACTGAAATATTGTGCTACTCGTATTTGGCCCAAAGAAATAATATGAAATATTGAATTCCTGTACAGTATATAGTGCTGGGTATATATATATATATATATATATATATATATATGTATATATATATATATGTATATATGTACATATATGTATATATATATACACACACACATACATAAAGAAGTTGGCATATGTAAAGAGAAAGTTTTGCCAGAATCTTAATTTGAGAGATTCTTTAAGGAGAAAGTAGAGAAAATTGACTCTAAGTTGTCACAGTTAAAAATAAATATGGTTGATCCTTTTATTTGCCAAATCCTGAGTTCAAGGGTTTCTTAAATAGAGAATGACACACCACGCAAAATGGGGCCCCAATAATAGCTCATATTTATATAACGCATTATGATTTGCAAATCACTTTCCTTACAATAACCTTGTGAAGTAAACATTGCAAGTGTTTTGCAAGTTCCCATTTTACAGATGAGAAAACTGATACTCAGCAAGAGTGTAGAAAAAATACTCAGAAAAAAATGATCAGAAAAAAATACTCAGAAAAAAATGATCAGATCAGCATCATACAGCAATTAAGTGGTAGAACTGGGACCTGGCCCCAGGTCTTCAGCTCTACCTCAATACACCAGACTCTAATTTTCAAACAGTCACAGCTTTTGAACTGAAGACTCTAGGACCCATGCTAAAATTTAGATATACAAATAAAAGAGGAGGAAATATTTTTTTCTGTCTTGATTTATATGCTCTTTTAAAATGTCCTCCCATGCTTTGATGGACTATTGAAGGTTATTCTATGGCGGCCAGGTGGTGCAGTGAATAGAGCACTGGCCCTGGAGTCAGGAGGACCTGAGTTCAAATGTGGCATCAGACACTTAACACAAAAACCAGTTCCGTGACCTTGGGCAAGTCACTTAACCCCAATGGCCTTGCCTTCTCTCCTCCAAAAAAAGCGAAAAAAAAAAGAGGTTATTCTAATAAAGTGCTAGTTCTGATGGATTCTACTGATCTGGAAAGGTTTTGTCTCTTCCATAGTCTGTTGCTGAGGGTCTGGCTTAGCTATGTGTGATGAGAATTTGGTGCTGGCTAATGTTTTTCACCACTAATAAAAAGAAAAATAGTAGTGATTTGTGTCAGTGGAAGTAGTACTCACACCAAGGGAAACTCAAGCACCAATGTGATGTAGATACGTTTGTCTGTCTTGGTCTGAATTCTCTCTCCATTGATTTTTCCATCCCTTTATTATGATCCACTGCCATTTATTCTACAAGAGCATCTTTCACCACTAGCTAGTCAGAGAACAAAAATATTTTACAAGATAGGTTTTGTTCTTAACTACATAGCTTAGGAAGCAATCAATATTATCATAGGCAGGGAAGTGATGATTTTGCTTCTTCCTACCTTGCTGGCTGGAGGGATGGTTTTCCCATATCTACCGACAAATGATAACATGTCTGAGAAACCCCAGTACCCTGTCTGAAGAAAGCCCTGTGACCGTGGATGAGGAATTAGGGTGGATGAAAAGGCAAAATTGGTTTGGGCATCAGGGATGTTAAATTCTAGTGGTGGTTCTGGTACACACTGGCTGTGTGACATGGGCAACTCACTTCCCTCTGTAGAGCTTGATTTCCTCATCTGTAAAATTAGCATAGACCAGGCAGTCTCTTATTGTTCTTCAGTCATTTCAGTTGTGTCTGACACATCATGACCCCATTTGTGGTTTTCTTGGCAAAAAAATGAACTGGTTTGCCATTTTCTTCTCCAGCTCATTTTACAGAGGAGGAAATTGAAGCAAACTGGGTTAAATGATTTGACCAGGGTCACAATGCTAGTGTCTGAAGATGGATTTGAACTCAGGTATTTCTGACTTTGGGTCTGGTGCTCTACCCACTGTACCCTGTAGCTGATGATCTCTAAATTCCCTTCAAGTTCTGAAATTATGATTCTATGAAAGGAACCCTAATTCTAGTTCTGACATCAGCAGATTTGCAACAACAAATCTCAGGGGATAGTGAGTGGGGTATAGTGGTGTGCTGGTGAATGTAAGAAGAAAACCACACTTTTTAAGTTTAATATGAATTATAAACATTTCCCCATCACTTACTTATGTCTGAACAACCAATAAAATAATAAATCAAGCATCAATTTTTAGGGTTTGTTGATTTCTGAGGCATAAATATTCACCCTGAAAATTAACAATTGGGTCCCTGGGGCCAATACTTAGAATAAGCTGTAGTTCCAGTATACTTCTATTGGGAGGGAAGGAGAAGAGGAGAGTACAATAGTTGAGAGGAAAGGAAAGCAGAGGAGAGAAAAGTAGAGGAAAGTAAAGGGAGGGAGAGGAGAGCATAGGAGAGGAGAAAGGAAAGGAAAGGAAAAGAAAATAAAGGAAAAGAAAGGAAAGTAGAAGAGAGGAAAGTAAAATAAAAAGAGAGGAGAGGAAAGGAAAAGAAAAGAAAGGAAAGGTGAAAAGAAAGAGGAACATAGAAGAAGATGGTAGGGCAGAGGATAGAAAAGGAGAAAAGAGCAGAGAAGAGGAAATGAAAGAAGAGAATAAGAGAGGAGAGCAGAGCAGAGGAGAAGAAAGGAAAGAGGAAAGGAAGGAGATAAGCAGAAAGGCAATTGTCTTGGCTATTTCTAGTTTCCCAGCTGGCACCTCTAGTATGAATGTCTTCTCACTGTTATAAACCCAGGGATCAAGATGGCAGAAAATGAGCAGCATGCTATGGAGAAGCACCCACCATATTGGCCAAGAATCCTTCATTGCACCTCTTGGAATGGCCTAACTTGGGGCAATGGGTCCAGACAAGGGACAGAAGCCAGCCTGTTTGAAAGATCTTGTGTTCCTGCACGTGTTTGCTTTACTGTTGTTCTAGTGAAAGTTCCAATAAAAACACTTGGAGAGGGATTTTTTTCTCTAACACCTCTATTTTCTTCTATTGTCCATCTTACATGTTCCTTCTGGTATTTATACCACCAAGAAAATTTACTCATAGGTTCAACAGGTACTCCTCCCCCCATCCAATTCCTCTACATATACTCTCTGAATATATTAACTCAAGTTATCAAGTAAAATCTAGGCCTGGAAGGCAATGCTGGTTTCCTCCTCCAGAAAAATGTGCTAAAGAAAAGAGAATTTTCCTTTAAATAATGGGCCCTGTCAGGAAGCTTGGATTCCAACCTAACAATCCATAATATTGTGGCTCATTGTTTGGGACAACAGGGTTTAGGTAAGAAAGATTTGGAAACTCCATAGCCTAGCATTCAAAGTCTTCCCCAAGTTGATTTCTTCCCAGACATTTTGTTTTATTTTAGAGTATTCCCAATCATATGTCCTATGCCTCAATCAAATACTCATTGTCTATCATACGTTTTTATTGCTTTGTGCCCTTTTTACTTTTGCTCATGCTCCTACCTGCATTTGGTATGCCCCTTCCCCTCTCTAGACCTGTTAATAGTTTACCTTCCAGAATTCCAGTGTCTTCATGAAAGTCTTTCCTAATACTACAGCAGGAAATCATCATTTTTTCCCTCAGACTTTGCATCCTACTAGTGCAATGCCTGGCACATAGTAGGTGTTAATAAGTATGGTTGACTATTAAATATAAGTTCCTTGAGGACATGGGATATTTTATTTTCGTCTTTGTAAACCCCAGTGTCTTCCACAAAACCTGATGTGGTAGGTGCTAAATGCTTGTTGAATTGAACCACATTTTCTATCTTTTTAGAGTTTGTATCATTGTTCTGCACCATAGTTTCTGTAAATTTATCATCAATGTCAAGTAAGGCTCTGCTCTCAAACCTTGTTGTTATGTGGAGGTGACCCTGGGTTCTTAAAGGTTATGTAAGTGGAGCACAAATTCTGATAGGAACTACCAAGATAGATAGACTTTCAGTATGGATCCAGTAGAGAAATGAATGTCTGTCATCCTGGGATCAGTTTAGCTAAGTGAAAAGTACCTCATCATTAAGTTAGCTAGAGAGCAGTTGATTGTTTAGCCATCAATACTCTTGAAGACTATCAACTAAACTGTAATTAGCATTCTCTTAGTTAGCAGGGGTTTTTTTTGCTATAACAACAAATGTTTTTGAATATTCACATATATGTATATACATGCATCTATCTATCTATCTATCTATCTATCTGTCTGTCTGTCTGTCTATCTATCTGTCTGTCTGTCTGTTTTTCCCTCTTTCTTTTAACTCTTTGTAATATGTATCTATTAGTGCTATCACTAGGTCAAAGGGCATGCACAGTTTAGTAACTTCAGATGTAGCTCCAAATTGCTTTACTAAATGCTTGAACTAATTCACAACTCCACCAAAATGCATTAGCCTACTCATTCTCTCACATCTTATCATTATTGATTTGGAGCATTTTCATATGGTTGTTGACTACCTTGTTTTCTTCTTTTGAGTACATCCTATTCATATCCTTGGAACATTTATCAAATGGGAAATAGCTTTTTTTTTCTATTTACTTAAATCAGTTCCTTGTATGTCTTGGATAACAGACCAAATTAAATTTTTAAAAGATGTACATAGATGAAGAAAGTAAGAGTCGATAATATAAAATTAATTCCAAAATATGGTGTAGCTCCATAAGTGCAGTATAAGGGTCAGCTGACAAAAATGATAAGGATGAACAAAATATTTTTTAAACTTTCTATTTGTGAAAAAGATGTGAATCAGGGAAGATATAATATTGCTGCTTATGATAAACAAGAACATGGTAATAGAGAGACAGCAGAATTGTCCAGGTCTTATTTTGCTTCTCTTCTATCTGTCAAAGAGAATAATCTTTGTACTGGAAAGTTAAAAGAAAGGAAATTGATAGACATGATAAATAGAAAGATATTTGTAGAATATCTTTGGCTCTGGATGATTTCAAATGACTAGACCCAGTACATCTTCAGATATCTAGATTTTAGCAAAGCAATTAACAAAGTTTATAATAGTGCTCTTGCAAACAAGATCAATAAAATGAACTTGATGGCTGGTACACAGTGCTTTAAAAAGGTTTGTTGATCGATTGATTGATTGGGAAATGATTGACTGAAACCAAAACTCAGTAGTTAATGATTTGATGTCAGCTTTGAAGGATGTCTTGTGGAGTACACCACAGTGGTATTTGTTTGATCCTTTGCAAGATGGACAGGTCATAGAGGAAAGTTCTGACAAAAAGGTGATTCACTGGAGAAGGCAACTGTAAGCCACTCTAGTATCTTTGCCAAGAAAATCCCATGGACAGTATTAAAATGATAAAAGATATGACACTGGAAGATGTGCTCAGGTTAGAAGATGTCTAAAATGATGCTGGCAAGGAGCAGAGGCAACTATGAGTCATTTCAATACTAATGAAGCAGCTGGGCCAAAGCCAAAAGGAAACTCAACTGCACGTGTTAAAACAAAAGTCTAATGCAGTAATGAGCGATATTTGAAAGGAACTGGAATACAAGATCAATGAACCAAGATAAGCTAGATGTGGTCAAATAGGAGATGGAAAGATTAAACATTGACATCTTAGGTGTCAGTGAACTTGAATGGGTTAATTTAATTCAGGTAATCATTACATATACTACAGTGGGCAAGAATCCTTGAGAAGAAATGGAATGGCCCTCATAGTCAATAAAAGGATGAGAATAGCAGTGCTAGGCTATAATCTCAAAAATGACAGAATGATATCTTCTGTTTGAATGAAAGGAAAACTGTTTAACATAACAGTAATACAAATCTATGCTTTAATCATTGATGGCAAAGAGGCAAAAGTTGATCAGTTCTATGAAGACCTACAACATCTTCATGAAATAATACCAAAAAAGATGTATTCATTATAGAGGATCAGTAAGAAATTAAAAGTAAAGTGGAATAAGAGGCAATTTTGGCCTTGAAATACAAAGTGAAACAGGGTAGAGACTAAAAGAGTTTTGTTAAGATAACACATTGGTCATAGCGGACACTTTTTTACAAGCCAAAAGGTGACTCTACACATGGACGTTACAAAAATCAGACTAATCATATACTTTGAAGCCAAAAGTTGAGAAGCTCTATATAGTCAAAATTAAGACCCAGAGTTGACTGAGGTTCATGAACTTCTTATTGCACAATTCAGACAAATTGAAGAGAGTAGGGAAAACCATCAGATTGTAGAAGTATAATATGAATAACAACCCTCATGAATATGAAATAGAAGTGATGAATAGATTTAAGGGATTAGATCTAGTAGATAGAGTGCCTGAAGAGCCATGAATAGATGTTCACAATACTGTACAGGAGGCAGCAACAAAAAGAAGAGTGAAAAAGCAAAATGGCTGTCTGATGAGGCTTTACAAAAAGCTGAGGAAAGAAGGAAAACAAAAGGGAAAGGATAAAGGGAAAGATATACTCATCTCAATGAAGAATTCCAGAAAATAGCAAGGAGAGATAAGAAGGGTTTTTTTAAATGAGCAATGCAAAGAAAAAGAAGAAAACAATTGAATGGAAAAGACAAGATAGCTCTTCGAGAAAATTAGAGATAGCAGAGGAATCTTTTATGAAAAAGTGGGCATGATAAAAAACCCCAAATAGGCTGGACTTAGAAGTAGAAGAGATTAAGAAGAGGTGGCAAGAATATATAGATGAACTATTACAAGAATCATCTTAACATCACTGATAACCATGATGGTGTGATTATTGATTTAGAACCAGATCTTCCAGAGAATGAAGTCAAATGGGTCTTAGGAAGCAGTACTAACAATAAGGCTAGTAGAAGTGTTGGCATTATAGCTAAGCTATTTAAAATCCTACAAGACAATGTTGCTGAAGTGCTGCACTCAGTATGCCAGCAAATTTGGAGAACTTAACAGTGGCCGTTGGCTTGGAAGAGAGCAGTCTACGTTCCAATCCTAAAGAAAAACAATGACAAAGAATGTTCGAATTCTCAAACAATTGTGCTCATTACACATGCCAGCAAAGTTATGCTTAATGATTCTGCAAACTAAGCTTCAGCAATATGTCAACTGAGAATTACCAGAAGAACAGGCTAGTTTTTGAAGAGGCAGAGGAACTAGACACCAAACTGGCAATATTCAGTGGATTATTGAGAAAGCAAGTGAGTTCCAAAAAACATCTACTTTTGCTTCCTTGACTACACTAAAACTTTTGACTGTGTGGATCACAACAAAATGTGGCAAGTCTTCAAAGAGATAGGAGTCACAGATCATCTTACTTGTTTTCCAAGGAACCTCTATGTGAGCCAAGAAACAACAGTTAGAACTGAACATGGAACAACTGATTGGTTTAAAATTGGAAAAAAAGTATGACAAGGCTGTATATTGATTGTCACCTTATTTATTTAACTTATACTCAGAGTACATTGCGTGAAATGCCAGGCTCAATGAATCAGAAGCTAGAATTAAATTTTCTAGGAGAAATATCAATAGTCTCAGATATATAGACATATCACTCTGATGGTAGAAAGTGAAGAAGAATTTAGAAGCCTCTTCACGAGGGTGAAAGAGGAGTGAGCAAAAGTTAACTTGAAACTTAACATGAAAGAAAAACCAACAAAACTAAGATCTTAGCAATTGGTTCCCATCACTTCCTGGCATATAGAAGGAGAAGAAATTGAAACAGTCTCAGATTTTATATTCTGGGCTCAAAGATCACTATAGATAGCGACTGCAGTCATGAAATTAAAAGATGCTTGCTCCTTGGAAGGAAAGCTATGGCAAATCTGGATAGCATGCTAAAAAGCAGAGATATCACCTTGTTAACAAAAGTCTGTATAGTAAAAACTATAGTTTATCAGTTAGCAATGTATTGCTGTGAGAACTGGACTATAGGGAAAGCTGGGCACTGCAGAATTGACACTTTCAAATTGTGGTACTGGAAAAGATTTTTGAGAGTCCCTTGGAGATCAAATTGGTTAATACTTAAAGAAACTAATTCAGACTGTTCACTGAAAGGTTAAATACAGAAGCTGAAGCTTAAATACTTTGGCCAAGTAATGAAAATACAGGTAAAAGGAAAAGGGGATGGCAGAGGATGAGATAGAAAGAAAATGTCATGGAAACAATAAACATGAACTTGGACAGACTTAAGATAGTGAGGAGAGGAGGGCCTGGCATGCTATGGTTCATGGGATTTTGAAGAATTGGGTACAACTGAGCAACAACATACTTATCAGACTTGCAGATGATACAGAACTAAGAGGCATATCTAACAATTAGATGACAGCCTCCCCATCAAGGTGTGCCCTTTTGTCTCCCCACTTCTCCATTTCACTTCTTCCCAACCTCCCACTTTCCAGTTCTGGAACCATGTTCTGAACAATCAAACCAACTCTGCCATTGTTCTTGTATGGGGTGTTGTCAGTCTACTCTCCAATGGCACCACTCACCATCCATGTAATATTCTGTTTCCAAGTTGAAGGAACTTGTCAGTATATGGCATAATATTGAGGCTCTTCAATCACACTGTTTAATCTGGAGAAGAGAAAATGTGGGGGGCACATAATAGCTTTCTTTAAATACTAAAGGACCACTATGCAGAGGAGGGATTTGACTTGATTTGCTTAGCCTCAGGACAAAACTAGGAGCAATGGGTACAGAAGCAAATTGTGATTTGATATAAGGAAAATTTTTCTAACAATTACAGCCATCTCCAAATGAAATGAATGCCCTCAAGAGGCATAGGTGCCCCCTCATTGGAAACATTCAAGCAACTATCCCAGCTAGATATGTGATAGAGGGGATTTTTGTTTAGATGCAGGTTGACTTAATGGCTTCTGAGATCCTGTGATTCTGTGAATAACCTGGCTGCATACAAGAAAAAAAAACCAATTTGAATGCCAGTCATATTTCCCTGTTTTTCTTTGCTTTCTTTGCTTATGTATGGATTTGTTGGATTGATGTATTCAAAGAGGAAATAGCCAAAATGTCTCAGGTACTCATATAACTTAAATACTAATATGATTCCAGGTCTAGAATTGCTAAAAAACGGGATTACTCTTTGCACCAATTCCTTCTTTTGTTGCTCACTTTCCTCTTTGATGCCCAAGAACAAAAGCATCACCCACAACTGAGATTTTACATTCAGTGCTGGAAATCAAAACAGCTGATGCCTATTGGAATTCCAAGTATCAACTTTACCTGTTAATAGGAAACTGAAGTCAAGAGAGAGTGAACATCTCCAAACAACTCCCTGAGGAATATATTAAGATTTTGTGCGTGCTCAAGACCTTGCATCTGTATTCTGGATCTTTAGTGTGTCCTTATTTATTTGTTAAACAGTGTCAGGAAGCCAGTCTATATAGTTTATTGCTAATGCTAAGGGGGTGGTGCAATAATTTGAAGTTGAAAACGTGCAAGTTTGCTGGAATGGGTCCTTGGGATCAGGGATGTCCTGTCTGCACCACCAAGTTGAAAGGATTTGATTTAAATCATAGTGAGGCTTTGGAGCCCTTTGATCTCAAGGTAAGAGAAAAATCAATCAAGAGTGCAGCAGCACTTCAGTGTTAATTTTGAAGCTGAGATACAATCTAGATAACATGAGGTGGCTCATGGGGGAGATTAACACATTCTTTAAAAAAAAAAAACACCACCTCTGGATATTGGAACTTTGGATGGACTGAGCTGTCAGACTGTCAGGTCTCCAGGATGTCTCTTTCAATGTGAAAGCAGTAGAGTCCTGCAGCCCTAGATCTCTGGCCTCAGCTCACCTCCCACCTTGTACTGGTGTTTCTTAATTATTGCTTCCATCAAGTGCTCTTCTTTAATCAGAACTCAGTGTGAGCGGTTGTATGTGGTATAGAGCATATTTTCACTATTGACTCCCATGAATGAATGGATCAAAAGACCTTATCAAGTGCTTACTATGTACAAACAACTGTGCTGAGTGCCAGAGATACAAATATAAAAAGAGAGTCTGTGATCAGTGAGCTCACATTCCAGTGGTGGAGATAACACATATGGAAAGCTTCAGCTGAAAGGCAGATGGAAAGGCTGGGCAGTACATAGGGTGCAGTGGTAAAGCAGATGACAATACCTTTTCCTTAAGGTCATTTACATTGATAAAATGCTATCAGTTTCTGACATTGAACCATTTATCAGTGCTGAGGACTTTGTTGGCAAGAACTTTCTTTTATGTGTCCTCAATAAATGTGGTTGTGTAACTTTTAAGAGCAATTACCAGACTGCATCTCTGTAGGGTTTGCTTCCCAGGATGATGGCTGTGGACACTGGGATAGAAACATTGCTCTTCCAGAGGTTTTTAAAAATAATTTTTATTATTGTTATTTATTATTTATTTTTAAAAAAATATTTTTAGTTTTCAACATTCACTCCTCCCTAAGACTGCTTTCAATCTAATATGTGCTCCACAATACATTCCTATTAAACACATTTTCACATTAGTCATGTTGCATAAAAGAATTATAACAAATAGAGAAAATCATGAGAAAGAAAATAAAACAAAATAGAAAATATTCTGCTTTGTTCTGCATTCTAACTCTATAGCTCTTTCTCTGGATGTGGCTGGCATTTTCCATCAGTGCCTGGGAACTGTTTTAGGTCCTTGTATTGCTGAGAAGGGCTAAGTCTATCAAAATCAGTCCTTGCACACTGTGGCTGTTACTGTGTATAATATTCTCCTGGTTCTGTTCCCCTCACTTAGCATCAGTTCATATAAGTCTTTTCAGTTTTTTTCTGAAGTCTGCTTGTTCATCATTTCTTATAGCACAATAGCATCCCATTATATCCATATGTCACAACTTCTTTAGCCATTCCCCAATTAATGGCATCCCCTCAATTTCTAATTCTTGGACACCACAAAAAGAGCTGCTATAAATATTCTTGTACATGTGGATCCGTTCCCCATTTTTATGATCTCGTTGGGATACAGTCCTAGAAGTGGTATTTCTGGGTCAAAGGGTATGCACATTTTTGTAGCCCTTTGGGCATAGTTCCAAATTGCTCTCTAGAATAGTTGGATCAGCTCACGGCTCCACCAATAATGAATTAGTGTTCCAACAGTCCCACATTCTCTCCAGCATTTATCATCTTCCTGTTTTGCCATGTTAGGCAATGTGATATGTGTGATGTAGTAGCTGAGAGTTGTTCTGATTTGCATCTCTCTAATCATTAGTTATTTAGGATATTTTTTCATATGACTATAAATAACTTTAATTTCTTCCTCTGAGAATTGCCTGTTCATATTCTTTGACCATTTATCAATTGGGGGATGACTTGTATTCTTGTAAATTTGACTCGGTTCTCTATATATTTTAGAAATGAGGCTTTTATCAGAGACACTGGTTATAAAAATTATTTCCCAGTTTTCTGTTTCCCTCCCAATCTTGGTTCCATTGGCTTTGTGCAAAAACATTTCAATTTAATATAATAAAAATTATCCATTTTGCATTTCATAATGTTTGTTATCTTGTTAGGTCATAAATTCCTCCTTTCTCCACAAATCTGACAGATAAACTATTCTTTGTTCCCCTAATTTTTTATAGCATCAGCCTTTATACCTAGATCATGTATCCATTTGGACTTTATTCTGGTACTTCATATTAGACATTGATCTATGCCCAGTTTCTGTCATGCTATTTCCCAGTTTTCCCAGCAGTTTTTGTCAAATAGTGAGTTCTTATCCAAGAAGCTAGGATCTTTGGGTTTATCAAACAGTAGATAGCTACCATCATTGACTACTATGTCTTATGTACCTAACCTATCCCACTGATCTACCCTTCTATTTCTTATCCAATATCAAATGGGATTGATGATTGCTGCTTTATAATACAATTTAAGATCTGGTATGGCTAGGCCACCTTCCCTAGAATTTCCCAAAGGTTTTTGAGATTAGGGTTCTGGACTATCTCCATTAAAGTGATGGTGGTCAAGATGGTGGTGTTGGTGGTGGTTTGACTTGCCTTGGCATGTTATGCTTCCTGTCTCTCCCTCAGGGTGCCTTGTTGCTTCAACTAGGCTGACTTGCTTGTCTATGAATGGCAATTGGCTGGCAATTGGTGTGTATGGTTGACCCTTTTCCCATAGGAGCTGCCTCCTTAAACATTCTTCTCCCTGCTACTCTGTCATCTTAACTCCACTCCATATAAATCTGTCCTTGAATACATGTGGTACTCATTGTGAATTCTTGCAGGAAACTACAGCAGAGGTATGAAAAAAGAATGTCTTAAAATTGACTCTGGGCGTGAGGCTAGTAAAATGCTAGAAGGAAAGTTTGTTTGGTGCTGATGGCGGTGAAGAGAGAAAGGAGGTCTACGAAGAGAGACAGGGGACTATAAAAATCTAAGACTGTTTCTGTGGCACAGGCTTGTATTCTGGCATTTTAAGGAAATTGGTGATTTTTTTTTACTGTATGACTCCACAATCTTCCCTACCCCTTTCAAATTCCTGTGTTTTATCTGGATAGCTGATAAAGCAGAGTACCTGATATTTACAACCTGCAAAGTTATTTTTCTGCCTGGGGGTATTTTTATCCATGAGGGAAAAAGATGTCTATTTCTGTAAATCTCCAACATTACATGCATCAGAGAGCTAAAGGAAAAGATTTTTATCCTCTTGAGGCAAATGCAAATAACTCCAGTTCCTCAGCTCTTGTTTAAAGCTACCTCATAAAGTGAGTATCAAAAACAAGCTTCTGAAATAGATTGGTTAGCACTGGCTAAAACTGTATTTGGGTATATACACATCCATATATGTGTATATACATGTATATGTATACATGTATATACACACAAATACACACACAGGGATATACTGCATACAACTATATAGTGTACACATTGTGAAGGATTTGAGGAAAAGTCTGATGGAAATGTGTAGGCAAAGAATAAAATACATTAAAAATGGATGGTCAAAGGGAAAATATCTATCAAGTCATTTCTTAGAAGAAGCAAATCACAGGCACTTGAGCACAATTGTCTTCCTTCCCTTTCCCTTCTGGATAAGTTTATTTAATACCACTGATAATACAGTAAATCCTCAACTTTTGCAGGGGATAATGTTCCTAGAAAATGGCACAAAAGTAAAACACAAATGTTGGTACATTGAACCTATGAGAAAAAGGGCATTAGGTTCCTTCAATCACAAAAAAACTGTAATCTTTAACTAAGGATTGCCAAAAATACATTTTTGTATATGATTCTTTATAATAACACATTAATTCTTATAATATGCACTTTTCCTAATACGGTAACCATTAAATAACCTATAAAATGCAGTACACAAAATAAAATTGGTAACATGCAAAATGTTTTTCTTGCTATTGATTCCCTAGAATTCTGTGACCTTTTGTGCTAAGATCTCAATAAAAACCATCGATTTCAGACAATATTTACTTTTTATAACACATGAAATCTACAGTACCATAAATACCATATAGCAAATAAAATTCTTAAAACTGAAACACTTTAAAATCTGAATCTTACCTTATACTCTGTCAGAAGGCAGGGTGAGGCCATTGTACTGTATATTGTACTGCTGCAAACTTCTCTACCTTGGCTCCCCTCTAAAAACCAAGATGGGGGTTGCTAGGACTTTAGTCGCTGTTGTTGGAAGTTTCTAAGACAGGTGAGGTCTCAATATCACCTCTTACACTCTGTCCTTTGTGACTGGCAGATGGTGTTGGAGATCATGAAGAATGCATCAGTTTGAAATAATCTATTGGTGATGTCTGCTTCTGCATCATTTGAGATCCTTATGGGTCTCCCTACTGACAGTGGCTGCAGACATGCCCGAAAGTTTATCTGACACCTTTATTTTCTCACTAAGCCCCATAGCTGACTTTGTACACCTGGGTTTAGAGCCTAAAGCACTTGCTCTACACTTTGGGGGCATAATCGCGACACAGAATTTGAGTTTAAAGGTGAACAATGAAAATATGCAACAAATGAATGTGGAGCTCTTAACAATGGTAGACTGAACAAGACCAGTAAAGTACCTAATAGGATACCAGCCACTCTACAAACTGCATAGATGTTTTATGGGAAATGAGATGCCTGCTGGACCATTGTGAGCTCCTGGAAGACAGGTTCCATATTTAGTCATTTTTCCATCTGCCCCCTGCCTAACACAGTTTTTAGTAATATATAAAACAAAGTATAAAGACTAAATATATATTTGTTGAAGTAGTAATAATTCTTGGTTTTTGTATGGTGTTTAAGAGCTTATGCTGTGCTTCCAAATATATGCATATATGTACATATATGTGTGTATATGTATAAATGCGTATATATATATATATATATACGTGTGCGTAGACACACACTACATTATTTAAAAAGCTGAAAGGACATTTTTGACACAATAGGAGTTAAACTTCTTATATTGCTGACATACTTCCAGCCAGAGGTAAATTGGTTTGTTCATGAACCCTAATGCTTGCAGTTTGTCTGGTCCTCTAAAATATATCCTGGAAATTCTCGCTCCCTGCTTAGTTTTCTTTGCTCTCTTATCCCTCTCAGTTGGTCATCATTTTTGAGGCTTTTACTGGTGTGTGTGTGTGTGTGTGTGTGTGCGTGCGTGCATGTGTGTGTGTGCGTGCATGTGTGTGTGTGAAGGCTTGAGGTACTTTTGACAGTACTACAAAAGGTTGAACCAAAGATTCTTGGAGAAACTGAGACAGCCAGTCCGTAAGCCCTGACTTGCTATGATACTATTTTGCAAAATAAGATTTCACCATCTCCAGTATCTCCTTCTGGAGTACTTAAAGATGCAATTAGTCCCACCCCAAATCCCATCCTCAAAAGCCTTTCCTTAAACTTTGACTTCATCCAACTATAATACCATTTACTTGTCTATAAGCTCAGAGGTAGGAAAACAAATTAGACTCATCCAAGCAGAATGTGCTCCTCTCTATAAAACAGCTGGAACTGCCCTGATTCTGGGACTGCTACCAAGTTTTGCATGGAGTGAAGATGGGGCTAGGAGTTCCAGCAAAAACTTGGTGTGACAACGTAGCAAGTTGAAGATCTCGGAATATTATCATGAACTCCTTCCTCTTGCTCTGACCTGAGTACCATAGTGCCTGGGGCTCTCTGACTTCACTATTGCTTATATTCCTTCCTTATCTTTTTCTTTCCCATTTTGAAGTTCTCAGTCTTGCCCCCAGTTAGGGGAAAGTTGTTGGCAGGTTAGTCTAGTATGGAGGTGTCAGTCTTGGCCTTGTAGGAGAATAGTCAATTTCCCCAGTTTTAGAGTGGCTTTCCCAGTTTGAGAGCTAGATATTGTCCTAATATGCATCCTTTACTCCCCTTTCCTCCTTCTCTGTACTATCTTGGGTTTTTTCAGTTAAACCATGTGGCCTTCCCTTAAATACCAGATAAAAAGCCGATTTTTCCAGCACTGAAGGACTCATAGGATTTATGTACAAATTTTCTTTAATACCAGCAATAGATTCTAAACATATATATGTATATATATACACACACAATATATATATATAAACATACAAACACACAAATAAACATTTACATATAATTTTTCTCATGGTTATTTTTCTATTAGATTTATTAATTTTTGAAGAGGTACGTTAAAGTCATCTTCAAATTATTTTCTTACTATCAGTCTTTTTTGCATTTAAGGTAGCTTTTCCTTTATTTAAACACTACATCATTCAGTACATATATATTTAATACTGATGTTGTTTCATTTTTAGAGAGATGCCTGAGGCTGTGACATAGGCCCAGGCTCCCTCCTTCCGACTTACTATATTTTTCATTATCTGTGGTATCTTTAAGCATAATCATGCATTTTCTCTAGTTCTTGACTGTTTTTCCTCTCACTGTTTTCTTATCTAAAATTGGGCTTACTCTGCTGGCTTCTTCTTGTTGGTGCCTAAAGCATATTATATTTTTTCTGATCCTTTTAAAAATTCTTTATATTTTAAGTATATTTCTCATATAAAACAAATTGTTGTGCTTTCTAATCTAACCCAAGGCCTTATTGCATTGTGTTTAGAATGCTGGACCGGAAGTCATGAAGACCTTGGTTTTTTTAACCTGCCTCAGACACTTACTAACTGTGTGACCCTGGGTAAGTCACAACCTTCAGGAGGTTCAGTTTTCTTGTCTGTACAAGAGCACATATTTCATAGGATTGTTGTATCAAATGGGTGAGGAAGAGGAGAGAATAAGCCTTTATATAATACCTACTATGTGGCAGGCATCGTGCCAAGTGCTTCATGATTATTATTTCATAGAATTCTCAAAATAAACTCTATGAGGTAGGGGCTATTATTATCCTTATTTAACAGCTGAGAAAACTGAGGCAAACAGATTAAAATAATGACACACAAATGATCATTGGACTTGAACTCAGCACTTCCTGACTCTAGGCCTGTCATTCTATCCACTGTGCCACCTAGTTCCCTCTAGTCAATGAATAAATTTATATAAGTAAAGCACTTTCCAAACCACAAAACACTATGTAATCAAGCAATTATTATAATCCATTTTGCCCCTTTAGCCCATTTTATGGATGAATATAGATCTTAGAGGTTGAAGGGATCTCAAAGGTCCTCTACTCCAACACTTTCATTATTTAGATGAGGAAACTGAAGCTTAGCTATGGGATATGACTTGCCTATGGTTACCCACATAGTAAGGTGCTACAGAGTTAAGGCTTCAATCCAAGGTTCTGTGATGTCAAACGTAACTTTTTTCAGGGTGGCTAGGTGGCGCAGTGAATCGATCACCAGCCCTGGAGTCAGGAGGACCTGAGTTCAAATCCAGCCTCAGACACTAAACACTTATTAGCAGTGTGACCTTGGGCAAGTTGCTTAATCACAATTGCCCTTCTTTCCCCCCTGCCAAAAAAGAAGAAAAATACCAAAAAAACAAAAAAAATCCCATAACATTTTCCCACTAAAACTCTATGCCTTATGTAACTGTCAAATTTGTTTATTTCCATCAAAATTTATTATAAAAAATGAAAGACCAGGTGACAGAGCCAAGATGGTGGAGTAGAAATGGGACTTCCCCGTGGCTCTGGCTTTCACCTCCTCCAATATATGTAAAAGTGACTCTAAACAAATTTTAGAGCTACAGAACCCACAAAGTGACAGAGAAACAAATCTTCCACTGAAGGCAGCCCGTCAGGCCAGCAGGAAGAGCACTGAGCAGAGAGTCAAGCCCAGCCCTGTGTGAGCCATGGTTTTGGCCCGAGGGCAGCCCAGACCAGCAGTGGCCAGAGCAGATTTCAGGAGAGTGAAACACCAGCAGCTGTGGCAGTTTCCAGACTTCTCAACCCATAAATTCCAAAGACAAAGTAAAAGGTTGGTGGAAATCCATCTTGCCTTACTAGAAAGTTGGGGGTGGGGGAAGGGGGAGGATATAAGAGAGTGTAGATTGGGGAAAGGAGTATTCAGTGGGCTAGCTATTTTGGGGTGGGGGGAAGGGGAAAGATGGGGAGAAAATTTGTAACTCAAAATCTTATGGAAATGAATGTTGAAAACTAAGAATAAATAAATAAATTGAAAAAAATGTTAATGAAACACCATAGCTTCATTTCTTTGAAGCAATTTGATACCATTTCCCTCCCAGATATGTTGCCCTCTTTTCACTGCCCATTCTAAGCCTATAAATCCCACAATTTCATCCTCTTTGTCTCTATTTTCCCTCCCTCTGTTTCCGTGTCTAACTTTGTCTCTGTTTCTTCTCTGCCTGTCTGCCTCTCGTTACTCAGGCTCCCCCTTCTATCACCTCCATTACTCCATCTCTTTATTTGAATAGACTGATCTTATTTGATGGCTTTTGCTTATAAACATTCTCCTATGATCTTCATATAAGGTAAGATTTCTAAAAGACAACAAACAACCTTTCCCTCTCCTCTACCCAGCACAGACAGGAGTGTGGATCCACATTTTGCCCATCTCTACTAGTTCTACGTTTTTATTTGCCTCATTTTTAGTACTTTATTCTCAGAAATGTTAAGTTATGAAAGAGGAAACATGACACAATGAATGGAGACCTATATCTGGATCTGGAGGACCTAATGAATACATTGACTGGAATCCCTGGCACATTTCAATTTTTCACAGCTAACCTTCTGTGTAGTGAAAATGATGACTGCCTCACGCACACACACACACACACACACACACACACACACACACACACACACACACCCAACGAGCTTACCTGTCTAATGACAGACTAATCTTATCTTCTAAACTACTTCTATTACAAATGCTGCTGGTTCAGACACAGTTTTCCATCAACCTCTTCTCAGATAGATGGACTCCTTGGTTTCATGTCACTAGGCAGTCCCAAGGTCATTTGAAAAGGATCCCTGGTGATGTGACTGCAAAACCCAGGGGCAAATTTGTTTCCCTCACTCCCTGCTGAGACTTATAATTTCTTCGGTAGAGTACCTGTACACAAATGTGTGCATGCACACACACGTGCACACCTAGAAGATCCTTTTGTAATAAGGATAACCTGGTTCAGTAGTTTGATATGCTAGAAGATGGGAAGAGTTTGAAAAAAAAACCCAGAGACTCAGGAAACACTAATAGGAACACCAAGGATTTGGTTACTAAGAAAAATTAGAATGTTCTCTTTACAGAATGCTATGTCTACTAAATGTAGTGATGTGGGAAATGAAACAGAATTGGGATGTGGGGAAAGCACAAATATATAACCTTGTATCCATGCTAAAGAGATTAAAAACCTTAGTAGTGGCATCTAGGACCATAAATAGGTAGGATCACACTGGGATTTTGGCCCATGGCAAAGATGAAGAGTACCTTTCTCCCCAATCTTGGGTCCTTCCTTTCTTTTTCCCTTTCCCAATGATGTACTCATCCCTTGAAATACTTTTATTTACTGCCTTGTAGGCAACCTTCCCATATACCCAGAGATACACAACCACAAACCTCTTTTTTTCCTCCTTAGTTGTGGTCCATTTTTCATCAGCTGTTCCAGGACATTGTTTCTTCCCCATGGCAGTTATACCCAAGTTGAGCCTCTCTCTGCTGCCACCATCCTCTACCTCAGGTGCAGAAATTGCTAGGTTCGACTTTGGTACCAACAGAAGGATGGCAAAAGCATCCATAAAGGAGTAGAGAATACCTCCTCTGTTCTTTCAGGACATGTCATCCCAGAAGGAAGCTGAGTCTTTCATAAATGCCATTTAAATAATGTACGATTTCTCCAACAAATACTAAGTTGAGACAATGTGCACATATTTTCAATTGCTTATTAAATGAATCCTGTTTAACATAAAATTGGAGAATTCATTTACTTGAATAATGCCCTCACATAGGCCAATTTTCCTATTTGCCTTTGTAAAGGGCTATTTCTATATGGAAGAAGAAAATTCATTTCTCCATCTATTCTTCACACCTATAACTTTCATTGTCCCCTTTTGTTTTAGGCTTATTTTTATCCCCGCAATGGGATACCCCTAGTATATCTGGGGTTATATTAAAATTTAATAATGATTTTTGGTCTTTCTTGAAGACTTTTTTTTCTTATTTCTGTATCATACTACCTTCGTATAAGAGACAGTAGCTGAGAATTCCATTATGAATCTTTTTATGGGCAATTCATTCTTTTCTTTCCTATGCCTCAGTATGATTCTTTTTGCAATCATTAGATGACAGGTGATCCAATTCAGCATTTCCCCTGGAATGTGTTTAATGTCCAAAGCATCTGATAAAATACACATGGGACTCCAAGTTTCTACTTCCCTCGGGTGCATTTTCAATTATGGGTAGTAGAGTGCTTGGACTCTCCTGTGCCCCTAGAATGTTTATAATCGCCCACAATAGCTTCAGAGTTCCAGCTGCTTTTGTCATCACTCTAACTAAGGAGACGCAGGTGAGCCAGTGAGCAACAGAATTCACATGGGGTTTAACTGTGGTTGCTTAGGATTACAGTCATTGTTAAAACTTCTCACAGTTTTTCGCTTTTATTTTGATTTTATTTTTCCAAACAATAACAAAAGGTCAATTAGCCAGGTTTGTTTCTTCTCCCACCACTACAGGGGCCTATCAGATAAAGAATAAATTAAAATCTCATAATTTATCTTACAGTTTAACTTGGATTCAATGGGATTGGGAAAATGAGACCTTCCAGAAACTGCTCTCCTATCTTTTCTCACTACACTTAAGCCATGAATTTCTATTTGCCTCTATCTTTAGGCTCCATTTTAACCATTTTTAGGGACTGGTTCTTAATTTTACTCTAGTAAGAAATATAGAAAAGCTTCTCAGCTGAAGCAAAAGTAGTCTCTATAAAAGTCTCTCTTTTTTACATTTAATTTTTTTATTCTTAAAAAATATCAAAAACCTCCACTCTATCCAAAATTGTATGTGAAATTTTGTCTATTACATGCAGTTTGCTTTCATTTTGTAAGTATAGAAAAAATTATTATTTTACCTTTAAAACTCTTCTGCTTACCTATTTCCTTCTGAACTTCTTTCTATTGTCTTATGTATATTTTTTAAATGCTCCAATGATGCTCTTTTTGCAACTCTATTTTTATCTCCCGTCTCTTTCTGGTCCCAATTCTCTCCAAGTTAAAAAAAAAAAAGAAAAATAACTTTAAGAAATATACAAAGCAAAGCAAAACAAGTCCACATATAAGCCACATGCAAAAATTTATGTTTTGTCCTATATCTCAACTCCGTCATCCCTCATTCAGGAGGAGACTGTGTCATCACCGTCTTTCTGACCTTGTGACTGATTGTTGTACTGAAAGGAGTTCGTAAGTCTTTCAAAGTTGTTATTTTTACAATTTTGTTATTGTATAAATTGTGCTTCTGGTTCTTCTTACTTCACTTTGCATCAATTCATACCAGTCTACCCTGGTTTTTTGGAAACCAGAGCTTTCTTAATTTCTTATGGCACAAAAATATTCCCTGTATTCATCTGGCATAATTTTTTCCAGCCATTTTCAAATTGAGTGCCCCTCTTTGTTTTCAATTTTTACTTCAATAGAAAGAATGGCTGTGAATATTAATGTACATATGAGTCCTTCACTGCTTTCTTTGACTTCTTTATGTTATAAGCCTAGTAGTGGTATCACTGGGTCAGAGGGTAAGCACATTTAAATGACTGGATCATTTTATTTTATAGCTCCACCAACAGTGTCCAGTGTGACTATCTTATCAATTGTAATTTTCCCTTTTTGTTATCTCTGCCAATATGATAGGTGTAAGATAGAACCTGAGTTCTTTTAATTCACATTTTAAAAATTATTAATAATTTGGAGCATTATTTACTAGGGCTAATTGTAGCTTGAATTTCTTCCTTTGAAAAATTGTCTAATTATTTCTCTAAAGGTCTTTCTTACTACTGATGTTCTCTGCTGGTGGTCCAACTCTTTGCCCTGATTCTGACCCCTTTGCTACACATAACTCTTACTTTCTATTCTCTTGCCTAGGTTCTTGGCATTTTAGAGCTACTGAAGGTAATCTTTTGAATCTTCATTAGTGTAATAGATATAGAAAAACCTTTGAATAGCTTTAAGTAAAAAATATTATGGATCTATCAATCAACAAAAATTAATTAAATGCATACTATGTGCCAGGTACTGAGGACATGAAAACAATTAGACTTTGGAGATAAAAAAGATGAAAATGAAATAGTCTCTGCTTTTATGGAAATGATATTTTCTTGGGAAAGTCAACTTTCATATACATTTGTATGTATATATACATATATGTATACATACATATATATGTATATATATATATATATACACAGAGAGAGAGAGAGAGAGAGAGAGAGAGAGAGAGAGAGAGAGAGAGAGAGAGAGAGAGAGAGAGATACGTAGATAGATTGTTCTGTGATTTCTCTGATATAGGGAACCTCATGGTGAGGAAACTCCTTTTATCAATGTGGCCTGTATCATTTCAAAATTTTACAGTCTTAAGCACTTAGCACAGTGTTGAACGCAAAGTGCCTAGTGCAATAAATGTTGATTGATTGATTGTGTTAATTAGACCCTTGAGAGGCCAAGTGAATTTCTTAGGATCACACAGTCTGTATGTGTTAGAGGTAGGACCTGAATCCAGATCATCTGGACCCTAAGACTAATTCTCTAACTGCTACACCATGCTCTGTCTCTCTCTGTCTCTATTACTCTGCATTTCTGTCTCTCTGTCTCTGTTTTTGTCTCTTTCACACAAGTTTACACTTAATCATAGGGCACTAGCAGTTGGGGGAATTAGGAAAGATTTCATGTAGAATATAGTGCTTGGACTGGACCTTGAAAGAAATAAGGGATTCTGTGAGACAGAGCTGAGGAGGTAGAGCATTGTAATCATGAAGACACACAAATGAAAGGTAGGGTGTTGGCTTTGAGTAAGAGCAAAAAGACCAGTTTGACTGAGTCACAATGTGTAGGAAAGGGAGTAATGGAATAGATATATCTTCTATTCCTGAGACAGGAGTGGGATCATCTTGATAGAGCTCTTGGAAAGACACAAAGAAGGCTGAATTGATTGGGGGTGAATCTAGCGATGAGAGTTTGAAAATGACATGAAGAAGCTACTGGGCAAGGGAAAAGATGCTAACATTGGTGATCAAGTTTGGTGAAGGGATAAGGCATCTTACAGTGTAACATTACAGAAAGACCTTATGCCTTTCAAAGAACATTTAGCCCACTATCTGTGGCTGACCTCTACATCATATTATCAGTTGATTGAGAAAATAACAATAAAAATTAATATTTATATAGAGTTTTAAAGTTTGCAAAGCACTTTCCATAGAGTATCTCATTTGATCCTTTTGAGAACCTGGTAAAGTGGGGTGCTATTGTTTTCCCCATTTTACATGTGAGAAAACTGAGGCTGAAAAGGGTTCTGACATCCATTGGCCCCACTGCTATTAATGTCTGAAGTTTCATCTCCTGTGCTCTATCTGCTAAAGCACCTAGTTGTTTAAAAAAAATTAAATATGAATTCAGCAATTCTTTTAAGGTCTATATTTATGAATTATCATAGCATCCATATACATTTGAAAGAGTAATATATGCATATGATTTATTCAGTCTATAGAAGATACGTTTGCTTTTTTATGGATTTACAGATGCTTTGCAACAATTCTATAGCTCCCCACAGATAACCCCAAAGTAGGTGAAGATAGTTCTACCTTTTCCACATGGATATCCAGGGACCCTTTGTCAAATGCCTTGATGAAATTAAAGAATCATATATCTATAGGAATTCCTTGAGCATCCTAGTAATTCTGTTATTATGAAATAGGATTAGTTTGTGTAAAGCCAATCAGCAGTAGATTCCTGAGAGAATGCTACTGTGAACAGCTTTTAAGATTCGGATTACACAGTATTAGTGAACACTCTGTTTATTCCATTACAAATCAAGATTCAGTACAATGTTCACAGTATCAACAATTTACAATATCATATACAATATTTAGAACAAGGAAAGTCTCAATATTATATCTTATTACAGAAAGGAACAAGGAACAAGAGAAGAATAACCTGGTTTCCCTAAGGGAGAAACCAGCTTCACATTTAAAGATTCAATCAATCCAGCTAAAGATTCAATCAATCAATTAACAAAAGGAATGACCTAGTTTTCCTAAGAGGGAGTTGATTCAATCAACAATTCACAATATACTGATCTTC
>CM053599.1:76344802-76368208 GCA_028646575.1 Pseudocheirus occidentalis
CAGAGTTCTATACTTAGCCCTAAGTTACTAGGTGCTACTTAGCCCTAAGTATCTGTTCTGCTTAGCTCTAAGTATCTGATCTACTTAGCCCTAAGTATCCTATCCACTTAGCCCTAAATATCCAACAAATTGATTACCATTACACTTTGTCATGACTTGTCTTTGATGGGCATGGATAACTCTTAGAGATAGAGCATGGGCCTATGATTTCATTAATACTCAGAGGGAAGTCCCAGGTGAAGAAACTCCTACCAATGCAGACTGGCACCTTATCTGCAACTTGGTCTTAGAGAGTTACTTAAAGCACTAACAGGTTAAATGACTTGCCTAGGGTCACACAGCTAGCCTGGGCCTGAGCTAGGACTTGAATCCAGATTTTCTAGGTTTTGAGGCCAGCTTTCTACCCACTCTACCAAGATGGTTCTGTTTTATCGTAGTAGTTATAATTTTCATTTCTATGTGCTTATAACACCTCTCTTTAATAATACTGTTAAATTTTGCCAAGAATCAAGGTCAATATCAGTAACTATAAAGAATCTATGCTCTTTTACTTTGGAAGATTATGATAAATTTTTCCTGCCATCTCCAGTCATATAGTACTTTCATATTTTCTATGACTTTTCAAAGATGACTAGCATCATTTCAGTCATCACATCTTTTAGTCTGTCATTATCCTAGGTAATTTGAAGATAAAGAACCACGGTTCAAATTCCATCTCTGACGCATACTACTTATGTGACTTTAGACAAGTCATTTAACTTTTTCTGGGTTTAAATCTTATTTATAAAATGATAGAGTTGGACTGTGAGACTTTGAAGGTTACTTTCAGTAATAAATCTATGATCCTATGCAGTTTGAACTTGGATACTTAAAATTATTGCATGTTCATGGTATTCTCTTTAATATCTTAAATTTATCGTGGATTTCTTTTAACCTTCCATCCTTATAGACTGTTTGCCTTGGTAAAGAAAATGGAAGCAAATTAAAAACCAAGTAGTACTATCTCTTTATTATGGTCAGTTATCTCATCTGCCCTGGGCAGCTATCATACCCTTTCTTTAATGGTTCTTTTAAACTTATCACAACTAGAAAAACTCTTTTAGTTGTTCTTCCCAATTATCACTAGATAGAATTTATTCTGAGCTTAAAATTCTTGACATTGTACTTAGAGAACAATGAATGCTACTCTTTTGTATTCATATTCAGTTCACAACTTTGTTGTACTTCTTGTACATGTTTTATTTTAAATCTAAGTTAATTAGTGAGTTTCCTGTGCAATCACACCAGCCCATTTAAATATCCCTTCTTTTTCATCCTCAGAGGAATCATTTATATTAGTTAAATCAGAATTTTTTTTTCAGAGCATTTCATTCTTTTTGGGTTGACTTTCCCAATAGAATCTTAGGTCATGAGATCATTTCTATCCTTCCCCTGAAAGCTTTGAAATGTCTTTTCTCAAATTCTAGGGTATATATCAAACTAGTACCAAATTTCTCTTCTTTACTAAGAAATATGAGATATAGTTTCACTATAATTTCTACTTTATCAACCAGTTCCTCTGCATTGACTACAATCATTTTAGAATAAATTTCCCTTACCATTTTCTCCAGCTTTCTGTTATTAACATAGGTTGAGATTTATCACTTGTTTTATATATATATGGAGCAGAGATTTGAAGTATTTGAATTTACTCACTACTATTACATATTTGTTATCTGTTTTATGAACTTATCATCAATTTTTTCCTTCTGGCTGGGCAGTCTATTGTTCTTCCTCTATTATATAACTTCTGCTTCTCCTTCCAACCATCTTCTAAATGTTCTGTACCATTAGTTACATGATAACATCAAGTTTATTGGTAATCCCTCCTTTCTGAAATTACTTCACATTTTGTTTTTGTATTTATGTACTTGTGTATTGATGTAACTTATGTACTTTGTATGTTTTATTTTCCTGAATAGGCATCATTTTCTTTGTTCTTTAAATTTCCGTAAAATAATGTAAGAAAAAGATGATTGCACATGAAACTACAAATCTATTGTCTACAACTTGCTATTCCCTTTAAACACATAATAAAATTATCATGTAAATTTTATGCAATCATGTAAAAAGGATAGATTTAGAGATAACTGCCTTAGACACAAATAAGAATACATATGTGAAATTATTCCATACATGTTTCTATTTATCAATTCTTTCTCTGGATAAAGATAGCATCTTTCTTCATACATCCTTTATAGTTAATTTGTGTATTTATAATAGTCAAAATGACTTATTCATTCAAAGTTGTTCTTAAAACAATATTGCTGCTACTATATATAATGTTCTTTTGGTTCTGCTAATTTCACTTTTCATTATCTTCATTATCTTGTTCAAGTCTTTCCTTGTTTTACCAAGATCACTGAGCTCAATATTTCTTATAGCACAGTAGTATTCCATCACAATCACATACTACAACTTGTTCAGCCATTCCCTAATTGATGGGCACCACTGCAATTTCCAGTTCTTTGCCACCACAGAGAGAGCTGCTATAAACCTTTTAGAACATATAAGTTATTTTCCCTTTCCCCAGTCATCTTTGGAAATAGACCTAGTAGTGGTATTGCTGGGGAAAAGAGTTTGATAACTTTTTGAACATAATTCCAGATTGCTCTCCAAAATGGGTGGATCAATTTGCAGTTCCAACAACAATGAATTAGTGTCCCAATTTTTTCACACTGCTTTGTATATTGCAGATGTTTAATAAATGTTGGTTGAATTGGTTTTTCTTATTCCGCCCTATAGTTTATGAAAAGCTTTACATGAAAATTAACTTCTTGTATACAGTTTTCTGACCCTTCTTTTTATGTGGTCCTTTTGAATCCTTTCAGAGTTATTGATGATCAATTGCAACCCACTAAACATAAGGCATACCTATAAAGATGAATTTATTTCCTTGTCTTAAATTCCTCAGGTTTAAATAATTAATTGTTCATTCCCTCTTTTTCTCTTTAGATTCCTTTTCTTATTCTTATTCTTCCCATGGAAGCATGTTTTCCTAAGGAAACACATCTTCCTTTATGCTCAGGTTCATCGTTTTCTCCAGCAGAGTAGAGTTGCTTGGAAGCAGGGGTTTCCTAGAAGCAAGGAAATTCAAAAAGTCAAAGAGAGCAAGGGATTGATGGGTGGTGGAAAGAACAATATTTAAATAGTTGGATATTGGGTGAAAACTGCAAAGTCAGTAGGGAAAATAAATTAAACTAGGAATGATTGGCTGAGAGAATAGGGAGAGATTGGGGGACTGGACATGTGAAAATTAAGACAATGAGAAGGTTTAGGAATGAGAAGGTAGAAGAGATGGAAGGACAGTGGTCAGAGAAGGAAATTTCAGTGTTCAAAATTTCTTTCTCACTTCTCTTCTCACTTACATTGAGGATATTCACCAAATAAAGGGTTGTTTGTGGCTTCTTATGTGTGATTCTGCTATTCACTTTATTGCCTTCGGTGTTCTCGATAGACTTGACTTTGCATTCTTTTCTCAAGCAAACTCATATTGATCTTAAGAGCAGTTTTGCCTGAGCTGGGATTGGACCCCACCAGTATGAAATCAGTGAATTCACAGTTTTAATGTCCTACTGGGACTCCATTAAATAATCCCCTATCTGAATAGTTTTAGAGACTATACTATAGGATCCAATATTACTATTGAGAAGGGAATAAATTGCTCACTTTTGTATGCAAAGGCAATAATTCTTTCTAAGCACAAAGGTATTATTTAGTATGCTTGACAAAGTAACTTAGAAAGTAGACCCTAAGCTAAATACATCAGTCAATTGCATTTACATAAAGAGTTGCACTATTCTAGAAGGTCTTAATAAAATAATTAGTAATGTTTAGCATCTGTAATGTACATGCTGCCAAGGAGGAAGAACTCATTGCTTAATACCAAGCACCCCTCTGGGAGGAGGGACATTGTTACCTGTGATTTACAGAGGAAAAAAGCTGAGGTACAAAAATATCATCTTTACCCTACCATCACTATGGGGAAAATTTTTACTGACTTGAGATAATGAACAGTTTCCACGTTCCACTCAATTAAATATTCTATATCAAACTTTAGTGTGCAATTCTGTTGAAGGGGTATTACAGCACAAAAAGGGAACTAATGTGAGAAAGAGGGAGGGAAATCTTTAGCACCAAATTGTATTTTGGAAATATTGAGACTCACATAAGTCTACATATATAATTTAAAGTCCCACCAACAACATTTTTTTTGTTAATTACTTCAGAAGAAGTAATTATGTGGTCCTTTTGAATGTTATTGAAAGAAAGGAAAGATGGATGGAAGGATGGGAGGAAAGAAGGAAGAAAAAGAAGGGGAGAGGGATTTGCATCAGGAAAATGCTGAACGTTCTTTCTTCAAAGCAGAAAGAAATAACAATGAATGTGCCTAAGTTATCTGCCTTATAACTTTGCTGCTCTGCTGAATGCATAATTTATCTGTTTTCTAGCACGTAGAATGGCAATGTGGAATTGTAAAAGGGCCACTGAATTGTGAGTGTAGAGACTAGAGGTTAAGTCCTGACTGCCATTTATTACTATGGATGTGGGCAAGTAATTTATATTCTTTGGCTCTCCATTTTTTATCCATTTTTTATTTACGGCTCACATGCCCTATGGCCCCAAGATATACTTATATCATGATTGAGTGGCTCCCATTTTGTTAGATTGTTAGAAATTTTGTGCTAATCTATTACCTATTTCAAATTCTGCTCCATTTGAACTCATGTACCATAGCTCATTCCACAACTGTTACATTTTATTATTTTATTGAAAATTTCCAAAGGAGTCAAATTTCTGAATTAGATCCCCTTTACATTCAGATTCTATAGAGTATAATCAGCTAGAGGTTGATTGGTACAAACAACACTTAACTGTTATAAGTTAATAAACCTAAAATTACATATTAGGAAGACTCATCGTTATATAAGCATTTCCATTGTCCGTGTGTTTCTTTTCTTGGCCATAGCTCCTAACCATGAGTGATAATTCCACAGGGGCAGAAAATGGAAATGTAGGGAAAAGATTGATAATGTTTTTTAGTTGTGCGAAACTCTCACTGAAAAGTTTGCCTACTTCATGCTATAGTTTAATTTAATACTTCACTGAGTATTTCCTCCTAAGTTTTTAAGTATTTCAATGAAACTTGCAAGGTTTTTAAACAATCAGTATTTAGAAGTTGAAAATAATACAGGTTGCAGATAGAATGATACTTTCCATTAATTATTGAAGATAAATGCAGTTCAAAGAAAGATTAGAGAACTACATCCTCATACAGATTTGTGATTTTGTTGACTTTGATATTCCCAAGAAGTTCTGGGTCATGTTATCAATAAGTCGGACAACTAGAAATTTTGTCTTACCCTCACAGGCTTTCCAAAATAAAAATTATGTATAAGAAGTTAAAAAATTGTAGTTGTTTCCACAGTCTAAGGGAGCAAGAATTCCAATAAGGTAATAACCTGATGAATGAACCATGGAAAAAGAGAATCCCTAATCCTAAGGGAGCTCATTCAGCACCACCTTTACCCACAGGCCCCATGCTCTGACTGGGCTATACAATGTAACCCACAGGTTTGTGCTGTGGGATCCTCTCTGTAGTCTATGGGTGATGTGTCTCTTCATGATTAGTTAGTCTGGTCTTCAGAGAGTAGGATCAGTCTGTTCCTGGGGCCATATTTGAAGCCTTTCCAGTTTGGTAGGACCTTCTAGAGTTTAGATTATACCAGCACAGCTTTAAAGAACCCAGAGTCACCTCTACATTATGATAGACTTTTGTGGAGAACTTCTGTATGTTTCTATGTCTATGTCTATATATACTTCTATGTTTATATGCTATTTACAAAATATTTATGTTATTAATATAAAATCCTATATGAATTTTTTCCAAAGAAAAATACAAACTGTTGACAGTTACTTGAATAGATGCCTAAAATTATTAATAACCACATAAAAGCAAATTAAAACAACTTTGATAATCACACCTCTAAAGTTAGAAAAGATGGCAAAATACAGAAAACTTCATTTTTGGGGGGTGATGGCAAGACAGACTTTCATGGTAATTCATTGTTGGTTAATCTGGGAGTTGGTACACTTCTTGAAAATAATTTGGAATTATGCAACAGAAGTTAAATTGCTCATACCATCTGACCTCCATATTCTACTATTGATCTGTATCTCAAGGACGTTATTGATATCAAGAAGAGGATAAAAATAAAAGTATTCATAGCAGCATTATTTATAAGAAGGAGGAGCTTGCAACAACATATTTGTTAAAATGATATATTCTTGTTTCTCCCCAATTGGAATGTGAAATAGGAATAATTTCATTGCTTGCAGTTCTGTAGGAAGTACCTATCATTTAAATGCTTGTTGATTCAACTGATTGATTCAACGGTCAAATGCAAAAGGAATAGAATATTACTGTATTATTAGGAACAGAGAAAATTCAAAAAATCATGGAGAAGACTGGTAGGAAGTTCCACAGACTGAAGATATCAAGATAGAGAGAAAAATAAACATGGTGAAGACAACAGTATAAGAAAAACACAAGAAATTTGTCAATATTGAGGAACAACAAAACTGGTAGAAATATGCCAACTGTTTTGGGGGAATGTATTTTGTAGGTAGAAGTGTGCTGGACCCAGCTTAGATTTGGCTGTTAAATTTTCAATGTGAATTTTTATGCCTTTGAAATTGGCAAATGTTACAAATCAAACATTGATTTATAATTTTGTTGCTTGTCTAGACTTAAGAAAGTGATGGAGAAGATGCCAGTAATGTACTGTAAGGACACTTAAAGGTGTATCTTATGTGCCTTTTTGGGGGGCGGGGATGGGGGAACTGTTTGTTAAACATTTACCAGTTCACTCCTATTTGTAGGGGAGTTTGGGTGTTTGTTGGCAAATGTCTCTTGTGCCAAAACAAAATGTATCCATACATTATTGAAAAATATGCTAAGGATTAAAAAGATAAATAGATCATAATGCAGAATCTTATTATAATCATGTATGCAGGAAGTACTCAAATATCAAACATACACTGTGTGTTTATATATATACACATACATGTCTATTGAACATATGTCTCTATAAACATGCAACCACTCTGTTTACATAATACGCATTTTTATGAATAACTTGATGATAAAACCCCATATTAACCCTTCTGAAAATAGGACTTTTTTAAATTTGAAAATGAATATAACTTTTTTGTTGTTACGACTGAAGGTCAGCCTTAGGGCAGACTACATCAGGAAATGATTTTTTTTAAGGCTTTAATAAAGTTAAAAAAATAAAATGAACTCACCTTCTTTACAGGAATCACAAAACAATGAGGAAAAATATTCTCCCTCTTCCTTTAAGACTTCTCCAAAGCTAAACATTATGAATTACACATTAAATACAAAATGCTTTCCAGGGCATTTACATCTTCTGAATCTAAACTAGGCATGCCTCATCTAGGAGTACAAAAACATGTTAAAGGAAAAGGGACGGTATTAGAAAAATACAAGGCATTTTAAGAATAGCAAGGACTTGCATTGTACAAGTGAGCTACTTACATTGGCAGAGATCAAACTCATTTCTTCAATACTAATACCTTATACAATACTTTACACATGTATTATTTTACAAAGTGTTTTCACATTTGTTATCTTATATGACCCTTTTAATAACACAGTGAAGTAGGTGGAGAAAGTATCATTATCTTTATCCTGCAGATGAAAAAATCTAAGGCTGAGAGAATGTAATTGCTCAAGGTCGAACAGCTTGTAATTGACCTAGCAAAGGTTCAAAACCAGATTTTCTAATTATATATTCATTGTGCTTTCCACTATGTACCACACAGTCATTCTTCTATTAAATAAGAGGTGTATACCTTAGCATCCTATTCTAATACTATTCTAATACTAATTCTATTAGTACTATATTTTAAAATGTATTACACTTTAAAAATATTTTGGTTTACATCATAATAGGTAGCATTTATATAGCATTTTAAGGCTTGTAAAGCATTTACATGTGTTATCTCACTTAATCCTTACAACAACCCTATAAGGAAGGTGTTATTATTCTTATTTTTTCAGATGAGGCAACTGAGGCTTACTTACCTGGGATCACATATCTAATCTGTGTCTGAAGCAGGATTAGAACTCAGGTCTTGCTGATGACAAGTTTAGCACACTATCCATTACAGTATCTAGCTGCTGTTTCACAATCTATCCCTCCCTTTCCCAAAAAGCCATCACTTTTTAACAAAGAATAAAAGAGGAGGGGGAAAGCAGTTGAGCAAAATTAAATAGCATATCAGCTGAATCCAATAGTATATGCAGTATTTCTCATCATTATATGCCTTCTGTTTCTACAAAGGAGGGACAGGGGTACATTTCCTTATCTCTTCTTTGGGGACAAGTTTGGTTATTATACTTATCCATCATTTCAATATCTTTTCTGCATTCCTTCTATTTACTCATTATGAATTTTGTTTTCCTCTGTGTATATCATTAGCTACTCACTGACAAAATCAAGGATCACACCTAACATTTTGCTACCTTTATCCTGTAACAGTTACCATAACTTTTATTATGCTTCTCTGTATTCATATAAATCATTAGTTTGGGCATAGTAAAATTACATTACATTCACACTTCACAATTTGTTTAGGCATTCCCTATTCAATAGATATTTTTATTTCCAATTTTTTTTGTTACTACAAAAAGTGCTATTACAGATATTTTGGTGTATTATGTGAGACCTCTATTTTACCTTTGAAATTATTGGGACACATACCTAGCAGGGAGTTATCTGGGTCAAAGGGTTTGGATATTTTAGTTACTTTCTTAGTATAATTTGGTTTCCAGAATGATTGGACCAATTTATACCAACCCCTCTGACTATTTTCATCCTTTGTCCTCCTTGACAATGTTCTGTGTGTGCAATATGACCTTAGATTCTTTTGGTTTGAATTTCTCTCATTTGTGTTTTAGAGCAATATTTCATATATTTATTTGACATTTTTCTTTTGAGAACTGTTTATTCATATCTTTTGACCACTCATCTATTGGGGAGTGACTCCTGAGCTTGTATATGGAATAAATAAATAAACAAATAAACAAACAAACAAATAAATAAGTATATGTATGATGAATCAAATCCTTATCAGAAATATTTGAAACAATGTTTTTTCTGTAATTGATTACTTTCATAACTTCATTGCATTGATTTTGATTGTAGAGATGCTTTTCAATATAATGTAATTGAAATTATTTATTTTATCTTTTGTGATTGCATCTATTTTTTCTTTATTAAGAATTCTTCTACTCCCTGTGATTGCAAAAGGTACCTGATCTAGGTCTCCTCCAATTATTTTTTATCCTATGACCTTTAATTTTATCCATTTTGAGCTATTTTATATATACATTTAGATGCTAGTCTAATTTCTGCCAAATTGCTTTCCAGTTTTTCTAGCAATTTTTTGTCAAGTGTAGTTTATTTGGTCCTCATTCTTTCTTCTGAAAATTCTTTGACTTACTTTTCTATTTTTTAACCAGTATAATTTTCTTTATTGTTTTTTTTTTTGCTTTTTTTTGGGGAGGGCAATTGGGGTTAAGTGACTTGTCCAAGGTCACACAGCTAGTAAATGTTAAGTGTCTGAGGCTGGATTTGAACTCAGGCCTTCCCGACTCCAGGCCTGGTGCTCTATTCACTGCACCACCTAGCTACCCCTCAGTATCATTTTCTTAATGATGTCAAATATATAGCTTTGATATAAAACATTGGCAGGAATTTAACTGTTGTCCAGACAGAGGGAATTCCAAGAACTGGAAATAGCATGCTTGAGAATGTAACTGTTGTTGCTGTTGTTATGTATCCTTCAGTCTTGAAGAAGACCATGACTTCAGGAAGGTGGTGCCATAACTTGCAAGTGAATTGTATTTAAGCGAGAGAGGGCTCTGCAAACTCACCAGCTTCACTTTTTCTTCTGGAGCCATCTGGGTCCAGTGGCCAGATATAGATCAGGATGACTGGAGATGTTTCTGGATAGATCATATAGCTGAAGCAAAGAATGCATAAGAAGAAAGTAATATGGGATAAATGTGTGGCTACAGGTTGTGAAGCCAAGCTTCAATGGCCAAATGAGTCTGAATTTGACTTGATGTGCAGTGGAAAACCACTAGTGATTTCTAAGCAAAATAGTAGAAATGACCAGACTTATGTAAAAGAAATATTATTATGACCTTGGTATGTAGGATGGAAAGGAGGAGAATACAGTAGAGAAGCAAGAGTGTAAAATTCAAAGTCTTTTGTTGATGGTTCACTTACTTTTATGTTATGTTTTATACAGATTTTCTTGTAGTCAAGCAAAACAGATTCTTAAATGCACTAGGCCAAAAAAAAGTTATGTCTCCTTCTGCACCTTAAGTTTGTTTTGCTTGTCTATGCATGTTTTAAAGACTTTTTCCCCCTAATTGGGTGAGAAAGTATTGTTTGTCCCTTGTTTTTGAAGAGGACTAATGACATCATGGGGTAATGTCTTGATTTCTGTGTGAATTGTATTTAAGGGAGGCAGAGTTGCACAAAGTTATCAGCCTCCTCTCTCTTCCAGAGTCATCAAACTCCACTGGCAAGACAAAAGTCAAGATGCCTGACAAGAGCCTGGCATGCAGTGGATGAACTTGGCATCTTCATTGTCTGATGAAGCTCTAAGCACTCCATGGAACTTGCTCATTTGCCTTCACAGCCATTCAGAACAAATTGTCCTCATCCTCCCATTCCTCCAGAAGTAAACTCTTCACAAGCTTGGAGTAGACACTACCCTAAGTCACCAACACATTTGAGGCTAGGTGAAAAAGTAGGAGGAGATAAAACAAACACTTACAAATCAGAAAAAAAGACCAAATTGAAAATTTTAAAAATGAACACAAAGTCAAGAGATCATTGTTCTAATCACATTTTCTGCTACTAGATAGCTGCGTGAGCTTGGGAAGTTCACTTCCCCCTTCTAAGCCTCAGTTTTCCCCTAAGCAAAATGACAGGGGTGGGCTAGACTTTCTGATTCTGTGCAATCTTGAACTAGGTACAAAGAGATTAAGCGACTTGCTCCAGGGTGACCAAGACTAAGAAATGGCATCATCTGACTTCAGTCCAAGGCTCTTTTTACCTATAAATTTGATCAGAAAACATTTATCAAAAACTACTTGTCAGATAGTGTCTTGAGTGTTGGGAATATACAGAAAAAGGAATAACAGTCCCTGCCCTCAAGGAACTTAAATTCGAATGGAAATAACATATCAATGAATTAAGTACATATAAGATGAACTTAGAGTAGATATATGGTAACATTATAAGGAAGGCACCAGCAGCTTGGGGGTGGGGGTGGGGGTGGGCAGAAAAGACCACCAAAGGAGGAAAGATAGCATTTGAGCTGAGTCTTGAAGACAGCCAAGGATTCTAAAAAGGTGGAGTTTTAGGAGGGAAAGCATTCCAGGAATGAGGGCTTGTCAGTGCAATGGCTTGGAGATGGAAGACAGAAGGCTTCTGTATAAGGAATAATAAGCCACCCAATATGGATTGAAGATAGAGTATGTGGAGGGGAGTAACATGAAAGAAGAATAGAAAAATAGGAAGGTGCCAGATGGTGAAAAGCTGTAAATACCAAACAAAAAAGTTAATATTTGATCCTAGGAGTAATAGGGAGCCATTGGAGACATAAATTTTCTGTAACAAATGTGATAAGTATACAATATGTAGTCTGACAGAATTTTTGCTAGGGCTCCGCTTTCAAATATTCTAAGAATCTTCCTATGATTACTCCAAGAGAAACATCTATATAGAAGGTTGTCCTGACCTGCGACCTGTTTTTTTAAGTGCTCTGGGATTTCAGCCAACAGAAATCTCTTAAAGGAGCTGGAGTCAGCAGCTGACCCTTGAGAGTCAACCATTCTTTTAATTTCATAACACAACCTCCATCTACAAAACTGTCCTTGAATCCGCCTTCTTATCTTTACAGGTGTAAATTACTAAGGCAAAAACTATAATCATGTGCTATATATGAGAATTGTGTCATAAGGGAACACATTGACCTGCTACAAGATAGGGGATAACTGGTGATAAGCCCACTTGCTTCATTGATATCCATACAAATCCAAGACATTTAGAGAAAGAGCCTTAGTTCTTGGGGCAAGATTCATGAGAAGATATGAACAATAATGGCACAGGATTAAAAGGCATAGACATTTTGGATGATAAGTACAATTGGCAATAATAGCTATATCACCAAGATCACAGATTTGACAAAGTATCAAAGTAAGTACCTTGTGTGTTTAAGAGATGTTTACATAATTTCTCAGTGATATGCTCACCACTTGCTTTGTTACTCCTCATTCCAGGCATCACCAGTAAAAGTCTCCCTCCTATCTTCTATATCCTTTCTCTATCATGAATCTGTGTTTAGAGACCATGCATTTGCATGTTACAAAACTTCCCATGATAGCTATGGACAAGATAGTATGTCACATAAACTCAGCATACTGTGGTTGTGTAACCTACATAAAACCAGAAAAATTATCTTGATACCATCTCATTGGGTAGAGTATATATAGGATGGCAGGCAAAATTTCCCAAAACTGAGTCAAGGAGCTAAATGACCCTTTTGTGATAATCTCCCCTTCCCCACCTCTCCAGCAGCCCTTAGTGATCAGGATTAGTTTCTTAAATGAGTAAAGTGATTCATGTAGTCACTTATATAGTGTGATTAGGGAGGAGGCTGCCACTGTCAAAATATTTCCCTTTGATGAGTTGCCATAATGTATGAAATTTTACAACTAGAACTTTATTTCTTTGAACTCTTCTCTCCATTTAAAAATCCAAATACTTCTAAGAAAATAATGTATTAAACTAAATTACTCAAGAGATAAGTGACCTGACATAAAATTTACCAAAACAATCCCCAGAGTTGGGAAATACCTTAAGGGACCATATATATGGTCCACACTCCCAGTCCAACCCAATTAGCCAAAGCAGGAAAAAGAACTCCTAAATTCACACTGAAAGAGGGAAAAGGACAGGGGTAGAGAAGGTTAGGCTCTCATCTACTGTGCAACTTAACCTAGAGTTAATTCTATCAAGGAGCTCAGAATATAGTAACACCAGTCTAAGGAACAGGGGAGAGTTGAGGTTCTTCTTGAGTTGAGGTCAGGTCTTTTGAGAAAAAAGACTAATCATGGTCAGGGGTGAGCTAGAGTTAGCTCATACCAGTTCTCAAAAAGATTCATGGTGAAATTTTCAGTGTGAGCATTTATACCTTGAAAATCCTCAAATGCTATAAATAAGGGTTTGATTGTTGTCTTGTTGATCGTCTAGACTCTAGATTTAAGAAAGTGATGGTGAAAATTTTAATAATGTAGATTAAATTCAAAAGTGTGTTTTCCATATATCCCCCTATCCCAAGAAAGTCAGTTGTTAAACATTTAACAGAACATCTGGTAATAGTGACTAGGTATGGTCAAAGGTTGCCTATAGTAATCAAAAACAAATTTTAATCCCAATAATACTACATATAGCACCTTCCATTGAGAGCTATTCAAAGCAAACTCATACTTGTGTACACACATGATTCGCATACATATTTCAGTCCTAGAAGCACAAGATATTAGAGGCAGATGGTACTTTTAAAATAGACTCTAATCCAACCTTCTCATTTGACAAATGTGGAAACTGGAACCAAGGAGAGAGAACATGACTTGTTCCTGATCATATAGTGACAGAGTCAGGAATATCCTGGGTTTTCTGACGCTCAAGCTTACATGTCTATGGTATCTCCCTGAAAGGAGAGTTAAATGAAACTCAATTTCCTTTATACCAAAGAGCAGCTAGGTCAAATGCAAGCATGGTTAGCTTTGGGGGTTTTGCAAAGATTGATTTGAAAATTCAAATGAATATTTAATCTTGGCATGATAGAACTGAGAAGCAAATACAAGAGTCACAATTTTTTATTCCACATTCCACTTGCAAATCGGGGAAAAATGACCAAATTACATTGTCTTCACTTCTGCTGAATGTCAGGTTTCTATCACAAAGATTAGTAAGGAATTAAGTCAAACCCTATTTTTTCCTTAATTGAGGCTTCTATCTTAAGTTGTCTTAAATAAATTTTTATTCAGTCATTTTCATTTGTGCCCAACTCTTTGTGAACCGATTTGGGGTTTTCTTGGCAAAGATACAGGAGTGATTTGCCATTTCCTTCTCCAGCTCATTTGCAGATGAGAGCCACATGAAGTTATTTTTTTAAACCTCGTACAGACAACATGATTACACTTGACTTGGCCTTGCAGTTTGATTATTATTAACAAGAGAATTCAGTAACGATATACTTCAATTTCTACAGTAATTACACCATATCAACAATGCTGCCAGGCTTAGGAAATTTTTAAAATACCTCTTAGAAATACAGGGTAGATGATAGCAATGTTCTCTAAGAATAAAAAGCACCTCCTTAATTTCTACATGTTACTCAACTGCCATATGGGGTAATGGAAAGAGTATTGTAGTTAGAAAGCCTAAGTTTGAATCTTGATGCCTATTTTGTTTCTTTGGTGAGATACTTCACTGTCAAATCCTCAGCTTCTTTTTCTTCCTTTGTAAAATGGGGTTCCATTAAAAGATCATCTAATGTCTGTTCTAAATTTTATGATATTATATCATAGCCTACCATCTTAATTCTTTAATACAGTTAGAGTCAGAATCCCAAGGTCTTTTCATCAAAAGGATGAATAGAAAATGATCTTTTTCCAGTTTTCCCTGGTAGTATATGTGTTTTTCTTTATGTTGGTCATTTTTGGTCATGCCACTACAGTGGTGCTCTCTCCTCCAGACTTGACCAGCAGAGAATAATCCTGGAAGGAGTTAAATTGCCTAAACTCTGGTTATCATCCTCATCTCCCCACACCCAATTCCCCAGTAGCTTTAGACTACATCCATGTGACCCCTAGGTTAAGTTTCCTAAGACTGCCTTGAGCTCGACCTCCGCACAGTTCTCTGGTCTTTTACAGATCATGCTTCTACAATCTAATCCACCTTCTCTTGACTTTCCTTTATGTGTTCTCTTCCCCTGTTGGGACATAAGCTCCTTGAGTTTAGAGACTCTTCCTTGCTTGTCTTTTTATTCTCTCCTCCCAATTCCCTTAGCGCGATACCTAGTACATTGTATTTTTAATACATGCTCTATCAATCTATCTATCTATCTATCTATCTATCTATCTATCTATCTATCTATCTTTGTCTGTCTATCTATCTATCTATCTGTCTGTCTATCTATCTATCTATCTATCTATCTATCTATCTATCTATCTATCTATCTATCTATCTATCATAAGCCAGTCAATCATTTATCTATCTTTTCCCTTGAGGGGAATAAATAGCTGCTCGGGGCAGAACTGGGATCATGCATTTTCTTCTTCACCTTAGCCATCTTCTGTCTTGTATGTTCATCATTGCCTTCCCTTTTTCTCCATTTCTGCCTCTTCCATTTTGACACTATTTTTCTTTGCCTCTGGAAAGTGTCTATTGATAGACTTCTCTATTGCTCCACTTACCATCTCTGACTTCCCAGACCAAAATGCTGGTTACCACTTCCCTATATGTGTAGCCTTCATTATTAGAAGGTAAGTTTCCTGAGAAAAGAAGTTTGTCATTTTTGTATATTCCCAGAACTTAGCACAATAGTTGGGATATAATAAGTTCTTAATATTTTTATCATTCATTTATAAATCATGAAATCCTGTAATGTGAGAGCTGGAAAGGATCCTAAGGTCCTTTCGTCTAGTCCAACTCCTTCCTCACTCATGGATCCACGGATTCATAAAATATAAGCACTAGGAGTGGTCTTAGACATTTAATTTAGTGCCCCACCTTTTTCACAAATAAGGACACTGAATCAAAAAGAGAACCTAAATTATTTGCCTTGGGTCACAGCCCAGTTATTGATAGAGTCAAAACTAGTACCTACTATCTAAGGCACTAGAATTTCTTACTAATTTCATGTCTTGCTCTTGGGAAGTCATCCATTAAGTAGAGGTACAATGATTTACTGAAAAGAACATGGAATTTTGAGTCAGACAACTTGGATTTATATCTCTGTTATTACGTGGATGAATGTAGGAAAGTCACTTCCTCCCTTTGAGGCCCAGGAGGACTCCTCCATAAAATGAAGGGATTGGTTTATATCTAGAAGAGATATACATTCTATTAATATAAGGTATTTCTTGCAATGTGTTACTTAGCTTTGGATATTTGAAAGAGACTTCCCATAGGCTTCAAGATTAGGATTGTCATTGGATGCTTTGGAAACCAACAGGATGTGGAGAAATGTGCTTGCAGCTGACTCCTGACACTTAAATATGGGAAAATGTCCCTGTGAGAAAAGGAACCATAAGTGAGGCAGACTGTTAAGTGTTTAGCCAGAACTTAATTCACCACAGTCACACAACAATGCCTCTTCAAGTTCACAATGCACCTTTCTCTTCCATAGTTTATCTCTGGTTACTTTTTTGTTACACTGAATCTTCTATCACTTAGCACAGTGCTTGGCATAGAGTAAGCACTTTGTAAATGCGTGCTCCCTTCTCTTCCCCCTAGACTGGAAATGCAGAGCCTACTAACAAATTTGATCCCACTACTGATGTGTAGAGAAAGTGTTGATCTACTTTATTTCTGAGTTGGGCCACTTTACCCTTCTTTAGGCAACCTGGTTCTGATCCCCAAATATTTCTGTCTCTGTCTTTCTGTCTCTGTCTCTCTGTCTCCCTCTCTCTGTCTCTTTCTGTCTCTCTCTGTCTCAGTCTCTGTCTCTCTGTCTCTGTCTCTGTATCTCTCTCTGTCTCTCAGTTTCTTTCTCTTTGTCTGTCTCTGTCTCTCTCTCTCTTTCTCCCTCTCTCTGTCTCTGTCTGTCTCTTCTTCTTTTCTCTCTCTCCCTCTCCATTTCCTCTTTCTGCCTCCCCACATCCTCTCTTCCTCTTTCCACTTCCCCCCTCTCTCTTCCCTTTTCTTCCCCTCTCCCTCTCTCCCTCCTTTCTTTTTTGCTCTTCATTTTCCTCTCCCTTCCCCTTCTCTTCCTTTTCTCTCTCATTCTCCCTCTCTCTCGCCTTCTCTCTCTCTCTTTCTCCCCCTTCCCTTTGTCCTTTCTCCTGCTCACTTCCTTCCTGTCTCTGCCTTCCCCATTCTCTCTTTGCCCTCTCCTGTGGACTCACCAGACTGATACCACATGGTACAAATACCAAATGAGTCTAGCTCACTAAAGTGCAGGACTCCTGAGGTCAAGAGATCTGCTGTTCTTAGTTACCCTGGTAGGTGGGGCTGCAGGTGTATACCACTAGAACAAAGTTGAGTTTACTCTTAAAAATTATAGATGTAAAAATGAATACTATAATTGTTATATTAATTATAATTATTACACTGATAATAAATAATGGTGGGGATGAGAATATGGTGGCTTCAGGATCAATAGCAGTAATCAGGATTTTTTTCATTCTAAAGACATTTCAGATTTAGCCTTAGCTACTGACAATTTTCCCTGTGAAATGAAGGTTCAGAGCTGGAAGGAATGAACCTTTGATCTAGGAGAAATCTCCTCCTACTTCTGACTCCCATTAGAAACCATTTATTCCAAAGCTTCCCACTCCCTTCCGTTTTATTCACGTAGAAGCTGATTCTCAGGGAAAGAAAGATATTTGCCAAATGTCGTATGGTTTGCTAATAGCAGAGTCAGGACTAGAAATCAGGTCTTTTTTTCTCCCTGTTCAAATTGCTTTCCACATATAACTCATCCCAACAAGAATATTTGCAGAACGGCATGGTAACATTAATTGTGACCATCGCTTTTGTAAAAAGTATTTTTATCCTACAAAGCAGATTTCTAGGCTGTGTGTATGTGAGTGTGTGTATGTGTGTGTGTGTTGTTTTGTATTGTTCTGAGACTGGGTTGTTTCTATTGTCCAGGTCAGAATTAGAGGAGCCACTCATAGGACTAACCCCATTGCTGACTGACCCAGAAGCTCTGACCACTCCCAGGGCTAATGCTTTTGGTGCCAGACAGTGCAGACACACAACTGGCATTACTCATTGCAGCTCAGAACACCGATTCAAGAGATCCACTTTGCAGTGATTATAGGCCTGTGATACCATGGGCACAACAGTCGACTTTTTATAATTAAGTGTGGGATATAATAAATATTTTAGGGGGAAGCCAGGTGGTGTAGGGGCATTCTATCACCAACCCTGCAGTCAAGAAGACCAGAGTTCAAATCTGGCCTCAGATACTAGCTGTGTGTCCCCGGCCATGTTACTTAACCTTGTTTGCCTCAGTTTCCTCCTCTGTAAAATGAGAAGAATGAAATGGCAACTCACTCCAGCATCTTTGCCAAGAAAACTCTAAAAGGAATCATGAAAGAATCTGAAATGATTCAAAATGCCTAAATAACAATTCCCTAGGTAATTCTTTTTCATTATTATTTCTTCCTTTATAGTTTTCCTTTAAAAAAATTTTTTTTCTATCCATTTTGTAGTCTTTAGGGACTGTCCCCTACAAGGTCAGTCTACACTGACAGCAATACATGCATAGTTGCCTTCAGTAATTACCCAGTGGTTGGTTTCATTTCCTCAAAAGCCTGCAGTAGCCTGTTCTTGCTAAGTATTCTAGTCAGCTTCTCTAAGCCTAAATGTATGACAGTGCTTGGAATGAGTTACAAAGATGTAAATTAATAGTAACTGACTTGGTGCCTATTTCTGTAACAAATTCCTCTCTTCCTTTGAAATGTTCATAGCAATTGAATTTAGATATTTAGACCCCATTTCTTGCACTTAGCTCAAGATATTCTGCATTTACTTCATTGTCCTTGCATTGCAGAGCAGGCAACACTCATTCTGACTTTATTATAAACACAGCATGTATTGGGCAGTATCACAGGGTCTCTGTCCAATACTGCTTACCTGGTATAATTAGGAGCCAATATTTAGACAGCTAAGATTTTAAGCCTGTGTGTCTGGTTTAGGATTGAGATGGAACTCAACATTGGTAAAGCTCCTGGCCCAGAAACCCTTGCAGGTCACAAGGGGAGAAGGATGATGTCTTTAGCAGTAGTGCTTGGGAAGAAGACCTTTCCAAAACCAACTTGTAGTCTTTTTATGTAACCTTGAGGCTCTGGATCAGAATGGTTCTATACACCTCAGTCTCCTTCACAGTGGGATGAGTAGGATGAGGGAATTTGACAATTCAATTCACTTCATTTCTAATATGTACAATAATAGTAACAGGAAATAACTAGCATTTTTGTGGAGCGTACTGTGTGCTAGGTGCTGTGCTAAATTCTTTTTTTTTTTTGGTCTTTTTTGGAGGGGGGAAGGCGGGGCAATTGGAGTTAAGTGACTTGCCCAAGGTCACATAGCTAATAAGTATTAAGTGTCTGAGGTTGGATTTGAACTCAGGTTCTCCTGACTCCAGGGCCAGTGCTCTATTCACTGAACCACCTAGCTGCCCCTGCGCTACTTTTTATAATTATTATGCCATTTGATCCACCCAACTACTCTGGGTGATAAATGCTATTATTATTCCCATTTTACAGTTGAGGAAACTGAGGTAGATGGCTTAAGTGACTTGCCCAAGGTTGCATAACTAGAAAATATCTAAAGCTGGTTTTGAACTCAGGTCTTCCTGAGTTCTAGGCCTGGTGCTCTATCCACTATGCCACCTACTTGGTTTATGCTAGACTCTTGGGACATAAAAGCAAAAATGGAACAGCCTCCATGCTCAAGGAGCTTGCATTTCATTGGGAGTTTGTAGAACATTAACATAGATAAGTAAGTATAAGGTAATTTGAAGAGAGAGAGAATCCACAGATTCATAAAATGTTAGTTCTAAGGGTGATCTGAAATATCATCTAATTCAAACTCATGCCTCTTTCACAAATAGAAAAATGAAGTTTCAAAGAAGTTAAAAGATTTGTCCAAGGTCACACCCTAGTTACAGATAGAGTTGAAGGTGATCAAGAAAAATGCTTGGACTAAGCCTTGGAGAAGGAAGAGAATGCTAAGAGGCAGAGGTCAAAAGAGAAAGTGCATTCCAGGCATAAGGGATAATGTGTTCAAAAGCAGGAGGTGGAATGTTGAATTCAACATCCATGGAATGGCTATGTCAATTTGACTGGAGCACAGTGTACGTGCACATGTGCAAGTGTGTGTATGTGCATGTGTGTCTGTGTGTCTGTTTGTGAATGTGAATGTGATGGGATGTATTGTAGAATGAGGTTCGAGAAAAGTAGGTTGGTGCCAGGATGTAAATACCAGGATAAAGAATTTGCATTTTATTCTAGAGGTACTAGGGAGCCATTGAAGATTTTTGAACAGAGGAATGATATAGTCACGTATATTTTTTGGGAAGATGACTTTGGCACCTTTGCATATGGAGGACATATTGGAAGGAGGGCAGAACCAGAAGCAGGGAAATTAATGATACTTTTATAATAGTGTTGGTGAGAGATATTGAAGGTTTGAAAAAGGAAAGTAGTCTTTGTGAATGGAGACAAGTAGGTACCCATGAGACATATAGAGGTTGAAACCACATTTCTTGGCAAATGATCAGACATAGGGAATGAAGGAAGATTGCAAACCTGAGTGTTTGGAAGGACCAGTAGTCTCAGCATGATCTTTGAGGTCCCTTTCAGCCTAAACATCATATAATTCTTTGGAAGAGTAGAAGCACTAGTAAATAGAAGTTAACTAGTAAATAGAAGTTAACAGATTGTTAACAGATCAGTTTCAGGACAAAATAATCAATGAATATTTATTACAGCACTATGCTAAGCGCAGAGAATATAAGTTACAAAGAATGAAACACTTGCTACCCACAATACGTTGAGCCACAGTGAGACTGGATATCAGAACCTGAGAACCTTTGTCACAATAACCATCACTCCCAAATGGTTGGATAGTAAAACCTCCACAATTTATATAGTCCTAATGTAGAAGTATGGAGACCTTATGTGAAAACAAATAGCATTTCTATCCAAAGTTACCTACTGACAGTCTATAACTAAGGATAAATTACTCATTCCTCATATATTAAATGGTAATAATAACACAGAGGGGTTTTCTATAATGTTATTCATTATAAAGATGATTGCTATTGTCTCTATATAGAGAACTTTCAAGTATATATTCTCAATCTTAACTTTTGTCCTGAGCTTCAGTGCCACATTTCCAGCTGTCTATTGGTCTTCTCCATCTAGATGTCTCCTGTTTTCCACAAATTCAGTATATTCCAAACTTGAATCATTTTTCTTGACCCAAATTATTCTCCTGATATCCTTATTCTGATTTCCTAACACCCCAATTTTCCCAGTTAAGCTTAAGACATTTTTTCCTTTTACAATTTTCTCTTTCCCACTCCTCCTAGTCTGCTAAACATTTAATAAGTCACCAAGTCTGGTATATTTTCCTCACATTCTCTCCTTTCCATTTCTTTTGCTCTAAAACATTCATTACCTTCAGAATACATCTCTACAATAGTCTCCTAACTGGTTTCAATGACTCTAATTTATTTCCTCTTCAATATATCATACAAAACATTCATAGATTAACCTTCCTAATATTTAGGTTGAATTGTATCACTTCCATGCTCAAGAAACTTCAATACCTTCCAATTGCCCACCAAATTAAGTTCAAACTTCCTTAAGTTTAGAATTCAAGACCCTCCACGATTTAGTTCCAACTTCACAGACACCTTAGTATCAACCTAGCTGGATTCACTTGCCATTTCCCCAGAAATACTCCACAATCTCTTGCCTATATACCCTCAATCAGACTGTGCCTTATAGCAGTTAGATGACCCAGTACAATGAGCATTGGATTTGGAGTCAGGGTGATCTTAGTTCAAATCCAGTCTCAGATATTGATGATCTAAACCCCTAGACAAGTCACTTAACCTATGCCTGCCACAATTTCCTCATCTTTAAAATGGGCTTAATAATAGCACCTATCTCCCAGGGTAGTGGTCAAAGATCCAGTGAGATAATATTTGTAAAGTGCTTTGCCAGCCTTGGAGCACTATACTTTTGATATAGTCGTTTGAAATCTTGTCTATTCTTCAAGACCCAGTCAAACACAATATCCTATTTGAAGCCCTCCTATTCCTCATAGCCAAAGGAAATCTCTTTCTCTTTTGAATTATCATTTCATTTTATGTAACCTCTTTTATACATTTATCATGTTCTATTTTATATTAGAGCTATTCCTATATCTATCTTCTTTTTCCTTCAGAATTTTAAGCTCCCTAATTTCTAAGACAGTGTTATTAAAAAATTAAATGTTGTAAACTCCTAAAAATGATTATTGAATCTTTAACCATAGGTGGAACTCATTTATCCAGTACTTGTGGGATTGAAAATTGATAGACTAATTAGAAAGAGAATCTCATTTAATAAGAATATTTCTTCTATAAGGAAATCCTACTTAAGGGGGTCCAAGGACTGTGTTAGGCAATATTCTAGTACACAACATGATTCCCTTACAGACTAACTATGGGGATTGATGATGCTTTATTTTACACTGGCTTCCCAGTTCTAAGAAGAAAGATACAATATAATAACAAAGCTACAAAAGATCCTTTTCTGATTTAACATTTTTAAAATGTTAAGTCCAAAACCAACTCAGTTTTGTCCATCTCTGTTTATGTTCATTCCTGCTGTTCTTTTGCTTAGTACACAGCAGATGGGACTGCAACTTGAAAAAAGGAACAAACGGATATTACTCCTGAGGGGAAAATAAAGGATGATCACAATTGTCTCCTATTGAATGTGGCTCCCTTGAGATTGTGCCTGGTGGACTTTATTTTTGTGAAAGTCAGGGTACCCCAAAGCAGGACAGGCAAAAGTGTTCCCAAGACCTCCTGCATCAAACCATCTAGTACAGAGTCATAACTACAGGATGTTGTAAAAAGTCATAGAAGTGGGAAAAGAACCCATGCATACAAAAATATTGCAGCTCTCTTTGTGGTGGCAAAAAACTGGAAACTTAAGGGATACCCATCAATTGGGGAATGGCTGGACAAGTTATGGTATATGAATGTAATAGAATACTATTGTGCTATAAGAAATGGGAAGGAGATGGACTTCATAATTACCTGGAGAGGCTTATATGAATTGATGCTAAGTGAGAAGAACAGAACCAGGAAAAATTTGTTCACAGTCACAGATACATCATATGTGTGACAACCAACCTTGATAAACTGGACTCTTCTCAGCAATGCACAGTTAAAATACAGCTCCACAAGTCTCAGAATGGAAGGAGATATCTACATTCAGAGAAAGATCTAGAAATA
>CM053599.1:76368708-76383176 GCA_028646575.1 Pseudocheirus occidentalis
ATCTAGAATTTAAAGTTCTATAATCAAATGTAAAAAAGTATATATATATATATATATATATATATAATTATTATCATTATTATTTACATGCAACTGGGAATTAAGATATACAGGCACTGGGGTAAGGAGATCCATCTTGCCCTGCCGGAAAGTCAATGGGGTGATGGGGAATAGCAGAGAGCAGATTGGGGTAGGGGGTATACCGTGGGATCACTGTTTTGGGGTAGTGGGTAGGGGAAAGATGGGGATAAAATTTGTAACTCAAAATCTAGTGGAAATGAATGATGTAAACTAAAAATAAACAAAAGTTAATCAGATAAAAAAGAGCTATTCATGACTCCCAAGGCCTACAGGATAAAATGTAACCCCTGTAGCAAGTAAGGCTTTCCACATTCTGACTCCAAGCTTTATTTCATATGACTCTTCTTCATGAGCCTTGTATTCAAGCTATCTTGAACTAACTGTTCCCTGGACCCACTCAACTTCTCACCCCCTTGTACATATATAAGATGTTCTTGTTTGGAATGGACTTTCTTAGACTTTCTCGTTTTATCCTCTCAGAATCAATGTCTTTTAAAACTCAACTCAGGTGCCACCTTCAAAGAATCAGTCAATAATCAATCCATAAGCCTTTATTTAGGGCTTACTCTGTAACCCTGAGCAAGTGGCTTGCCTCTGTTTACCTCATTTTGCTCATCTGAAAAGTGCTCTACAGAAGGAAATGGAAAACCACTCCAGTATGTTTGCCAGGGAAAAGCCTAGTGGCGTCATGGAGAGTCAGACAAAACTGAACAGCAACAACTACAGGCCGAATTGCGCCAGGCTTTGGGGATATGAGTTCAAAGAATGAAATAATATCTCCTCACAAGGAGATTGCATCCTAATGAGGGAGCAAATAAAGAGTTTACTGATACTCCAGGGTGTTAGTGATTTCTCCCCCCTCAATTTTTCTTCTAATACCTACTTGTGGATCCCTAACTTGCGACAGATACAGACTGTGCTACAGTAGGGACATTTAAAGCATGTGGTTAAGTCAGGGGAGAGGGAAGCAAGATATCACTCCATGGACAATGGTTCAAGATCACTTCCCAGGAGCCCACCCGGATAGTTAAGGAGAGAATCATGGTAGCCTCCTATTCCAAACCATTATTCTTGCTAAGTTCTGTTGAAGTCTTCTGCAAATTCTCTGTTTGTCTAAGACTGATGCTATTGGGTAAGCCTAAGTTCCTTCATTCCAGTTATTTGTGTTTATATTTTATCCATTCACATCTCAACCCTGAGATACAAGTTAATTAAGAGTAATGTCTCTTTCATTTCTTTTTTTTCTTGTATTCCCAGTGGCTTGCATATACCAGGGTCTGAATAAATAATGGTTGAAGCATTCATTTACATCAAGAGGCATATAGAAGCTAGATTGTGGAGAGTTTTAAATATCAGACTAAGGAGGTTGCATTTTATCCTCAAAGCAATAGGCAGTCACTGAAAATTTATGATTACGTTAAGTTATTTGGTGAGGCCTATGTTTTAGGGTTATTAATTTGATAGCTATATAGGAGTGATCAGAAATGGGGAGAGACTGGAAGCTTGGAAACCAATTAGAAGGCTATTATGGTAATCCAGATGAAAGTTTATGAGGACTTGAATTAAGGCAATAGTGACATAGGAGGATGAAGGGATTGGGTCCAAGAGATGTTGTGAGAGTGGAATTGAGAAGACTTGTCAATTGACTGGATATGGGCAAAGTGGGATGGAATAGGGAAGAGTCAAAGATGAGTTGGAGGTTTCAAAAGTGGGAACCTGGAAGATTAGCAATGATATTGATAGAAGCATGGAAGTTTCAAGGAAGATTGGATTTGTACACATTGAGTTAGAGATGTCATTCAGATACCCAAACAGAGATGTACAAAAAGGCATTGGATTATGTTAATATAGACAAACTAGGAATCTTCTTTTCAGTTTTGAAAATTGGACCACAGGAGCTAGAGAGCATCAAGAGAAAGTATAAAGAGAGAAGGCCCAAGATAGATCTTTGAGGGACAACAAATAGTGGATAGGAGATAGATATTGATCTAGCAAGGGAGATTAAGTAGGAACAGTTGGGCTGTTAAGAGGAGAAACAAGGTGAAACAATATCATGGAAGCAAGAGAGGAGAAACTATTTAGTAGGATGATGTGATCAATGATGTCAAAGGTCACAAAGAAGTCAAGTGGAACAAAAATGAGAAAAGCTTGCTGAATTTAGTAGGTAATTGGTCACCAATAACCCTTAAAAGAGAAGTTTTAGTCAAACAATAGTGCCAAAAACCATACTACAAAGAGTTGAGGAGTGCAAAGTGAAGAAATTGAGGCAATGAGTACTGACAACTCTTCAGAAAAGAGAAGTTATAAAATAATAGCTTGAAGGGATGACAGAAACAAGCAAGGGGGGGGGGGGGGAGAGCCGGAGGGAAAGTTTTTATATGTGGCAGGGAAGGAACCAGTGAAGAAAAGGAGACTGATAGTGTGAGAAAGTTGGAGTTAACCCTACCCACCCTTGGACAATACTACTGGAAAGGGTTATTTTTGGTGGAAGATTGTATATGTCAGTCTTAGAGGAAATATTGTTTTAGTTATATTTCTATTATAGAAACATTTCTGTTTTGTGCTACCGATACAGCTTACAATAGCTACATATGATCTTCTAATTTGTATTTAGCATCTTTCTGAATGTTAGAAAATTGATGTTATACTCATAAAAATTTGCTTTCAAATCTAAAAACAGCATCTTTTAAAGGAGAACAATGAAGCAAGTGCAGAGATGAGTCCTTTAATTCATGTTTTGAGCCAGGATGCTTGTAGAACTAGATTGTCTTGAATTAACTCCTACATTGCCACACTACCAACTAGGGCTGTTATCTGCAGAGCATATCTGAGTCAGTTTGTATTAACTTTGTCTGCAGGATGGTCGACCCGGGATCCAGCTATGGGCCCTTTGGACACCAAGCATATAATGACAGTTCTAGGCCTTGGACCAGGAGCTCCAAAGATACCAGGGGAGTTCCTTGTGGGCTGTTTTCATCTCTCTGGCAACTACTTTTACTATCTTATGGTGATTTTAACCTAAGGGTTGCTGAAAATGTTTTTATTAAAGAAATTGCATCTCTGAACTCTCAGGGGGTTGATGCATCAGTAATGGAATGACAACCAGGACAAACAACTCTTCTAGCTCTTGTCACCTTTTATGGTTATGATTTACACAATGTAGTTTTGAATTGAGATCATCACTTCAGACTAGGTAAATCCAGAGTCTGGAGATCTAGAAAAATCACACTATTGACAATACTATGGGAAATAGATTGGGGATAAAAAACGAATAGTGGGGTAATATAGATTCTACTTCTTATCTATGACAATAGTATTGATGTAAGGCCCCAGTAATTGTCTAGGCTGTGTATGAATTAAGCTACCTACCCATTCAATTCCCTGATGTCATTTTCCTCTTATCTCATGGTGAGCTGGTACATTTGTCTTTTCCCATTCATCAATAACAACAGAGAGGAGAAATACATATATGTAGGAAATAAATGTCTCACTTTGTGTGAATGTTATAAATTTTTATGTGATATGCAAAAGCACATTTTTATATTGCTTCTATTATATTAGAAAGGTCTTTTTCTTTGGGTACCATGGTAGTAAGCACTATAGAAATGCTCACATAGATGTAGATTGAGAGGAAAGGTAATCTTATTCATTCAAGCAAGACATGGTCATGGCGAAATGAAATGTATTTGTGCTGAAAACTCAAGATTTCCTAAGGGTGGTCTTTTTATTAATACTCCTGAATTGTAGTGAGTGGCTGAGAGCCTACATTTTATATTAAATGTAGCACATAATCAAATTGTATCAGCTATAATTAACCAAAAAGAAAATCAGTACAGGCTAATGCAGTTTAGCTCACCTGCCTTACCAGCAGAGCCTGCCCTTCATTATTCCCACTGGTCAAACTTTCCTAGCAGTAGCTTACAGGCAAACTCAAATGCTCTAATGCTCTAATAATCAATCTAAACAATTCTCTCCCGGGCGTGCCAAGAATTGAAAAATTAGCAGACCTTTTAAATTCCCTTTTGTACTAACTAGAAAACTGTTATCTTTGAAACTTACATCCCCAGTAAAAATTGGACAATAATTCCAGATCTAGCATTCGGGGAAAAGGTTTTAAGTTTATGTTTTACATACACGTGTAATTTTACATTTGCATAGTTTTTGGATAAAGAAACTCCTTTATATTCCTTCCAAATCTTACTTTAAACATACATTTCAAAATGAACCAATTTTTATGAATTGAAAAAAAAAGATTTGAAACTTGTATTTGTATTTTCTTACAACCTAAAGAAAAAAAATCCTCTTTGCTGTTATTTTAAAATGAAGCTTGCTTCATATAATGTTAGAGCTGGAAAGGGCTCTTGGAGATCATCAGATCTAATTCTGTCATTTTATAGATGAGGAAACTAGGTCCTAGAGTGTCACACATATCATGAGTAACTGGGTAAGGCCTTGAACCCAAGTTTCCATGTTCTGGGTCCAATGATCTCTCTACTATCCCCACACTTCTCTTCATGTATGGTACCCACTTCTCCTGTTCTGTGAGTACCATTTATTAAATATATTACCAAGTTAAGAATCTCAAATAAAAGAGAAGTCATGTTCAAGGAACCTCATACCATGCTTTTAATTTCACTGTTAGAATAGCTATAGTGAAACTTTCCTGAGTAGGTGAGGTGAGAAAAAGTGTTATGGTGGGGAGTTTAACCAGTGAGAATAATGGGAGAGCAGGCTCTGCTGGTAAGGCTGCATTAGCCTGTACTTGTTTTTTTTTGTTGTTTGTTTTTTGCTAATTATAGCCTATACACCTTGAATACGTGTTATATTTAATGTAAAATGCGGGCTCTCAACCACTTCCTACAAGTCTGAGTTAGAAATTATTTCCCTAAGCATCTCTAAAGACGAGGAATAGGTTACTGTGAGCAGGGTTGACCTTGGATATAGATAGATGTTTTTTAATAAGGTTTGATCTAAAGGACAGAGAACCTTCCCCCCCCCCACCAAACCTATAAATTACACTCATCAGTCTTTCATGATGGCATTTTCCTCTCCTATATGTCTTAAAAATTTCCTCCTTCAGAGTCACTCTTTTTGTGTTAGAAAACATCCCAACAATTTTCTCCAGAAGACTGCTGTTGAAATGCACATATTGTCCAGGAGCAAAGAGAGGAACCTAGGGTTTCCCATTAGCACATTAAGTGTTATTAACACATTAGTTTATCAGATTAGCTAATTGTCACCTGGGAAGATGAAGAGGAATAACATACAACTCTGGCATTCATCAGGTCTGGGAGAGCTCTGTTAGCATTTTCATTTACTGACTCATGATCTCAGTGTCAGGTCTTTCTTAAGCAGGCAAATAATCTTAATGAAAGAAGTGATGATTCTTTACAATAAAAGCATAAACAGGATGCTGATTCAGGAATTTCCTAATTGCTCTTGCCTGCTGTGTAAGTTAGACACTGGTCATTTTTTACTTTTAGATGCTACCTTTCAGGCAATAGACCTCTAACAACCATCTACACTGTCTGTGCTTGATGAGGTCTTTGTATCTCATAAGCAATTTCTAGAAATTTTCTTCATAATATTTTATTCAGTGACATTAACTTCATGTTATATGGCACAGAAATTAGCATATTTAAGGATGTAAAAAAACAGGTACAGGGAAAGGTCATTTGAAAGCAAAGTTTAAAATATACCATAGTACTCATAATCATACTTTGTCAGAATGCTGTGTCCTCTGCAGATAGGTGCACCATTATTTTGAAACTGTGAATATATAATAAACTCTGGTTACATTTGGATTTGTTAACAAATAAATTAAATTTCTGGGTAATAATAATAATAAATAGAATGCTTATTGTCCAGATGATACTATGTATTTGGATGGGCAGACTGTTGAATATATCTATAAATACATAGTTCCTGGGCTGGTACTATAGATAACCAGTAGAACTAGATCTAGATGTAAACAGAAGGAAAATTCAACTAAATAATTTTGGAAAATCATTCCCCATTTTACAGATGACGAAACAGGCTCAGGGAACTTAGGTAGTTTGCTTAATTATAATCTATTCAAAATACTTATTTTTTGTTTTAATAAAAAATTTATATCCTTTGTTTTTATGTTACCCAGATTTTGTCTTGTATATCACTGTCTCTCCCTCCCAGAAAATAGTAAATTACACTTTTTAAGAGGAAGAATAGGGAAAATTCTGTAAAACTAATCAAATGGAAAAAAAAAATCTCACATTTATATGCAATGTCTCATACTCATGGACCCCCACCTCTACAAAGGAATATGGAGAAGTGTCTTATCTTAGATCTTCTTTGGGGCCAAGCTTGTTCTAACATATTTATATATGTCCCAAAATATTCTGTTTTGATTACTTTGTGATTTTTTATTTTCCCATTGAAAGTCTTGCTGTCATTAAATATATTGTTTTCCTGGCTCTGATGACCCATTTTACATCATTTGAGTGTTTTCATACTTCATATTTTTTCATACTTCATACATGTTCATACAAGTCTTTTTATGCTTCTCTTTATTCATAATTTTTGTTGGTTCTCACAGCATAGTAATATTTCATTATATTCACATTCCATAACACGTTTAACCATTCCCCAGTTGATAAATTTCTAATTTATTCCTGTTCTTTGCCACAACAAAGAAAGCTGCTGTAAAAATTTTTGGTACACAGTCTTTTGTTTGTTAAAAATATTCTTAGGGCATATACTTAGGAGTAGAATTTCTGGGTCAAAGATTATGGACATTTTAGTAATTTTATTTGTATAAGTCCACATTATAACAATTCACAGTTCCACAGACAATACATTAGTGTGTCTGTTTTTCCATGATCCCTCCAACACTGACTGTTCTTAACGTTCATCACTATTACCAGTTTTCTGAGTGTGATGTAAAACTTTGGGTTTGGTTTGAGTTCTCTTATTATTTATTAGTAATTTGGAACATTTTATATGGTTATTTGTGGTTTGCACTTCCTTTTAAAATTGTTCACATTATTGATCAGTACTCTGTTAGAGAATAGTGTTTGGTCTTATTTATTTCTGTTAATTATCTACGTATTTGATAAAAAGTTTGTTTTTTTTTATCCCAGTGGAGCATGTCCTTTCTTATCTCAGATAGCTTTTCAATTGTGTATAATTAGAACCATCTCTCTTATTTGTATTGCCTCTGTCCATTGTTTGGTTAAGAAGTCATCACCTACCCATGGTTGTAAAAGATATGTAGTATGCTTCTCTCATAATTTTTTAAAGGTGTGATCTTTGATATACAATTCAATATCCAATTTGAATTTATTGCGAAATAGTATGTAAAATGTTAACCTAACTTTAATTTCTGCTAGACTGCTTTCCATTTTCCCCAGCACTTCTAATCAAATAGGAAGCTTTTTCCTGAGTAATGTTTTTAGTTTTATCAAACATTGGGTTATCAAATTCAATTATTGCTGATTGTTCCTTGTCTTGCATGTTTTCTCATTTTTTTCAGCATTTACCAAATAGTTTTTGTGATACAGTTTGAAGTCTGACATTGCTATTCCCCCTTCAGTTCTACTTTTTTCATTATTTCCCTTGATATCCTGGATCTTTTATTTCTATAGATGAGAAGGTAAGGTTTTTAAAGGGTTCATGGACTTGGGTGGTTAAAAAAATATCTTTATTTTCACTATCCTCTAACTAAAATAGCATTTCTTTCAAAATATTATTCCAAAAGGGATCCATAACCTTTACCAGACCACCAAAAGGGTTCATTGCACACACACAAAGTTAAGAACCCCTGTAAAATGTGTTTTGTTATTATTGTATCTAGTTCTATAATTTTATCCCTATGGTGACATGATTGGCATAACATTAAATCTGTACAATAACTTTGGCAAGATTGTAGTTTTATTATATTGACATAGCCCAGACACATGCAAACACACACACATATATAGACACATGTGTGCATATGTATATATTTACATATATCTATATGTCTGTATAGTATCTCTATAAATAGTATTTATGTGTATATATGTACATATATCTCTATATCCATGGTGGGGAGAGAGAGGGAAAGAGAGACAGAGATAGAGATAGACACACAGACACAGACACAGAGAGAATTTACTTAGTGTAGAGATGAGTACTAGTAGCTAGGAGAAATAAAAAATTTATATAAAAATAGTGTCTGCCCTCATTCAACTCAACCTAATTCATCAAACATATATGAAACACCCACTGTGCACAAGGCACTTTGTTAAGTTCTGGGAATGAAAAGAGAAAACTAAAGGAATTAGAATGCCTTCATTCAAGAAGCTTACATTTTACTGGGGGCATGCAACAGATAGACAATTAACAAAATATCATTTTTTCCAGTGGAGGTGGCCAGAATCTATGGCATTCATTGGAATAAGACTGGCAACTGTTTTGCAATTTATAATCTTAGAGAATATATTCTAGGTACTCTGAGAAATGAAGTCTAGTCAATAGGCATTTATTGAGAGCTTGCTATGCACTAAGTACTGTGCTGAGCTGAGACAAAATTAGTCCCTGTCCTCAAGGAGGTCACAGACTAACGAGAGAGACTCTATGCAAACAACAGCACACAAACAAAATAACTGCAGGATAAATTACAGATAAACTACAGAGGGGTGGCATAGCATTAAGACGTATTAGAAAAGGCTTCTTGCAGAAGATGAAATTTCAGCTGGGACATGAGGGAAACCAGGAAAGCCTGAAAGATGGAGATGAGGGTGGCAAGAATTTCAGGAATGGGGGATAACCAGTGAAAATGCACATAATTTGGAGATGGATTGTCATATTTAAAGAACAGCAAGGAGGCTAATGTCACTGGATTGCAGAGTACATGGAGATACTAAAAGAGATGACTGCAAATATAGAAGGGACTAGGTTATGAAGAACTTTGAAAGCCAGGGGATTTTATATTTGATCCTAGAAATGATAGGGAGCCACCAGAGTTTATTGAGTAGGGGACGACATGATCAGAGCTGAGCTTTGGGGAAATCAATTTTATAGCTAAATGATGAGTACACTGAATTAGGGAGAGACTTCAGTCAGAGACCAACCAGCAGGCTATTGTACTAGTCCAGGTGGAAAGAACAGCTTTAGCCAAAGTGGTGACAGTGGAGAGAGAGGAAAAGAAGAGAAGAGCATATAAGTGGATTGTTCAACATAATGTGACCATTCTGTGTCAGAGGCAAGACATAGATCTCAGTCTTTCTGATCAGCAGACACAGGCAAGCTTGCTATCTACTCGACTGCGCTCTCTCTCAAACACAAATCATTTCAAGAGGGCTAGACATTAAGAAATCATTGAAGATTTTTGGTGTGTGTGTGTGTGTGTGTGTGTGTGTGTGTGTGTGTGTGTACACATGCATGTGCGTGCACGCCCTGGTCATATTTGTGATTTAGCAATTTCAGTTTGGCCATCTGTGTGGTGGATAAATTGTTGAGAGAGTAGACTGAAGACGATGAGTCCAAGTGGCTATTTCAATATTGCACATGAGAAATAAAGAGGGTAAAGAGTAAGTGTAAAAAGGGTGTGAAAAATGTTGTGAAAGTATGATAGACAAGGCTTATCAGTTGATTGGATATGGGGGGTGAGGGAGAAGGAAGCATGACTTCATGACTTTAGGGTTCCAAACTTATGTGTCAGGAAGGCTGGCTGGTCCCATCAATATAAATAGGGAAATTGGTAAGAAAGATGGACTTAGAATATGTTGAGATACCTCCCGGATATACAGGTGGAGCTATCCAACATGCCATTGGTAATACGAGAGTGGAATTTTGGAGAAATATTAGGGCTGAAGATGTAGGTTTTGGAGTCATCTCCAGAGAGATGATAATTGAACCCATGGAAATTCTTGGAGCTTATAGTCTAGCAGTAGGATAACATATACACAAATAATTGTGTTGTGCAACCCATGATCATTGTGATAAAGGGGGTATAAAACAAAGTGCTGTGTGAAGTCCAAGGGAAAAGGTCAGGCAACTAGTAAGCACACACCTGGAATGTAAACCTGCTTTCATTTTTTATTTTTTGCATCCACACCCAGTATTCTTTCCACTACACTGCATCTGCTTTCCCAATGGAAGATAATATGATCGATTAAAAAAAACATCAATTTATCATTTGTTACTCTACTTGCATAAAGATCCATAAAAGTTTACAAGAATATATATTGTACTTAATTCACAAAGATAACATTACTAACTACTTCTAGCAAAATATGCATTTCAAGTGTTTTTCCCCCAGTAATTGTGGTGTAGTGCATTGATCCAATTACATTCTTTCCTTGTGGTCAATGACTTGGGTGCATTAACAACTGGTCAGGATTAAGTACAATTGATGTCCATGGAAGAAGAATGTAACTTGTCCACAAGGGGAACAAACCTGAGCCCTTGTTCACAGACTCATTAATACTCAGTGCATGCTAGCCAAGAGAATGAACTGACTACAGGCTAATAAAAATAGAGGCATGAATGTAACTGAGCATAAGACTAATGGAAATATATTTAATGCATACTACAAAGTCATTAGCATACATAGCTTCTCATTATTCAGCATTTAGAAATGCTATTATTTAGGCAACCTAAACCCAGAATTGAAAAAAAATATAAGCTTTATAATCGTATAAGAACAGTAAATGACACTTAAGAAAGCCAGTGTGTTAAAAGTGTTGCCTTTAAACATAAATTTAAAATTTTCTAGGTCGTCATATAGAAGTCAATTATACAAGGCTATAATTCAAGTCATCATTTTTTAAATTTAGAATCAAGAGCAATGAACTTTTAATATAAATCAGACAAAAGTCTGGACTGGTTAACAAGATTTACTCATAGATATGTTTTTATTTGGATCAGAAAGCATTTTTACAGTAAAGACCATTTGATTACCTTGCCTATTTTGTTTAGTAAAGCCTCATCTAAATAATAAGTTTTTGCTTTTCGTGATCTCTCCAATGTCAGCAGGGAAAGGGAAGTCTATACAGGGACATTATCTGTGATTCAAAAGATGCTTGAATATATTTTAAAATCTCTAAGTGTCAGGGATTGGTTTATCTAGAGAACAACTGCTCTGGTGGAGAAAAACAGGACAAAAGAAGTGGGAATCCATTTCAATAATGTAGGTACGTTTTATTCTTCAGGACCCCTATTTAAATAGCATCAGTTAAACCCATCCATGGAGACTTTAAAGCTTTATTCTAGTTCTGAAATTAAGACATGGTGCCATGCTCCAATAACTAGATAACAAAAACTTGTGTGACCCTTTAGGGTCCAAAACCTCAGAAGGAAAATCAAATAGAAAAAGTAGGCTTGCTGGTCAAAAGATAGGGCAAGTCTAATAAAAATCAGGTTGTGGCACCATTTAACTCTATTTATTTCATGCATTTTTATTTATAAATGTGGGATATAAATTGTGGGATAATTCTGAGGAAATATCAAGAACAAGAAGACAAGAATGTATAGAATCAAGTCAGGGAAATTCCTAAGTATGCCATATTTGCAGGGCTCAAGGACAACATTAATTGGAGTCAGGTAGTGCTGTGGATTGTAAAACTTGGGATCAAAGCCAGAATTCTGGTCATTCCAGAATGGATAGATGAATGAGAATTTGTTAATCATGTGCTATGTACATTGGAATAAATACTGAGGATACAAATTTGTAAATGGGACAATCTCTACTTTGAAGTAGTAGGGGGAGATTACATATAAGATAATAGGAAGAGATAACACATATAAGAGAATGGTAGCCAAGAAAGGATTATTTAGCCTGGAAAGTCATGTGGATGGTCAGTTAATTAGCTCACTATTTTCAGAAGCAATGGTAGTATTGATCTGATAATGGCTCATAGAGCAAAAAGGGGAAAATGAAGGAGAATGGAAGTTTATGGTCATGGTGGAATAATGGAAAATGACTCAATTGAAGAAACAATGGTGGTCTGGGGCAAAGGTCAGTAATGTTCAGTCAAATAGCTAGTTGGAATAGCATGGAACAAGTTAGACAAGTTAGTTGGACAAGGTAAAGTATCAGAAAATCAGCGTGGCTGGAACAAGTTCAGGCTAAAAGGTCTTTGGGAGTCTAAAAATATGGTCAAGAGTCATTGTCTGGTGTGATTCAAGAGATAAGGTAGTAGCAAAAGGCTGACAGAAGTACATGCCAATGTCATTGATAGGGTCTTTGATTCTTGTCTTCTGGTCTGCTCCATTTTTATTAGGTTATTGCAGAAAGAAAGCCCAGTATAGTTACTATGTGAGGCCTTTCCTGATTCTTCCAGATGTTGGATCTTCCTCTTCTCACTAACAATTATTTTAAACTTATTTTGTATATATTTTGTTTTTACTTAAATATGCATATGCTTCTCCCTTAGAGAATCTAAGCTTATTCTAAGCTTATTCAACAAATACTTATTAAGCACCTACTGTGAAATCTTCCCTGTCTTTGTAGAGTTTAGAGTCTATCAGAAAGAGCTTATATACCATTGATAGGCAGTCCCTTGAAGAAAAAAAAGTTTTAGTCTTATTTTTTATCTGTACTAATCTCAGTGTTTGCTATATAGTAGGTATTTAAAAGTTTATTCATTGCGAACAAGAGACATCTGGGCTTGGTTTGTAGGTAAGTGTAGACCATTGGGAGGACTTGGTAGAGATGGAAAGTACAGGGACAGAGAAGCAGCTGTTCCTTGTAGACCAGCTCTAATTGACGTATTGCTATAAGTAACTCCTTTTGTTCTTTTAGTCAATTATACTCAGTATGATCACAATAACAAAGATACCAAGATCCAGGGTTCAATTACTGGGTGACCCAATTAATTTTGCTTTATTTCCTGGCTAGAAGTTATATCTCTAATTGTGACCAGGCAACTTCCTCAATTATGCTATTGGTCATAAGGGGATTGAGTCCAGAGATCACAATGATTCCATTTAAACCTGTCATTATTTCTGGAAACCAAAAGGCAACAGAAATTGTGTGCGTGTGTGTGTGTGTGTGTGTGTGTGTGTGTGTGTGTGTGATATCAAATAAAAGGTAGTTTCATGACTCAGATGATAATAACTGACAAAAGACAAAAGGTAGGTAGAGTTTTTCAGTTTTCATATTTTTTAGTTCTTCCTGCCCAGAAGAATGATATTTGGACTGGAAAGGATGGGAAGGGAGGCAGGGAATCAAAATAGGAAGTTCATGGCCAATAAGGTGATTGTAAATGAGCACCTAAGTTCACTTGTTGAATTCAAGAGGCCTGTCCCATGAACTACTTTATATCTTTTGGTGTTGAAAAAATGGGAGGATGTGATTACTGATACCTGAAATACTTTGAAGGATAGAAGGGGCACAACAGGACTGGAGAAATACCAATGTCTTGTTTTTCACAAAGGGGGAAAAATAATGAAGTTTGATAACTATGGGCCAAAGAGTTTGACTTGGATTCCTCGTAAAATTCCAGAAATCCTAAAGCAAGAATTCTTAACTTGTGACCCAGAGGTCTGGACAGATTCCATGGAGTCTGTGAACTAGAATGGGAAACAATACATCTCTGTTTTAACTGAAATCAAACATTTCCTTCCATTATGATTTTTAAAAAATGATTCTGAGTAGGGCTCAACATTCTTCAATAGACTTCCAAATGATTCTGTGACACAAAGAAAATTAAGAACCCCTGCCCTAGAACTCTAAGCTAAATCTGATAACATAAAATTCACTAAGGAGATAATTTAGGGATGTTGTGTAGTTCTCATACATGGGTTCAGGAGATCCAATTCACACATAGCAGATGGGAGTGGGAATGGGATGTTTAGATAGTGGTTTGAAAAACAATCAGGGTTTTTTAGTGGACTTTGAGCTCAATGAGTCACAAGTGTGATAGAATAACCAAAAAGGTGAATGTGAAATTGTACTGAATTATGAGAGGAACAGCTTCCAAGAATGAGCAGGTCATTATATACCGCTGTGCTCTACCCTGGTCAAAACATCCTCTGCAGTATTCTTCTTGGTTCTGGGCTCCATGACCTAGGAAAGGCATTGATTAACTGCTGACAATTTGTAGCTGAGCAATGAGAAGGAAAAGCTCTGGTTCCATGCCATGGGAAGATACATTGAAGGAACTGGGGGTGTTTAAGCTGGAATTCCAATGGGCAGTGATGGTTATCTTCAAGTATTTGAAGGGCTGTCATATGGATGAGGGATTAGACCTGTTCTATTTGACTCCAAAAACCAGAACTAGGAGAAATTTATGGAAGCTTAAAAAAAAAGGCAAGTTGATGCTTATAAAAAAACATTCCTAACAATGATACCTAACTATAAGTAGAATGTGCTACTTAGAGAAAGAGAGAGTAGTACATTCTACTTATAGTTAGGTATCATT
>CM053599.1:76383276-76403857 GCA_028646575.1 Pseudocheirus occidentalis
TCAAAATCTATATTTTATCTTTTGGTGGGAACATCAGTGATCTTCCTTTCCCATGCAAAGAACAGCATTACATTGTTGTAGAAGGTTAACCAATCAAAAGTTATCTATTTTTGCATGGTCTTGTATTAGACTTAATAGAGAATGTTATTGTCTAGTTAGAAAAATTAGGCATTGTTGAAAATATGTGGTTTGAAGCAAATTCTGCTAGGCAAATAAAATTTTAACTTGTGTAGTGATTCTTAAAAAGTCTCATTCACAGAGTTTAGTTTTTATAACCTATACACCAATGGGTTAAATCTGGTGATATGTTTGAGTAAGAGTTGGTGGTGTTGGGGCATTCACTGCATTCATTGGATAAAGGACTAATAGCATATATGCCTTTTTTGAGATTTAAAGTTTAGAAAGAACTTTACAAATTTTATTTCATTAAATCTTTATCTTATAGTGTAAATACTATACCACTTTATCCATTTTACAGATGAGAAAATTCATGTTGAGAAATTATTCACTCATGGCCACACAATTAGTAAGTCAGGATTTAAACTCAGTTCTCTCTTGACACTAGGTCCTGTGCTTTTTCTACTACATTATATTTCCTTTCTATGGACACTTCCATGGAAAAGGTGGCATGTTCACGGATTATGGTTACATGTTTCTATTTTAGTCTTAGTCAGAGAATGGATCTATGAAATTATAAAGCACCATCATTTGTACCATGGCACTAACAGTTAGAGTTGGACTGGTTGTTACCTGTGCCTCCAAAGAACCCTATAGCTCAAGTTTGAGGCTCTTCTTGCCTCCTCTCCCTTTTCAATTTTCTCTTCTACTTCTGTCTTCACTTCTTCCCTCCCACAGATCAAATTTGAAAAGAAGATTTTGATTCAAGCTGAGGTTTTAACAGATATCAACCTGGGTCTTTTTCCTTTCAATAAGCTCGTTATAACTAATCAAGAGATAGAGAAGATTACAGGAAGTAAAATGGATAATTTTGGTTACATGAAATTAGAACATTTTTGCACAAATGAAAACAGTGATACCAAAATTAGAAGAAAATCAGGAAACTGGGGGAAAATTTTTACAGCAAGTTTCTCTGATAAAGGTCTCACTTCTCAAATGTATGGGGAAATGAGATAAATTTATAAACAATAAGAGCCATTTCTCAATTAACAAATGGTCAAAGGATATAAATGGGCAATTTTCAGAAGAAGAAATCAAAGCTATCTATAGTCATAGAAAAATGCTCTTAAATCACTATCAGAAACTGCAAATTCTGGAGGGGTGGAGAAAAAATAGTCACACTAATAAACTGTTGGTCTAAGTGTTAGCTGATCCAAACATTCTGGAGAATAATTTGGAACTATGTCCAAAGGAAATATGCCCAAATTTAAAAAAAAAACTGTGCATATGCTTTAATCCAGCAATACAACTACTAGGTCTGTACCTCAAAGAGAGCAAAGGAAAAGTGGAAAAAAACTACATGTACAAAAATATTTATAGCAGTTCTTTTTGTGGTGGCAAAGAATTGGAAGTTGTGGGGATGCTCTTCACTTGGGTAATGGCTGAACAAGTTGTAGCATATGATTGTGAAGGAGTACTACTATGCTATAAGAAATAACAAGGGGAGAGGTAGTTTCAGAAAAACCTGGGAAGACTTATATGAACTGATGTTCATGAAATGAGCAGAACCAGAACATTTTATACAGTACCAGCAAAATTATAACTGTGTTCAATAAACTGTGAATTAGCTACTCTGATCAATACAATGATCCAAAGCAATTCCAAAGGACTTATGATGAAAAATGGTATCTATTTCCAGAGAGAAAGAGACTGAGAGAGAGCTGCTAAACTCTGAATGAAGATGAAGGCATACTTTTAACTTTTCTTTATGTTTCTTACTTATTATTTATTTATTTTGCAATATGGTTAATATAGAAATATTTTTCGTGGCTGCGTTTGATATCATGTCACACATTGATACCATGGATGTGCCTTCTTAATAAGTGGGTAAGAATTTAGAAATATTTTTTAAAATAATGTTAAAAAGAAGTAAATAAATAATTAAAAATAAATTCATACAATGTTAAAGCTGAATAAGGCTTTACATTTACTTAGGGCTTTTTCAGAATTGTTCTCCAACCCATATCTTATTGCAGACTTCTAATTCAGCAGTGGTCAGAAATAGAATTCAAATGGCACATCCCTAAAATATCTAAATTCTTTAAATGATTACTCAATCTTCTGTATTCTAAAGTGACCTGCCTTTGATTCCCCCCCTGTGGAGTTCAGGAAATGAGGAAGAAGAGCCATAAAGAAGACTGGAACAGCAGTATTAGAGGTGAAGGATATAAGGAGAAGGATTTTTTTTTAAGTTTGGGACTTTTAAGAAACAAGGACCTTTAGTAGTAAAAAATTTATAGACCAGTAAAAACTTGTTCTAGACCAGCAGGAGGAAAACATTACTTTATAGCTTACAATGTACTTTTTTTTTACAACAACCCTGTGACTCATTTAGTCCCACACTCTCATTTAATAGATGAGAAAACCGGACGTCTAGAAAGTTTAAAGGATTTGTCTAAGGTCATAGAGCTTGTTATTGGCAGAACTAGGAATGGAAATAGTCTATTTATTTCTAGCTGAAGGCTCTTTCTACTACACCATGAAAGACTCCTGCAAGGCTGAAAAAAAATCTTCGAAACCAAAAGGAGTGAATCTGCAATGGTATTTACTTTTAGAACAATAGGGGAAGCAGTTGAGGGTAGGTGAGCCTTTAAGGTGCTTTTAAATTACACCATATATGTTTATATATAAGGTTTGCTCCTACATTACTGTATAGCTGCTACTCCCATCTTTTCCTTTTGTCCCAAATACCTCATTGATTCCTTTAGCAGTGACTTTTAAGTAGTGGCATTGGACTACCTGACTTCTGAAGCCCCTCCAAACTCTGGAATTCTTTGATTCTATGGTGTTAACAACAAAAAAGGAATACAAAAGCTTACCTTGACCTGGGGAGCAGAGATGAACACTCTACCCAGATTTAGTCAATATTAAAGTCAGCTCCTTACTCTCTTTAGTGCTGGTACCCCCTGGTCAGCTATGACAATTGTTTAGGACAATTTTCAGAGTGGGGAAGCATATAGAAGGTAAAGCATTTCGGCATGTTGGTTTGTGGTAATCTAGGGTTTTCCCTTCCTGTCTTCCTTAGGTATGACTAGTGTACCTTGGTAGTTAGCAAGGGGTTCATCTGGCACCTCTCTTTTCTGGGAATATTGTAACCAATTCCTATATTACAGAAGTTCTAAACTTGTGGGTCATGACCCCCTTGGGGGTCAAACGACCCTTTCACAGGGGTCACAGCAGTCACCTAAGACCATCAGAAAACACATATTTCCAATAGTCTTAGGAATCAAGACACGGCTCCTCTATCCATCTCTACGCAGGTTGGCCCACATGCAGATATGCCAACATACAAGGATTAAAGAGTTATGGCATTAGGAAGGTTGAGAACCACTGCTGTATTACATGAATGTATATAAGATGGGATGTATATAAGAATGTATATAAGATGGGATATTGATAGCGTTGCCACATACTCTTCAGATTTAGCTTCAGAGTCCATTTCATGCTCTTTCACAACTAACCTTAATCCTCCATCACTGGGAAACACATGGCAGTGAATACCTTTAGTCATACCACAACATGTGAAATGTTCCAGGTAACATGTTAACAAAGAAGTTAATTTCTTCTAGGTAACATTGCCAAGTACCTTTATTTCTGTATCCTTCTTTATAAAGTATTATCTAGAGAAACCTAGAGTTTCCAGAGAAACAAAGTAGAAAAAACCCCAATAGATGATGATTCTCAATTTCACATTGTTCAGAAGCAGTATAATGAACCTAGAATGCATCTGATTGCTTGCTTTAAACAAATGTTTATCCACCTTGCCCCTTCTGATTCAATAGAAATAAAATCAAGTCAGGAAGACTGGAAGAGGGGAGGCAAGAGAGGGAAGAAGAATAATGAGTAGAGAAGCCAGAGTTTTGTTGATGTTTTTGTTTATTTTTTCTTAGAAGTAAAAGTCAATTCAGTTACATGAAATGAGCATTTATTAGAGAGGAATCATGCTAGGTTTTGGGGATTGAAAGAATAAAGTGATACCATACCTCATATCTTCAAGGAATTTATATTCTACTGGGGATATTACCATCACAAAGATAAACAAATCTAAAGTAATTAGAGCAGAGAGAGAACACTAACAACTAGGTGAGACCTGGGAAGACCTCATGTAGAAGGACCTCAGACATCTTAGCAGAGCCCTGAACAAAGTTGAGGACTCTGAGAACTGGAGGTGGAGAGAATTGTGCCTTCTGGATATGAGCAAGAGCTTGAGTGAATCAGTGTGTATGGGTGATGGAATGTGGAGTTCAGGAACCAATTAGTAGTTACTGCTGTAGGAGAATACAAAGGAAATGTAAAAAAGTTTCCAACTACAGGAAGGGTATAGTCTCATGAGGAAGATAAAGTGATATATGCACATGAAAAAACACAAATATGACATAGGATCCATGGGCTATACAAAGTCTGCTAAGTCTTTGTTCTGGAGAGGAGAACATCATCAGAAGGACAAAACAGATAAAATGTTGTCTATGAACTGAAATATTGATTGAACTGATTGATTGAAATCAATATTTCTTAAGTGCCTACTATGTGCCAGACACTGTGCTGAGTGCTGAGGACACAAAAAGAAGCCAAAAAACAGTCTGTTCAAGGAGTTTACAATTTAATGGGGAGATAATATATAAACAAACATATACAAAGCAAGCAATGTACAGGATAACTAAGAAATAATTAACAGAGGGAAGGCTTTGGAATTAAGAGGGATTTGGGAAGGCTTCCTGTTGAAGGTGGAATTTTAATTGGGATTTAAGGGAAGCCAGGGAAATCAGCAGTTGGAGAGGAGGATGGAGAACATCCAAGGAATGAGGGACAGACAGAGAAAATGTCCAGAGCTGAAAGATGCAATGTCTTATTTGCGGAACAGCCTAGATTGAAGAGTACTTGTTGGGAAGTAAGGTGTAAAGAGATTGGAAAGAAAGGAAGGGGCTTGGTTGTGGAAGGCTTTGAATGCTACATAGAGCATTTTGTATTTGCTCCTGGAGGCAGTAGGAGCAAACCAAAGTTCATTGAGTAGGAGGTGACTTCCAATAAGTCTACTGCACTCCACAGTAACCTCATCCATAAAGGAAATACCCTTAACAATGCAAAGATATACAGGAGATAATCATGCCAGACCAAGTCTTAAGGGAAAGCTTCCTGATTTAGTTTAATGAAAATTTATGCACTATTCTTTCATTCATCTTCAGGGAGCTTCTGAGAAGCATTGATTTTATAACAGGAAATATACAGAACCCACTAATGCATTGTAACTGACCAAATATAGACTGTAGTATCCATGAGTTCTTGGAGGTCTAGAAAGGTCTTGAGTTAGAGCTGTTGTCCTGAGCTTTCTCCAGGACATAAGGAAGAAGCCATGAAGATGAGGTTCCAAATCAGTGCCTTAATTATTTAAAAGAAACTGTTACCCAGCTTCTTTAGATTCATTCCAACTGAGGAAGCATTTCTCAGCTCCAGTCTCCACATTCAGCCAAAAGAGATATCACCCTTTATGATGACAGAAAGGTGCTGGATTTGATCGTGTGATACTACACCTAATTTAACACCTACCCCTTAGAGTATTTTTCTGGGATAGTTATTATGCTGAAAGGTTTTGGTTTCTGCTCAACACTGTGGAGGAAAAAAAACATGTTATAAGTTGGGGGCTTGATGTGAGTTAGGCAGGAACTCTTCCAACCAGAAATTGGGCCTCACCTCTGGTATCCTGATATCTATGTACAAAAACAATTCTTCAGATGTATGCTTATATGATGTTTCCTGATGTCTTTGTTGTTCCAGGAGAGAAGAAATCATCAAGGTTTTCAATTAGTGGGGAAAAAATTTATAAATCCTTGTAGGATAGAACAACAAGATGGGGGCATGGAGGAGAATCTAAAAGGAATGAGAGTGGAGGGAAGATGATGGAACTTCTAGAATCATGATATTTCCATCATTTCCCTTCCCCCTTCCCAAATATCTAATGAGGTGAAGAAGTCCCCATATTCAAGAGAACAGAATGAACCTGCCAAATTACTTTGGGCATTGGTACTTACTTCTTTCACACATAGTTTGGGGCATCATGGCACACCAATCTTGCCCACCTCTCAGTCTCTAAGTAGGACTTCATTCAAACCAAAAAGGCATACCATTTTCTTTGTCAGGTTTTCTCTCATTTCTTTCAGTGATTTCCTTTCAAATGTATCAGAATTTCTCTACTCTCACTTATTGCCTCCAAGATGAAAACCTTTATCAAAAACACTGACCCTAATGTTTGTGCCAGCCAGGAGTCAGGGAGCCCTTAGTGGTTATGAGTGTCTGAAGTTATAAAGTGTCTGAAGAATTCTATAGTTGGGGATAAGTGTTCTATAGTTCAAATAATATTGAATTTTTCTATTATTACTTTTATGCATTGTTTATTTGTGGGGTAATTCTGAGGTAATACAAAAGGCAAGAAATAGAATGGGGCCAGACAGGAGTATGCTGGAGCCAAATCAAACTGGCCTTCAAGAGCTGATTGTTAAATTTTCAAAGGGAGAATGTACACCTTGGAAACTGAGGAATGCTACAAATCAGTGTGTGATTTATCATTTTTAATGATTGACTGGATCTGAGGAAGAGTTAAAGCATTAATAATGCAAGTTAAATTTAAGTGCCTGTGTGTGTACATTTCTTTTTATTCCTAGAGATTTGGTTCTTAAACACTTACCAGCACTCCCTGAGCCAGAATGTTTGTTAGGAGTCCAGTCATGCAATAATGAATGACTGGATGATGGTCTGAGAATTTTTAAATATATGGATACATTTAATGAAGAAGGCTCTGTAAAGTCCTTTCTCTGGACAACACTATCACAAATAGACTCAACAGAATTCTCTGTGGTGAACTGGTTGGGCACTGTACTAAGCACTGGGATTACAAGTAATAAAAAGAAAGATAGTCCTTACCCTCGTAATCTAATGGGAGAAGATAACACACAAAAAAGGTGGTAAGAAAGTGGCAGGGGCAGAGAGGGGCCAGGGCTACCCAGAAGCAGGACATCTTGTTCCCTGGAGTTGAAACCAAGAAGAATAGCAGATTCAGAGTGGAGGAAGCCACAAAGCCCAGTGTTTGCCCTTTATAAAGGAAAGAATTGAGAGGAGTTTGGTCTTCTACTCTCTAACCCTCCAATGAGAAGAGAGAGAATGTTGAGGGAGGGGGTATCAGTCAAGGTTTGAGTTAGTAGCATGGTGATGAGATTAGAGGTGATGAGCTTAACTTGGAAGGGGCCATCTTGTTTCATCTTTGATGAAGCCGGGCAGAGCAGCAGATAGCAGAATGGAGAGGAATTCCCATTGCCTCTATCAGTATATTTCCCCTTCTATTTACTCATTGGCCACCATCCTAATTCAGGACTTCATCTATGCTCATCTAGGCTATAGTAATATGTTCCTAACTGATTTCCCTTCCTCAAGGCTCTTTCTTGGATGAAGAATTATTAAGTATTTTGTGTGCGCTAGACACTAGGCTAAGCACTGAAGATATAAATACAAACATGGACAATCTTTCACTCAGAAGGAGTTTTAATTCCCACAGGAGTAGAAAACATCTAGAAGAATTTGTCTATGAAGTGAAAAAATTTTTTCCCATGAAAGTAACTAATTTTAATTCTTCCTGATATGTGTGGAGTCTCCTGTACAAAAGGGAGATCACAAAAAAACCACAACATTGATGAAATTATGAAGAAAATCAGAAACTGCTTCTGCAATGTTATGTAACTGTTTAAGGGATTAAGTGATCTCCCAAACTCCTTGGATAGAAACTGTTGTCATTGGTACCATCTTATGGGGCTAACCACAGTGCTTTGCACATGGGTGATTATGAAGTAGAAGGGTCTGAAATGAGGAATATGAAGATGTAGGTTTGAGTCCTCTTTCCACTGCTTTGTTTGTGAGTCTTTGCACCGATCTCTTAAGATCTCTGAGAGTGTGCCTTTATCTATAAAATCTCTCTCTCTTTCTCTCTCTCTCTCTCTAAAAATGCATGCACTCAGTCTCTCACAGGGTTGTTGTAAGATGAATTTGAAAGACATTTATTAAGTATCTACTATAGGAGGTATGGAACATTGTACTCAGCAGTGGGAATACACAAATGAAATGACACAATCTGTCCTCAAGGCCATTACAATCTATTGGCATATTAATAATGGCAGATGGCATTTATATAGCACTTTAAGATTTGCAAAATGGTTTGCATATTTTGTATCACTTGATATTCCTTTGATAATATATACAAAGTAGAATGTATTGTGGATAAATGAGATAGCAAGACAAAGTACCCTGGAGAAATTTGAGCTGAAAGACATTGACAAGATTGGAAAGTAGCTAAGAGTCTAGTCCAATTGTGAGCGACATCGGAGTGCAATAAGACTGGAATGGTAAGTTGGAGCCAGATTTGGGGGGAACCTAAAATCCCATAAAGATGAGTGAACCACCAAAGGTTCCTGAGTGTAGGAGCGACCTAGTCAGACTCAGTGTCCAGGTGCATTAGGAAGATTTATTTGGCAGTTATGTGAAGGATGAATTTGAAAGGGAGAGAACTGGAGGAAGGGAAATCAGCTAGCAACATATTATTGTGAACTAGATGAGCATGGATGACATCCTGAATTAGGATAGTGGCCAGTGAGTAAACAGAAGGAGAAATATACTGATAGAGGCAATGGGAATTCCTCTCCATTCTGCAATTTGCTGCTCTGCCTGGCTTCATCTCCTTGAAACAAGATGCCCCCTTCCAAATTAAGCTCATCACTTCTAAACTCAACACTATGCTACTAACTCAATCCTTTACTGATACCCACTCCCTCAACATTCTCTCTCTTCTGATTGGAGGGATAGAGAGTAGAATGCCAAACTCCTCCCAATGCTTTCCTTTATAGAGGGCAGACACTGGACTTCCTGGCTTGCTCCACTCTGAATCTGCTACTCTTTCTGGTTTCACTTCCAGGGAACAAGATGCCCTGCTTCTGGGTAGCCCTGGCCCCTCTCTGCCCCTGCCACTTTCTTGCCACTTTTTGCTTGTTAATTTCCTCCCATTAAATTATAAGGGTAGGGACTGTCTTTCTTTTTATTACTTGTAATCCCAGTGCTTAGTACAGTACCCAACCACTGGGAATTCAGTTTAACCTATTTGTGATAGTGTTGTCCAGAGAAAGTACTTTGCAGAGCCTTCTTCATTAAATGTATCCCAATATCTAAAAATTTTCAGGCCATCATCTGGCTCCAATTTACTTTTTCATCCGTAATTTACATTTCTTTTTCATATACTCTACATTCCAGTCAAATTGGGCAGCTAAGTGTTCTCTGAACTCAGGATGCACCTTCATGTTTTCCCAGACCATTCTCCAAAGCTTCAATGTGTTCCTTCCTCATCTCTGTGTGCTACAATCTTTCTCTTGCTTTAAGGTACCTCTAGCTTTCTAAGTCACTTTTTCCCCAGGAAGCCTTCCCTTATTCTCCAATTTAAAATTGATCTCTCCTTTTAGAGCACCCTCCCTTCAAGGTTTAGCTCACATGCCACCTTCTCCATGATTGACCTTTCTTGATGCTTGGCTCTGTAGGTCAACATTAAGAGTAATGGGTGAAAGCTGAAAATGTGCAGATTAAACTTGATGGAAGGGAAAAAAAAACACCTAAACAATTAGCTCCATCTAATAGTGGGTTCTTTCTCATTGGATATCTTTAGGAAAAGGCTGATTGACCACTTTTTGAGTATGGTAGAGAAGATTATTTTGTAGGTATGGTTTAGATGAATGGCCTCTGAGGTTCCTTCTAATTCTATTATTCCCCATAGCTGGAAGTGATCTCTCCTTCTTCAAATTCTCCTAGAGCAGAGATATTGAACTCAAATAGAAATGGGACCTATAATTTATATACAAGGATCCCTCAGGGAATCATATTGGTTTAGTTTTAAAATGCAATATTATCCATATTTTATTGTATTTTTATTTATTCTGTTAAATATTTGCACATTACATTGTAATTTAGTTGGAGTTACTACCAGGTCATGTGTGTTATGATGGTAGTGTGTTTTATACCTCTGATTTAGACTATTTTCTTTAGAGATTTCCTTCCCCCTCCCACCACATCCTAGAACATATTTAATGTATTTATTTACATGTAATATCCCCTACTTGAATCATATAATTCTTTATCTTTGTGTACTTGACTCCTATGATATGTAGGACATAGTGTACATAGTGGGTATTTAATAAGTGTTCAATGAATTAAGTTAATTTTTTTGTGTGTATTTGGTCAAAATATATTTCCAAACTTTAGGCTGGTTTTAGCCTGAATTTTCTAAATGAGAAGATCTATAAGATCTCCCAATTCACTAGATAATGTCCAAGCCCTGCTTCTCAAAGAGTTTATAGAGCAGACCTTTTGGCACCATCTCCAGTCTGTTGTACAACATGCTACCCAAGGGAGGGTCTAAACTGCATTTCTAGGACTTACTGACATGTCTGCCAGATGGAGCAGAAAGTTAAGTCTTACTGAAGTCAAAGCATAAGTAATCTGTTGTGTCTCTGCTGACTAGACCCCCCCGCCCCTGCCCTACCCTCACACACATAAAGGGAACCACCCCATCATAGAAGGAAATGATTTGGTTCTGGCAGGATTTGCTCTTTAGAAAGCCTTTTGCTTATTACTCAATGCACTGTGATCTCTGAGGCAATTGCAAATTGATTTGTTCCACTGCCTTTCCAGGGTGTCAGTGACTGGTGTCCACGTGCTGGCTGGCAGAAGAAATTAAAAATAAATAAATAAAGGAATCCTCTTTGTTTCAGGTCCCTGATTTCAGCTGTAGGGGAAACTCCTTTTGTGTATAGTTGCTGCATCAGCTAAAAGGGAAGTGAGCAGAATGGGAAAGTGGGGAGCAGGTTTGGAGCAGAATGTTTGGGAAGCAGGTCCAAAAAGCCACTTGGTCCATGCAGGGTAGAAGGGAAACTTTCATGGGATACCTGGGGAAGGTTAAGTGGGACAAAAAGATGCTCAGTCTTTGTTCAGGTGCAACGCAGAGGCAGTTCTGTAAATGAAAGGGTGCATTTGCTGTACAGCTCGAACTGGAGTTGATTTACCAATTAGGCTTCTAAGATCGCAGGTACTTGTCAGGAAAGGATACTTTAACTACAGGGAATATGTGCTATTAGGACTGGGGCTGAAATTCAGATATAGTTTTTTTATAATTCTGCAAGGCCAAATACTGCCCTTTCTGTAGGTTAAGCACAGCACACTAGTGCATATTATTCAATAGACACTAAAGACAACTATAATCTGTTTCTAGGGTTTAGTAGCAACAAGGGAGAGAGGCATACCAGATCTATTCCTCCTGTGTTATTTGAGGAAGTTCTTTTCCACTTTTAGCCAAATAAGACGACTTTTTAAAAATAAGAAAGGAAATCATGGAGGAGATGCCAGACGCTTGACTTGTCCTCATGTTCCCAGCTGATAAAGCTGAATTTCTTTCTTTGTAAGCAATTGATCAAGTGTTTCAAGCAAACAGATGAGCTAATCAATTTCTGATAGGATTGGATTAGGCAGTCTCATTAAGGGTAGAAGCCCTATGCCCACTCAGTCTCAAATAACCTTAAGCACTGCATGTCATCTTCCTGCTCCATTATTTATAAAATCACTTGATATTCTACTTCGGGTCATACAAAATCACTTCCAGATATTCTGAACACCCAACACAGAGGGCCTTGATAATGTCATAACCCAATTGTCTGTCTACTTTCCTATTGCATTGTCCCTCCTGTGGGAATTTTTTTTTCTTTATTGATCTGTATAGAGTATCTCTAACTCAGTGAATAGAGCGGAGAATTGAAAGTCTGTGCTTACACATGAGAAAATTCTATTACAGTACAGACTTTTAACTTTCTCTCTCTTTTCTTACCATACTATTATTTGGTATTATTGAAAGTTATTGTTCTTTGAGAAATCACTTTGATCCATATATGTATAACTGTTGTGTTATAGGGTAACACCCACCTTGAGGACATAAGGATACACTGATGAGCTTCTTGCTTCTTTGGCTTATTATTCCCATACAGATGTTTTAAAATCAACATTTGTCACACCTCTACAGTATAGTCACTAACTTTTCTTACAAGTGCATAGGCTTACAAAACTTGACACCTGAAAAGCTTTATATAAAAATTAAGGGTGGGAGTGGCGAGGTGGTGCAGTGAATAGAACACTGGCCCTGGAGTCAGGAGGACCTGAGTTCAAATCTGGCCTCATACATTAAACAATTATTAGCCGTGTGACCCTAGACAAGTCACTTAACCCCAATTGCCCTGGGACTTATATCAAAGCTCACAGAAAATAATTTTATCTACTAGGGAACCATTGGTGCTCCAGAAGCTCATGCCATTTCAATCACTGATCATAATGCTGTGAGTAGTATTTCAATAAATGACATCAAATCTTTATTATTATGGTGCATTTATAACTCAGATATTGTACCCCAAGACCCAAGTGCTTTAGTTTCTGAATTCTTTTGTCTTATGCTTCTTGGCTCTAAACACAAAGACTGACAGTGTCTAGGGGAACCATATTGTTTTGTACTTTACAAATAGATCTCTGTCCCTAATTCTTCTTTGGACTCATAGTGGTGTATTCCATCTGTATCTTCCCCATTACCTGGGTATAGAGTATTCAGGGAAGATAAATTTTTCTTATCAGCCCATTCCTCTGGGGAAAATCTCTTAACTTTTAACTCATTCATGGGTATGAGACTATCCTGAATCATGACTTTTGTCTTGCCACTGGACTCTGATGACTCTGGGAGAGAGAGAGTAAGGCTGATGACTTTGAGCTCGGCCTCTCTTAAATCTTAAATCCAATTTATATACGAGTCAAAAGACATCACTCAAAGTTTTATAATGACATGCTTGCAAGGGTTCTGCCTAATGGACAATGCTCTTCTGCTTTCCCAGTCACCAACAGAGTAAAGTAGGACTGTGTACATGCTCTGATGCTTTTTAGCATGGTGTTTTAAGTGATGTTGTCAGATACCTTCAGTGAGGATGAAAACATGGAGCCATCCATTACAGCAAATGGAGAAATTTTGAATGCTGTAGACAAGTTATCTTGGCAGTATGTTTTCTAGGGATGTAGACATTGATGTATGCATTGCCAGAGCTAACTCAGTGTTTGGAGGGCTCCGAAGAAAAGTGTTGGAGGGAAGAGAGAAGATTTATTAGGCTGCCTACCAAACTGAGGGTCTACCGAGCCTTTGTGCTGACTTAATTGCTGTATTCTTGTGAAACCTGGACAGTCTACCAATGCCATCCCAGGAAACTGAATTGCTCAGGAAGTTTCTGAAGATCATCTGACAAGACAAGATACTGGACACTGAGGTCTTTTCTTGAGCTGAACTGCCAAGCATTCACAATCTACTATAGAGAGTGTAACTCTGACGTGCTGGTCACATTGTTCAGATGCCAAACGTATGTTTGCCTAAAAAACTATTTTACAGTGAACTCACACAAGGCAAGCACTACACAAAGGTCAAAATAATAGATACAAGAACACTCTCAAAATCTCTCCAAGGAACTTTGGAATTCATCATTAGATGCGGGAGACCCTGGCACAGGACTGCTCAGCATGGCCTGCCCACATTAAAGAAGGAACTGTACTCTATGAGCAAAGCAGAATAGTAGTAGCTTAAAAGAAATGTGAGATGCATAATTTTAGAGACATCTCTACTCCAGATGTTCATGTGAACTATTTGTGCCCCACTAGTAGTAGAGTCTTCTGAGCTCATATTGGTCTGGTCAGTCACAGCTGGCCACATTGTACCTTGACATAGAGATATCATTTTAGTCCTCTTTGATCATGAAAGACCACAACCGACCAGTCTGGACAATGTGTCCACCATTTGAAACTTCATTTTCTACTGGGTGTAGGGAGTCAGAAAAAGCATCGTCCTCTCTCCATAATTACTTCTGTCTCCCTAAATTTCATATTGGGCTGCTGGGAGCAGTTATTCAAATGATTTGGGGCTGTTTCCCCAAGCATATATAAAATGGTTGGAGGGGAAGCCACTCACATAAAAACAATTATAATCCTTCCTTTAAGTCACACCTTCCAGAGTTTTCTTACTTCCTCTATCTGAGGTTGTCAGTGCCATCACATGTATGACACATTGACACAAACTATCATTTGACTAAACATGCCAAACAAATCATTGCTTTGGTGCCACCTACATTGCCATAATTCTCATCTACTTTATCCTGCTTCCCTGTTTTGTTTTGGCTTCCTTCATTTCCTAAGTCTGTCCAAATTTCCTTTCCTCCAGCTACTGTTTTCTGGAAAATTATTTGAATTTGTAGTAGAACAAGCCTGGTTCAGGCTGACTGGAATGAAACGAGACACTTGGGAAATATTTAAGAGTTTGTGAAAGGTGGTTATTTAGCCATAGCATGGAAAGGATGTTGAACAACCTTGATTCAGTTGAACAGTTTCTTTGCTTCTATATTGTCCATGATTACCTGTGGTCAGAAGCCTGAGGAAGCAGCCTCCTTCCAGAGACCATGAGGCTTTTTGTACTCAGGTGACTGGAAAACTATAGCAAATACTCAGCCTTAGTCCACTGAGCCCATTAAGTCATGAAGAAAATGTCAACGTCTTTTAAAGAAAAGCCAGTTTGAGAAGAGGGCTTTAGGAAAAGTTAGCCCAGGGTATATGGCAAGTTCCAAGAAATATCGCATTCAGCAAATATTAGTTGAATTAAATTTCCATTTTTTTAAGCTAAGGTATGCAAGTATCTGAGATTGCTTTCAAAATGGGTACCAGAATTTAATGTTCACTTTTGCTCCCATTTCATAGCTTCTTTGTGAGAATTCATGTATATAGGAGGTACTCAACACATGCTTGTTGAATTAATTAATTGATAGGTAATTTTAATGTCTTCAATGGGTGTCAAAACATCTTGCTTCATATTACTTTACCCATTAGTCATGTGTTAGGATAGCTAGGTGGTATAGTGGGTAGAGTGCTTTTCCATGAGTCAGGACAACTGAAGTTCAACTCCTGCCTCAGATGCTCACTAGGCAATTCACTTAACCTCTCATAGGGTCATTTTCCTCGCCTGTAAAATGCAGATGATAATACCACCTACCTCCTTCAGTAGGTACTATTACTATTGTTTGAACCCTATTGTGAGTATCCAATGAAATATCATGTGTAAAGTGATTTGCAAGCTATATAAATGCTAGCTATCATCATAACACTAGCTATTATCATATATTGTTAAACTATAAATCAAAAACGTACCAAATGTCTATAATATCAATAGCACTCATTCTTTGCATTGCAATTAAAAATATTTTGTAATTAACATTCCTTTGATTATTCCCAGTGTTCTTATGTAGTAGTTAAGTCAGCTTCCATTTTATAGATGAAAAAAACTGATATGCTTAGAACTTAAAGATCACACAATTTGTCATATCAGCCATAAATTGTCAAAACATAAAGAAACAAAAAATAAAGAGGATGTTAGGGGTGGGGCAAGAGAAGAATCAAGCAAATACTAGGGCTACTATTTGGAGTTGATAGGATAATAATGTTGAAATCTATTCAATTCATATTCCGGTTGTTTTCAAAAAGAATAGTTTTCAGACTGGATAGAAAAGATCAACAAGAATTAATGAATTTATAATTAAAATAAGTTAGGAGATGGGAGAAAATGTCTAACTCTTTTTAATGAGTTCCAGTAACTAGACCAAGACAAACTAAGGGCAAGAAAACTCAAATTACTGAAAAAAATTATGGATGTGATATTTCATTTTCTCAGTGACCTTTTAAGATTCATGGTGAATAAGAAATTGGACATAGCCAAACAATGTTCTTATTTGAAAAAAGAAGAAGAATACAAACATGACACAGTGAAAAGGGTGTAATTTAACTAAGGCCAAGACAAATTAGGCATTGGTATGGATAAGTGTAGGAAACAATTTGGCCTCTTAAATAGATTCCTTATAAAATAATTAATAATTAAGGAATGTTTCATGAGTTTTTAGAAAAGAAAGTCATGTATATTGTGAAAGAGTATGAGCTTATTACAAATGGGTCATTCCAGACTAACTCATTTCCAATTTTTGACAGCATTACTAGACAAGTAAATCAGAAGAATATCAGACATGGTATCTATGGATATTCAGCAAGATATTTAACAAAAATCTGATGTTAAATCCTTTTGGAAAAGATACAAAATGTGAAACAGATAATAGTATAGTAGGTGAATTGGGAATGGGTTGACTAACTGGACTTCAAGAGCATTGATTAATAGATATTCACCTGTAGCAGGTTTCTAATATAGTGGTCCAGGACTATCTCCCTGGCACTATTTTGCTCAATATCCAATTGGTTGGATAAGACATAGATGACATGCTTATCACATTTGCAAGGGATAGAAAATTGGAAGGAATAGCTAATATATTGGATAAAGTCAGTATCCAAAATGATTTTGCTAAAATAATGGGTTGAATCTCAACCCATTATTAGATTAAATGATCAACTTCATGAGTACAAGTTAAGGAAGACATGGTGGAGATCAGTTCTCATGAAAAAAGACATAGGACTTATAGTTCTCTATTGGGGTAGCTAGGTAGAGCAGTGGATAAAGTGCTGGGCCTGGAGTCAGGAAGATTTATCTTTGTGAGTTCAAATATGGCCTTAGACACTTGCTAGCCATGTGACCATGGACAAGCCACTTAATCCTGCTTGCCTCAGTTTCCTCACTTTTAAAATGAACTGAAGGAAACAGCAAAACAAGTCTAGTATGTCTAATAAGAAAACTCCAAATGGGGTCATGAAGAGTTGGACACAACTAAAGTGAATGGACAGCAACAACAAAGGTCAATTTGAGGTAGAAGTATGATATGAAAGCCAAAAAAAGCTAATGCTTTCTCTGGCTTCGTTAATAGAAAAATGGAAGTGAGACTCATACTATTCCTTGCCCTGTTCAGACTATTCCTGGAATATTGTGTATAGTTTTAAGTGCCACAGTTTATAAGGGACAAGCTGGATGCTTGTCAAGAAGGGAGTGATCAGAATGTCGAGTTGTTCAATCCATTCCATACTCAGACTGCTGCAAAGATCTTGTGATATTTAGCCTGGAAAAAAGAAAACTTGGAGAGGAACATCATAGCTGTCTTCAAATATTTGAAAGACTGTTATGTGGAAGAGAATTGGATTTGTTCTGGTTGGCCCAGGAAGGAAGAACCTGGAATACTCAATAGAAGTTATAAGAAGGCAGATTTTCACTAAGTATAAGGAAAATTATCCTAACATTTAGGATTAATCAATTTTTTAAAAAAGTACATGGTGCCGCAAAAGTCTTAGTAGAGTTCTAATAACTTCAAAAACATAAATGCTAAAACTCCCCAAAACATTTGAAAGGTTAATTATTTAAAATTTAAAAATATCTATGTTTTTATTAAAATGCAATATAACTATCTTCTTCTGCTATACACCTCTCCAGGCAATTTTCGAACTTTGTAAAACTTTCACCAGTCCCTGCTCAATGACTAGCATTAAAGTCATCCAAAGAATGAGAGCATTCATGACATTTAGATGTGACCGCATAAGAAAAGGTCTAATAGACATAGATCAGATGACCCAAGTGGCCAGGCATAAAGACCCCCTCTACAGATCCACTGGTATCACCCAGAAAACTGTCAGGCACTCAATGAATAATGACAGGGTGCTTGTCTTGTTAAAATTCATGTTCTTAAAACTTAAAGACTAAAATAAATAGAAATACTTATACTTTCATTTTTTATGATGGAACCATTTTAATTTCTGAAGTTATGGAAGGTTTAAATTGCACAAAGAATTTTGGGACATGTGTAGCTTGTCCTAAAATATGTGGTAGAGTTGTTTGTTCTGGGTTTCCAGAACATATATTTAAGATTTTATAAATGGGATTAACATCTTGGGCAGGGCAAATATTGGATAACCTCTACTGGCTCTTACAGCTCTAAGAGCACGATTTCAACAGTCTGTAACCTCCACTAGACAATTTTGCTTCTATACTTTATTTGCAAATAAATTACTTGATTACACATAATGTCTATGCAAGCCTAAATCACGTTTTAAAAATGTGTTTTTCTTTAATGTGTCAAGAATGAAAGGATATGATTTTAGGACAGATTCACCACCTGATTTTCAGAGCTTTCAAGAGTTTGAATATCAAAGCATTTGTTTGTTTATATATGCTGAAAAGTGAATGCTGGACTGAGAGAGAGACAGAGAGAGAGAGAGAGAGAGAAAGTGAGAGAGAGAGAGAGAGAGAGAGAGAGAGAGAGAGAGAGAGAGAGAGAGAGAGAGAGAGAGAGGTTTGGGCATGTTTTATGGATAAAACAATTTTGTGGATTTTTTCAGTGTTTGTGTATAGAGTAAATAATGAGATAAATGAGCTTAAGAACTTAGAAATTATAAACTAAATATCTGGTGCTCTGTCAGCCACCTGCGTTGCCAAAGAGATTCTCCCTCCTTCCCCACATTCAATCTGTATAAGATGTCTCTTGTAATTAGTCATGATGGAAAAGACAAAAAGCATGAGAAGTGACTATGAATTAAGGAAACATTTAAAAGACAACATTCCAGAGCTTACACAGCCAAATAACAAGAATTCACATTTCTATATAACTTTCAGGTTTACAAAGGACTTTTGTCACCACAACTCCAGGGAGTAGGTTTTATAGGTGTTATTAATCTCACTTTAGGGATATTGAAACTGAGGCTGTGAGAGATTAAAGGACTGGCCTAGGGTAACACAAAGTTTAAGTGTCAAACCTGGATCTCATGGCACCAAATACAATGCTCTTTGCATTCATTACATCTTGTTACTGCTAATTTAGTAATAATAATTATCATTTACATAGTATGGTTTACTTATATAATCTCAGTTGGACCTCATGACAATCCATGTCAAACACAAGAGGCATAATTCCCCCCCACCATTTTATAGGTGAAAACACAGGTTCAAACAAGTTGAATGATTTGCCTCTAACCACACAGCACCTGTAACAGGTGGAGATTTGAATCCAAATCTCCATGATTTATGTTGGTTTCTCTCTACTATGTGCTAACCTGCCTGTCAAGTACTTGTTTTGCCAGGTTAAGCATTAATTATAAGGATTTTGCCCTTGCTGACAATATTTCTGGAAATTCTCTTTTCAAATTGATTTTGGAGCCAGCTCATAAGCTGCTTTAGAAAATTCTGATTATTGAATTACATTTTATTTTTAATGAAAAACCACTTAGCATGTTCGTGCATCTTCTTTACTAAATTGGGATGCAAATAATGTTTACATGCTTCCAAAGATCAAATGCTCCCATGATCTGTGCTCTTCAGTTAGTGACAAGAACCAAACCTGGCCTTTGAGAGTCCTATTTGGTTGTTTGTGGAGTGGCACCCTTTGACCTTGGGTTTTGTACAGAGCTGTGCTAATGGCCCTTAATAATACTTAATGAATGTTGGTTTTAGTTGTCAATCAAGTCATATCCTCTGTAGTTTTTGTCAGCTGACACAGGATTTTATTCAGCAGGCTATGGCTCTCTCTTTAGTTTTCATAGAATCTTAGACCATCATTGGAGATTTCCATGTGTACAACAACAATGACAAAAATCCCAAGCTCTAGGAAATGACAGATATTTTCTCTGCCTTGGTAATGCTTTTTCCTTTTTCTGTTTATTTTGTTTTTAATGAAATTAAATAAATGTGCAAAGAAGGTGGAGTGATCTCATCGAATGTTTGAACTTGTTTTCACTGCAACTGTTTAAAGAAGATAAACATATTCATTTTCTAGTAATACTAGAAAATTGGGTCAAGTAGAATGAGTGCCTGCAGATGAGCAAAATATTTAGTGAGATTTTTGACCTTAAAAATAAATTTAGGCGGCGGAGCCAAGATGGCAGCGTAGAAGCAGCAAAGCACCACAGCTCCCACACAAACACACTAAAAAACTCAAAATGGGACTCTAAACAGATTTTCAAGCTCCAAAACTCTCCAAAAGACAGAAAGCACGTCTGTTGCTACAGGCAGCACAGCAGGCGGGGCTCTTCACAGCAGTCTAGGACCGGCTGCTGAAACCCCGGCCGGGTCAAGCCCTGGGGCATCGGGCTGGGAACCACGGCTATAGGAGAGCAGATCAGCTGCACTGGAGGCACAGTTACCACATCTATCAGGCCAAAAGAAAAAAAGGCTAAGACAAAGGTCAGTGGATTTTGCTAACTGGGGAGGAGAAGAGCGGGTCTGGCCAAACTGCTCCCAGGGCAAGGAGGCAGCGGGAGGCGGCTGTAGCAACAGGAACAGCTGAGAGCCGCAGCGGCTTCCACTGGCTGCTTCAGAGCCCTTGGCCTGCAGATAGCAGGGGGGCTGACGTGATCC
>CM053599.1:76404357-76436345 GCA_028646575.1 Pseudocheirus occidentalis
GGCCGGATTTGAACTCAGGTACTCCTGATTCCAGGGCCGGTGCTCTATTCACTGCACCACCTAGCCGCCCCTGCCACCTGGCCACCCCCAAATCTGACTTTTTAAGGCATTCTTCTTCTCATTGGCTTTTTGGGCCTCTTTTGCCATTTGAGTTAATCTATTTTTAAGGTGTTATTTTCTACAGTTAGGTTGTTGACTCTCTTTTTATGATTTTCTTGCATCATTCTCATTTCTCTTCCCAATTTTTCTTCCACTTCTCTTATTTGTTTTTCAAAATCCTCCTTAAGCTGCTCCATGGCGTATAACCAGTCTACATTTTTCTTGGAAGCTTTTGGTGCAGGAGTTCTGACTGTGTTGTCTTCCTTCCATTCCATGCTTTGATCCTTTTTGTCCTCATAAAAGGAATCTGAAGTTGGATTGCAGTTCTTACTTTGCTTCTTTTTCCATGCTAATGTTGCCAGTCAATTACTTGACTTTTTAGCTCTGTGGAACTCTGCTTCCAGAGGGGACAGCTCTGTCCCAAATCACTGGGGTTTTCACAACTGCCAGAGGTTTTAGGAGGCCACTACAGCCCCCACCAGCTTTGGCTCACTGAAAATGCACCTCAGGACCACCACCCAAGACCACAATCCTGATGCAGGCCAGTTAAGGCAAGAACACTTAGCCCCTGTATGATGGCTTGATCCCCCTACAATCTGCAGACTGCGAGCTCTAAAGTAGCCATGTGGAGGCAGCTGCAGGGCCGCAGCTTCTGCTGATTCCTTGCCCTGGGGGCAGTTTGGCTGGACCCTCTCCTCCGAATTTATCTGAGTTCCACTAACCTTTCACTTAGTCCTTATTTCTTATGGCTTGATAATTCTGGAAATTGCCACAGCTGGCACTTATCCACTCTCCTGAAGGCTCCAGCTGTGGCTTGTCCTGGCCACCCTGGTTTCAGGCTGGGCTGGTTTGGGCTCTTAGCATACTGTGATGAACCCTTCCTGTCCTGCCTGATCAGCTTCCTTCAGTGGAAAATGTGTTTTTCTGTACTTTTGTGAGTTCTGGAGCCCTACAATTTGTTTAGGGTCATATTTTATGGGTATTTGAGGTGGCTATATGGTAGCTGTGGAGTTTTCCTGCTTCTATGGTGCCATCTTGGCTCCCCTGACCCAAGCAATAGTTTTGTGCTCTTGTTATTAAATTGTTTTAGACCCCTTCCCAGTAGTAAATTGAGATATGTGTATTTTGGGCTGTGGTATTTATTAGTTGGGATTTTAGTAATATTTCCAGTTGGAAGCATGGAAATCCAAAAGGGATGGCATAATCCTCAGTGATTCTGAATAATAGCCATGGGGTATTGGTTTCAATTTTCAATTCTAATTAATTGTGAACCATTTGTGCTTGTATATATTGAAATCTTTATCGTGTCTTACAGTAAGGAGATCATCACTTGTTACAAACTCTTCTTTTGTGTTCAGAAGGATCTTTGTGAGGTTACAAGATTAAAAATGAACCAAAAGAGAGCATGGCTGTGTCTCAAGCTTGCCTTAGTCCTACTCCTTAGCATAATTGTTCCCTACTTTACCTTAGCATGATGGATGTTTTCTTGGCTGGACTTAAGATGAGATCTTGTTAGAGAGAACTGTGGCTTTTGAAAGTTATTACTAAGAGATTTGGAATTTTTATTAGGAATTTCAGAAAGCTCAAGGCTTTTGCATAATGTATGATTCATAGAGAAGGTCTGAACTATTTTCAATTAAATTTAATATATACTTTTAAAATATCTACTTTGGACAAAGCACTGAGCTTGGTGAAGCAGGATATATACAGCTAAAGAAGACATAATGAATGGCTTCAAAGACACTATTGTCAAATGAAGAAGGGGGAGATGTTGACTTTTTAATGACATAATGTCAAGGTCATGAGATCTCCATTAATTTACCTTAAATAGATTTTTTTAAAATAATGTAATAGTATAGAATGAAGTTAGGTGTGTCCTGGGGCAGGATGATTTCCTGTATTGCATCATCCATCCCACTTGGGTTAACGTTAACTAGTACTATTTAATGGATGTATCTTAGGGTGAAAGATTTAGTGAATAAGCCAGTTTATCTGGAGTCTTTTAAATATAATGAGTAGAAGAAATAGCTATTGGAATAGCTATAGTCATATAACTATATCCATAGAACAATTATCTTGCCTTTATTATTCACTTGGTCAAGCTCAAGAAAGAAACATGACATGGAGTCTGAATTGGGTCTTGGACTATTCCACAAGAATGGCAGTCAAATATAGGCCCAAAATAAGGAGGGAAATATCTTCTACTATTATCTGTGGGTCAAGTGTTAAGGAGAATGAAAATTTCCCCTTGAAGGCTGGATGAATATATTACAAATGCCGAAGAAAAACTGTATTTAGTAATTTATTAAGTTGAACAGATGATTTGTTTTTGCTGTTGCTACTTTTATTGAAAGTTTCTAAATGATGATTAAAAAATGGAATGAATTACCATGAAAATATGATAGCTTAGAGTGCCACTCTAGGAAGTTTACTAACTATATCTATATGCTAAAGAGTAGTGGGTGAGGTAACAGAGGAAGAAAAAGAATGAGGAAGTTTCTTCTTAAAAGATTGTCTTGGGATTTAGATCTGGTAGAAATCATATACATCTTGGTGTTCAATTCCCTTAATTCAGAAATGAAGAAACTGAATGAGGTTTGATGACTTAACTAAGATTACAGAGTAAACAGCATGAACTGGATTTGAGTAGTGCAATCTTTATTTTTAGACTGGGTTTAGTTAAAGAAGTTTCTTTTTAATTTCACTGGGAATTCTCCAATAAAGGCTCTATACCTTCCCCTGTTTTCACCAACATCGCTTTGCCATGTCTGTGCACCAACAATTACATGTTTCAGAATCCATCTGTCCAACTCCATAAAGTCTGAGGAAAGAATGATTACCAATCACCTGACTAAGCATAGTCACAGAAAGAGCTATCTAGCTTTCATTTATACATAGAGATGACAAGGATAATTAAGAAGGATGTAGAATGGCCAGATAATTAGAGTACACAGTCATAAATCATGGCATAAGTGCAAGCAGCCAGAAATAAATGGTAATTTAAAAAAGTATATTCACTAGCTGGGTTATGTCTCAAAGGAAAGATTATTAACTACAGTTCGATACCATTTCACCAGTATAGAATTATCTATTGAAAATGGTTCTGCCACAGTCTCTTGCATGAATTGAGTCATCTGTGCACAGCATGTGTGGTATCTCAATGACTTTAAACTAGGGCAGTTATATACATAGCTAATAATCAAGTCAAGAAGCTTTTTTCCAACTGTGAACCTCCCAGGGACACAGGCAGGGGAAAATTTGCACGTTTCAGCGACAATGAACTGTGCTATTTGTTCCCTTGAAACCTGAGCCATTTTTATTTTTCCATAAAGGAAATATGCAGAAGTCATCTCCCAATCCCCCACCTTCCTTCAGTTCATTAGCTTGAACAAACTAAGTTCTCTCTGCAGTGTAATTGATTGGAGATCCATGGACTCCTCGGAGTTAGCATTCTCTGTATACACAGATAACTTTAATACGATTAGCTTAGTCATTCTCCCATGGCCTTTAATGATGACAATACACCAAATGCTTCAATTAACATACTTGTCACACTTGACTTTGCACAACTTGCATATGTTTAATTTTTTCAATGTTCTCAGCATGAAAAATGAAAGTAGATTGATCTGTTTGGATGTTTCATTTTTTTTTCAAGTTAAATTCCTTACCTGTTTCTTATTTCCTGATACCAAAATGTTGCATTTGTGTTTTCAGTTCTTCAAGAGAACTGTGTTAATCTACAGAAACTTGTTTTATCAGAGAAAAAAATGGCAATGAAACCATGAAACATAAATATCCTGTTAAAATATGATGATTTTTCAAGCAGATATGTCATAAAATCACAAAAGCAAAAAAGGAAAGGAACTTGTGGGTCATTTAAAACCTTTCCTTATTTTTGAAATGTTGTATTGCGATAGAAATGAAATAGATTGTTAGATCAATGATGAGAAACAGAGAAAGAGAGAGAGAGAGAGAGACAGAGAGAGACAGAGAGAGAGAGAGAGAGAGAGAGGAAGGGAGGGAGAGAAAGAGAGGCAGAGAAGTTGGGGGAAAAGGTTAGGATGTGTGATCTCACTGATAACAGAAATTTATGATGGGGAAGCCCTATCCCACGAAGACTGTCAACTAGTCCGTAACACATAGTCTAAGAGAGTTCCCTGAAGATCTGAAAGATTAAATGACTTGCCCATGGTCTCACAACTAGTATGTATTAGAGTAGAACTTGACCATGTCTTTCTGACTTCCCTATGCTTCTTCTATACCAGGCTTGGGGAACCTGCAGCCTTGAGGCCACAGGTGGCCTTCTAGGTACCTACATGTGGTCTTTTGACTGAGTCCAAGTTTTACAGAACAAATCCTTTTCTTAAGGGGATTTTTTCTATGAAGTCTGTATTCAGTCAAAGGGCCACACTTGAGAACCTAGAGGGCCACAATTTCCCCACCCCTGTGTATGTTACATCATGCTGCCTCTATGAAATATTATAATCCAATAAAGTCTAGAAAGGAATAGGAATACAGAGGAAGATCCCAGCTTTGCTATAGAGTAGAAAAGATTTATTGGGACATAACTTTTGTTTAAGGTTTGACCGTTGTGTTCAGAAGACCAAAAATGATATAAACCTTACATTTAGTATCCCTGTAGGTTGCATATTGACTTAGAAAACCACATATTGACATTATCCATGCCCTATTGTATTTTTTTATTTATTTTGCTAAACATTTCCCAGTTAAATTTTCATCTAGTTCCTGCTGAACTTGGCAATGTTGCAGGCCTGTGGGCCACAGTCATATAACCTGTAGGCACTGGAGGCAGGGCTTGATTCTAGCTAGGTATTTCTGGCTCCAAGGTCAACTCTATTAACTATGTTGCGTGGCCTCTTACAAGCTTGTGAAAAGCAATTAAAAACCCCAGCTGTGATCCGATTTAAAATTGTATCATTTTGTCTGCTGTACAAACCGACGGTCTGTTCACTGGAAATGAAGATCTCACTTGCTTACTGTGAGCAATAGGGTTTGGAAAAAAACATTAAGCAAATGTCTTTTCCAGAAAAGGAGTTTCCATTGCAGTAATAGTGAGACAATACATGAACAAACACAGTGACAATTAGAGTTTCTTAATTGTTGGAGAAACAGGCAGTTGGTAAATGACCCAGTCAGGATATAGGAGAAGTAATCCCCTGTGTTTGTTTTTCATTTGGTTCCTAAATCATTCAGATGGCTCCAGTTTTATTTGCAAAACTGTTGAAGTGGCCCTGTGGTTCGCTGCTCAGGTTTTTCTCTGAGTAGACTAGTATTGAGATACTTTTGACACTGGAATATAGTGCTAAGGGAACACTTCTTGACCAACTTATGCTGATGAATTACAGAGTCACTATAGACAACCATGCCACACTGACGTAGATGTACAGTAAGCATTCATTAATTCATTTTTACATATACATGCACACATACACATACATGCACATATGAAAGGCAATATGGCATAGTAGGTAGAGAACTGACCTTGGTTATAAAGACATGGGTTCGAGTCCTTCCTCTGACTTATACTGGCCTATGTGACCCTGAGAAATTGCAAGTAAGTTAGTTCTTCATGCCAGGGGACTCTAGGACTATAAACTGCTGAGATGGTGCAAATCTTCTTTGGTAAAGAGAGTACTCAGTGAGAATTCTCAAGGATGAAGAGGTCATAGATCAAGTCTAATGAATAATTATACAAACATACACCTATATGAGTGTATGCATGTGTGCATAGGTGTATGTATGTATATACATATCTACTACATATATAGCATTGTAATAGATTCAAAGGAGAAAAATATAGGGCCTCTACCCTTGTCATAAATAAATAGATTGATTGATAGTCTAGTTTTCAAAGAAAATGAACACATTTAATTAAATATTTTAGCAATAGAAGAATTAAATAACAATATGATTCAATTCAACAAATTCCTATTAAGCATCTATATAGGCAGAGAATGTTCGTTAGACAATAAAGGACATTGTTACTGTTTAGCGGCTCAGTCACATTGGACTCATCATGACATCAATGCCATCCATGGGGTTTTCTTGGCAAAAGCACTGGAGTGGTTTGCCATTTCCTTCTCCAACATACCAGGTTTAAACAGGAGAGATAGCATGGTGTCCGGACAAAGGAGATGAGACTATCCTTTTTTCCTTCCACCTCTCCCCAGGCTACCATTTTTTTTTAATTTCCCCATCTCTTTTAAAACAGCTTCTATTGTTTCTTTTAAGGTGATTTCACTTGGATAAGAAAATTGGGTGAACAGAATAAAGAGGAGAGTGCACAGGCTCTGGGTTTCCTACAGGCAGCCTCAGATGCTGATCTGTTATTTTACTTGGTAAAGCTACTATTCCATTGTGAAAGAACCATCACAGTCGAATAATGCATAAATTCAGAGCTTCCTACAGTAAAGTTAAGATACTCAAAATCTCCTTCAATACATTTTGGGAAGATAGTAGGGTATTTTCTATATTTTCCTTGCTTTGAGCTTGATAGTGTTATGCTAGTACAATGTTTGTTTGGCAAGGGTTTGTTTATATTTTTCTGTTTTCTAGAATTCATTTTCAAGGAAAGAACAGAATTTGTAGGAAGGAAAGAGGATATATTTCAGAGTTGATCAATGATCTCAGACCATGGATTCTTTCCTTCTCAGAATATAGTTAAAACCCTGCAAAACTTATATCTATGTTGGGTACTCTACATGACCCGTCATAGTATATTGAATACAAACCTAGATTCCAGCATCCAAAGAATACTCTACTAAAACAGTACTTCAGAATCTGTAGCTTGACAGACAAATACACGTGAGTTTTGATCCTAATAAAGACTCTAAATACACAGTTTCCAGGTCAAAGAATGGCCCTTAACCCTGGTAACGTGCTGACCCTCCCTCCAAATGATATACTCTCATTCAGAATAATGGGGTCCTCTGGAATAAGGGTATGGAGATGCCACAAAAGGAGCTCTGCGGTCCCACGCATTCATGTCGGCCCTGCTGGAGGACCCAAAGATCTCCTTAAGCTTTGTGATTACATCCCATGGAGTAGTCTCCCCATTCTATTTTATGTCATCTCTGGCACACCTTAACAGAGCTAGCTAGAAATAATGCTGCTTCTACCTGGTTTTCCTGATGTTTTCCATCCTGGACAGATATAGAGCAGTGGAGTCCACTGGGAGCTTGTGAGTAGAATCATGCAGATTACCAGCACCATCTTATTTCATTGTAAAGTACAAAGAACCACTTAATGGAACTTTTGTTGTGTGCAGGCAAGAAGTATGCAGCAAATTAGCAAAATATTCAGATTTCTGAGAGAAAATTTTGAAGCCTGGAAGGAAGGCTGCTAGGAAGAAGTCAAAGAAAAGAACTAAAGATTAAATGGATCTCTGATGCAAGACTGAATTTCCAGGATACTCAAAAGAAAAATGTAATACAAAATTGAACTGTGAAAAAAATAAAGCTGTTAAATGAAATCCCTTTTCTGCATACCAAACCAAAATGCATTTCATCAAGTATCAGAACCCTTGTAGATAAATGCATCAAAACCTGCTTTAAGCATATGCTCTAGGGACAAACAAAAATCAATTGCCTAGTCAAGATGGATATTTAATGAAAGATGGAACCAAAATGGTATTGGAAACTGAATCATGGTACTTTTAATTGGTCCCTTAAGACAGGTGATTGCCTACCCCAAGAAGTCCATGCCACAGATTCCACTTACCTCTTAAAGGAGAAGAATTGATTATAGCATGCAATTTTGAGCCCCGAAGTCTATTCTCTGGTTATGTCCTTGTTAAAGATCGAATTCATTTTCTTCACAGAATCAAAGACTCTCAAAGTTGGATGAGACCTCCTCAATATAGTCATCCAGTTTTTGCCCAAAGACCTCTAATGAGAAGAAACCCAATATGCCTTAAGGCAATCCCTTTCCCTTTCAGATCACTTTGTGGGGGAAACAAATGCTCCTTACATCCCCTTTAAATCTGCCTTCATGCAACTTCCAACCAATATTCCTAGTTCTGCCATCAAGGGCCAAGCAGAGCAAGGATACTGCTAACAATAATGATAATAGTAACTGGTGTTTATAGAGCACTTTCTTTACTCTTCCTCTGCAACCAGGGTATAGGAAGCAGTATTTGCATTCCCAATTTTTAGATATGAAACCTGAGAAATAATCAATTGTCTTTGCTGGAATGTTCTGTTTCCCCCTGGATCCTACCCCGCATTCCTTTAAAAGTTCACTCTGAAAGGAAAACTACAACCAAAGTTAGTTCTTTTCTGTTTCTACACAAAAGGAGATGAGTCTGGAACAAAAAAAATAATTTTTCAGCTCTGACTCATCTGAGACAAAACAGGCCAGTGAAAAGAAGGCAACACAGACTGGCAATTCCATTAGTTGCAGACCCTCCCCCCCCCTCCCGCCCAAACCTCCATGAGAATTGAATGCTACAAGTTTTAATATTTTGGGGTCTGTCAATTGTCATTAGTAATTATTTATTCTATCAGGTGACAAAATGGATGACATGAATTCAGAAAACTTGGGTAGAAGTTCCAAGTTAGTGATCAGTACAATGATGACATTATTATAAAGTCATTTTTCATTCATGTCCAAACTTCTGTGACACCATTTGGGGTTTTCTTGGCAAAGATACCAGAATGGTTTGCTTTTTCCTTCTCCAGATCATTTTACAGATGAGGAAAGTGAGGCAAACAGGGTCAAGTGACTTGCTCAGGGTTGCATGGCCAGTATCTGAGGACAGATTTGCATTCATGAAGAGGATACAAATCCAGCACTGTACCCATTGTGCCACCTAGCTGCTTCCTGACTCTTTTTACCAGTCAGGAAGTTGAGACCAGGTGAGGTTGCCCAAGACCACATAGCTAATTAATGACAATACTGAGTTTACCACTCAGGTCTCCTAACTCAGTCCAAGGTTTTCCCTACTATTCCAAGTTACCAGAACTTACATGAATTGCGAACGAACTCTATTGATTAAATGATTCTTAAGTGTGAGGTTTATTGTCCTCATTGTTGTTGCTTAACCCTGTTTGTTTCAGTGTGTTCATCAGTAAAATGAGCTGGAGAAGGAAATGACAAACCCCTCTAGAATCTTTGCCAAGAAAACCCCCAAGGGGGTCACAAAGAGTCAGACATGACTGAAACAACTGAACAACAAAATCAACAGTTTATAGCATCATAGTTGGAGGTCTGTAGGGACCTTAACAGACATCTAGTCTAACCTCTTATTTTTCAGGAGAGGAATTAAGGCCAAGAAAAAATTGTACATATATATGTACATGTGTATATGCATATGCACATACACACACATATACATGTGCACATACACATACATGCACACACAAACACACATGTATGTTGTGTGTATAATCTCATTGAGCTAGGTGACATTATGTTTAAAAGAGGTAACGTCAATGATTATAGATTAGTACTTTACTTTTCATACCCGTGGTTATCGTACAGTTAATCAGAAGAACTGGCTTTTCCTTGACATATGAATTTTTTATCTATGTTCAGAAAGTGTGGTTATAGTAGTGACTAGTAGTGAGGGCGGCAGACTAAACGATATCCAGCATGCCTCCCTACCATCGTTTATTCATCAAATCATAGAATCACAAAACGTCAGTGATGGGAGGAAGCTCAAAGGTCCCCTCATCTGACCTCCTCATTTTTCAGAAGGGGAAACTAAAGCCTTGAGAGGTGAATGACTTGCTTAAAGTCACAATATTCGTTCTAATGTTGAATGCCATCATTATTTCTTTTGAGGCAATCAAGGTTAAATGACTTGCCCCAGGTCACACGGCTGGTGTTACGTGCCTGGGGCTGATTTGAACTCAGATCTCTGACCCCAGGCCTGGTGATCCTTTCACTGTGCCCCTCAGTCACCCTCATAGCCAGCAGTTATACAGGACTTGAAGGTTCCCAAAGGACTGTCCATGTGTTGCTTCATTTGATCTTCATAGCAACCTTGTGAGGTATGTACTATTATTATCCCTATTTTACAGATGAAGAAACTGAGTCTAAGAGAGGAGAAGTGAAGCCCAGGATGTAAAGCTAAATTAAGCGTTTCACATAGTATTTGAACTCAGGACTTTCTGACTCTGAGTTAAAGTGACTCCAAGTCAACTTGACTGTTTGCTACAGATATGTTATGCTACATATGCTGTTTGTACATGTCCTTTTTTGCATGTTTCCATTGTTCCAGTTTATGTTATGGTTCAAAACCCACTTTGGTCGTCTCATACTCAGAGAGTAGCATAGTGTCTATAGTGTTGTACTTCCACAAAGGAATACCCAAGTTCACACCTTCCCTCTGACATCTTGTTTATTATTACTATTTTATTATTATTATTATTATTATTAACTACCTCTCCTGAGACCTGGGCTCAGATAGGGGAATTTTCATGTAGGTTAGAGCCATACCATCATGCCACTTCCATCCATCTTCCAATATGCCACCTGGGCACTCTCTACCTTCCATACCCCAATTAGAATATAAAAACTATCTTCCTTTTATACTTATTTACCTAATTCTTAGCATGGTGCTTGGCATATAACCACTGCCTAATAAAGGCTTTCTCATCCATCCATCCATTCATTTATTCATTCTTTATTCGCCACATTACTATGTGTAAGTTCCTTAACCTCTCTAAGCCTCAGGATACACTCTAAGACTATTAGTCATAGATGGGTTATAATCTGGCGTGGTAGAGTGATTTCCCACTCTGGAGAATATTGATTAATTCTGAATGTAGAAATCCCAACCATTCAGTGCATTGTATGACTTTTTGTTTTCCTATTCCAAACTCACTTCACTTTTTAGTCTATTTTCTACAAATTGGGGGTGGGGGAATTGTAAATTGGAACAGCTAAAAACTTTCTTGGCTCCATAGCATTAAATGAGCCTAATTCTCATGCTGGCTCTCCCAGATCATCTCAAATAGCTGGCAATGAAATAGTCTATTGTTTAATTCCACCAGCAAAAAGTCATCCTACCTTGTTCCCTCCAGTAAAATTCTATGAGAAAATTACATAACTGCTTATAATGGGAAATGGTTGGCAATGGTATTTGAGTCATCATGTATCCTTTGATAATCAGGCATGTTTTTCAACCTGTTTAGCCTTTCATTATCCCTTCCTAGAAATTCTCTTTTCACTGAAATTATAACTTTCACAAGTGGAGCTATAGTCTGAACACAAAAAAGCCACTCTAATTTGTTGTGCTGGATTACTGATCCCTGAATATCAGGACTAAGCTAATGAAACAAATATTTTGACAAGTCAGAGTGATTCCAAGCGCTAAGAATAGACCCCCATCAGGATCTGCCTTTTCTGTTGGGCTGGCTCATGCTAACTGATTTGTGGTACAAAATAGTTCTTAGGAGCAGACAGTTCTGTGCTCCAATTTTTAATTTAAACTTAGTCTAAAAGAGATCTTCAACTTTTACTTGTAATTGAATTCTTTTGCTCTCTTGATTATAGTACATGTTAATGCTTGTGCTTTATTCATGAAGGAACTTCTTTTCCTGGCAAATCATTTGGAATACCAGAGAGAAAAGTCTCATTAGTTTGACAGAACTTTTCCTAAAATTGTCTAGTGAGGAGATTGGATGGGGGCCTTTGAGGGTGGCCCTTTGTCTGTGTACCTGAGGGTTCAAGCCTGCTATACTTACATAAGACTGTCTTCTTGGTGGAAAGAATGAGTACTCAGCCCATGCTTATGAGAGGGGCAGAAATGACTGGAGAGCTTCTGAGAGGATAGACCTGCTTCTTGCTTCCAGATCTAGTAGAGAAAACATGAAACTTCTTGTTCTCTGCATAGATGTATGCTTGGAGAAAAAAAGAAAGATTTTGGCTAACAGTAGGCATGTCAATGGGTCTCTGGTCTCTGAGGTTTGCATGACACCTCCACCCTTGCTCAGACACACAGCCCTGAATAATCATTCTCTGAACTGATGAGGAGGAGAGAGTCTTATACACACACACCAGGCTTGAACCTTGGGCCGCATCCGTACTGAGTCTTTCAGATTTTCAACCAAATGAGTAACCATTTGCAAAACTGAGGAAAAGGGAAACAGTCTAGAGACCAGTGAAATGTCCAGATTAAAGATTTCATGGTCCTTCATCTTAAGAGTTTCATTTTTAAGGCAGCTTTAATATGTATAATGGTATTTCCTGGAATTATCACATGAAGCTCCAAATCATAATAAGAAAGGGGAACAAACATAAATACTTAGCAGGTGAGGATGGATACAAGTAGCTTTGTATTACACAGATGTAAATCTTCCTTCTAAACAAAGGGTGGACATGAGCAGCTGCCTTGCATTCATTGTAAACAATGAGCCTGACACTAAATCTGATAGTTGATTTCCATTGATGTCAGTGTGTGTGTGTGTGTGTGTGTGTGTGTGTGTGTGTGTGTGTGTGTGTGTGTTTAGGACAGTGGAGGGCTCCATCTCTTTTCTGTCTAGAGCAGACAATTCAGTAAGAATACAACAATCTCTCAAACTCAGTGATAGACAAGAGAAAGGTTGCCCAGGGCTCTAGGGGTGATTGAATGAATTCTGGGACTATTATCATGGACCCAGATCTATGATAATATAAAAATTTAAGTTTTAACTGTTGGAATTCTACCTCTAACACTTCAGTGCATGGCTTTCTGAAGGCAAGAGAATGGATTATATAATTTTTCAAGGACTCTTCCCACAAAATGACTCTCTGAGTCAAGAATTTCTGATGAAATGATATCTTGAGATAAAAGTCTGTGATATAAAAGATTTAGAGGTGGAAGATACTTCACAGTTAATCTCTTCAGTTTGCAGATGAAGAAAGATGCAAAGAGTTTAAATGATTTGCTCAGGTTCACACAGGTAGAAAGTGCTAACAAGGAACCAAGAATCATTGATTTAAAGGTGGAAGGGACTCTAGAGGCCATGTTTAACGTCTTCATTTTGCAAGTTGAAGGACAGAGAAGTTTAGTGTCTTGCCCAAGATGACTCAGCTACTAAGTGAGACAACATTTGAACTTGGGTCTTTCTGACTCTGTACCCAGAACTCTATTCACTAAACAGCTTGGCTTCCTCATTTGAGTCCAAATTCTCTGGATCCCAGTTCAATCCTCTTTGCATAGCACATATTTCTTGCTCCAACATAGTATTCAGAATATTGTATCTCTGATATCAAAATCATTAATGTTTATTTACGTAGCATCTTATAGGTATATTTTATATTCAATGCAGATATTGTGCTTTAATGCTCTTTTTTCTCCAAATAAATATGTTACATCTCTTTCTGGATCCTAACAATTCTGCTTCTTCTCCTTCTTTAATATGATATGCTGGTGGATTGCACTATCTTATTTTTATGTTTCATGGGGCATTGAGTTTTATCCAAATACATGGACTGAGAAAATATATAAAAAATAAATAGGAAGAAAAATAATTTCTTTCATTATAATGGCTATGACTTCCTGACAACATTTAGAGAAACGGATCATGGAATCTTAATATTTTATAGTTTGAATGGACCTTGATGGTCATTTGTCCTACATATTCATTCATTGAAGGGATCTGTTCTGCCATATGCCTAACAGCTGATGATCCAGAATTTGCTTGGATGCTTTCAATGATGAGGTGCTTACTAAGTCATGAAACAGTTCATTCTAATTTTGAACAGCTCTCGCTATTAGAATGTTCTCCCTTTTATTGAGAAGTCTCCCTCCATTTAAGTTCCATTCTTTGTCCTCTTCTGTCAGCCAAATAATCAATCAGGAAGCAGACACTGTGCTACCTGTCACAGATACAAAAATTAAAATGATGAAACAGATCTTACTTTCACTGGGCATAGAGTCTACTGGGAGAGAAACTATGTGAACATATAGGTATATTAAAAAGAAATACAAGGTACTGGGGGGAGTATGTTGGCAGCTGGATGGGTCAGGAAAGACTTCACACGGGAGGCTAGGCTTTGTGCTGAGTCTTGAAGGAAACTAGGGCTCCCAAGAGGTAAAGGTGAGGAGGGAGCACATTCCAGTAATGGGTAACAGTGAGTGCAAAAGCATGAAATAAGAAATGAAATGCCATGTACATGGGTCACTAAAGTCAGGTTGGCTGGAAAATAGTTTGCTAACAGGAGTAATAGGAGAAAATAGAAAGGCAGGTTGGGAAAACTTTATGAATGACTTAAAATGTCAAGTAGAGGAGTTGGTACTTACTTTTAGAAGTCATGCAGAGCCATTGGAGTATTGAGTAGGGTAGTGATATGGTCAGAAACATGGGTATATTCAACACAGATATTATATTTCAATGTTCCTTTTTCTGTAACTTAATGTTTTGTATCTCTTTCTGGGTCCTAATAATCCTACCTCTTTTCCTTCTTTAACCTGATGTGCTGATGTGTTAAACTGTCTATTTTTTTGAATGGGGGAAGGCAAGGTAATTGAGGTTAAGTGACTTGCTAATAAGTGGCAAGTATCTGAGGTTGGGTTTGAACTCAGCTCCTCCTGACTCTAGGGTCAGTGCTCTCTTCAATGATCCACCTAGCTGCCCCAAATTGTCTTATTTTTCTACGCATCATAGGGACATGAAGTTTTATCCAGGTATATGGACTGAGAAAATGTATTGGAAAAAACACTTTGGCAAGTATGTGGAGACTGGATTGGAAGTGTGAGAGGCAAGGCAGGGAAACCAATTAAGTGCCAATAACATGAGAGGTGATAAGAACCTGAACTGGGGTGTCTTTATATTCTGTTCAAATCACAGTATTTAACTTGTTGATTAATTGATTGAACTATGTAGAGATGATAATTAAATCCACTAGAGTTGATAAGGTCACCAAGTGAGAGAGCATCTAGAGAGAAGTGAAGGGAGCCCCAGGATGGAGCTTTGGGGCACATTCACATTAGGGATACAGGTAGGAGAATTAAGAGAAAACAATGACTTGGCAACCCAGAGAGCTGAGTATTTAGAAGAATAGGTGTACCACAGTGTCAAATGCTTCAGAGAGGTCAAGAAGGATTAATATTGAGAAAAACTCATCAAATTTTATCAGTTAAGAGACCATCAGTATTGAGTATTGTATATTAGAAAAAGTGTGAGATTAGAAGTTAGAGGATATGGTTTTGAACCCTGACTCTTTTATTTACCATTTGGATGAACTTATTCAAGTCAGTTCACTCTCCTTAAAGTTTGGTTTCTATAATAATAGGTTTAGTCAGTCAATAAACATTTATTAAGCACTACTTTATGCCAGGCACTGAATTAAAGACTGAATTTAGCATTGGAAAAGACTTTAGAGGTAGTATAATCTAACTCCTTCACTTTGTAGAGGAAGAAACAGAGATCCAGGGAGATGCAATGATTTTGCCAAGATCACAAAGGTGATCTTTGTGATCAAAACAAACATCAGAACAGGGATTTGAACTCATTTGCTATGAATCCAAATCCAACATGCTTTCCATAGACCTATTCTTCATCTGTAAGATGAAGAGCTAAAGCTCTGAGATTAGTTTCAGTTCTGATGCTATAGTACTGTCCTCTGGATGTACATCCTATCACATTTCACCGTATTGATTTTGGTCTATTCCAGCACATTGAAATCTTTTTGAATCTTAATTCTGTAATTCATGTCATTTATTCATGTAATGTAACAAAGAAATAGACTGTTGTAGTGTTGTGGGAAAAGTTTTGAAACTGGATTCTGGTGAAAACTGAGTTCAAATCCTTGCTCTAACACTTGCCAGATTTTGTAACCATAGACTAGTCTTTTGACTTCTCTTAAATCTCATTTCCCAAGTCACTAAAATGAGAATAATAACATTTGGCTACGTAAGTCAGAGAGTTGTGAGAAAATCACCTTACAGATCTTAAAGTGCCATAGATGTTCAGCTTTCCTTTTAAACTCTCTCTCTCCTGCCTTATTTCTTCCTCTATGGCAGAGAATGAAAATCAAGAACATTGGCCATGAACGTTAGTAACCTCTATGCCTGAGAAGGCCTCTGCATATACTTCTGCTACAAGTTACCATTTGGTGTTCCTTGGTGATGGGGGAGGATGGAGAAATGCCCTGTACACATACCCAGAATTAAGGCTTATTGTGCTGTGCTGTGTGCTGACTTGAAAGTTCGAAGGAAAGGGAAAAAAAAGGAAAGAGAAAGTAGAAAGAATGAGGAGAGAGAAAGGGGGAGAGAGAGAGACTTTGAGACAGAGAAATACAGAGATGAACAGAGATAGAGATGGAGAAGAAGAGGGAGGAAAATAGGGAGAGAGAGACTGGGAGAGGGGGGAGAGAAAGAGGGAGACAGAGAGACAGATACGGAGGGAGAGAGAGAGTGAGAGAGAGAGAGAGAGAGAGAGAGAGAGAGAGAGAGAGAGAGAGAGAGGGAGGGAGAGAGAGAGAGAGAGAGAGGGAGGGAGGGAGGGAGGGAGAGAGAAACACCAGAACAGGGAGAATAGGCAATATGGAAGGACAGTTTTTTTCTGACATGAATCCATCCCCCTAACTCCCTCTTAGTCATCAATCATCTTGTCCCTGGAAATCGATCAGAGAAGTTCCCTGTATCTTCTTAGCAAAATACCAGTGTACATGTGTACCTCTATGTGAGATGCCCTCCAAATGCCTTCAGACTGAAGTTCATATGCTGTCATTTTATCAAGTTCATTGGAGAACTCATCAAGTTGACCAGGGAAGTCCCCATCAATCTCCCCCGCCCCACTTTCATACTTTACATTGATAAGCATGCTATCTGGATTTCTATTCTAGTTATTCCTAAAACTGTTATACAGGACAGAGTCAAGGATAGGGACTTGCAGTACTCCATTGAAGTCCTCTTTGTAAGTTAACATGAATCTATTAAACTACCCTCTTATCTAAAATTTATGTACTTATAGAAATGTACTTTCATCTTGCCCACTCTCTTTATCCTGTCCAAAAGTAAATTGCGAAAGAAGAAAAAAAGACAAGCTGGGAATCTGAGACCTCTGATCTCATATTATTAAAGGTCTCCCTAGACAATTCATTCATTTAACAAATGAATGCCTGCTATGATACACTTGAAACTATTTTTGTTATTGAGATAAAACTAGATTTTCATATATAGAGTTTCTCACCAAAGCACATGGAGACTCTTGTCTATTTTGAAATATATGGTAATTACATCCCAGTTACCTATCAATATTATTATTTAGCGCAGGCCCTTCCTCTTTGGCTTTCAAACTTTCGTTCAGTGACCAGGAAAACATTTACTTATGTACATTATTCTTATAGGCATTTCCATCTTTTTTTGCTAAATGAAATGGGGATCATTAATATCTCTTTTATTGGATTGCCTACACTATTTCATCACTAAGAATAAGCAGGTGAATGCAAATCTATAATGCATGGTGAGATTATGGATTATCAGGGCTTTTCTGAGGGTTAGTGGGTAGTCCTGCACTAGGAATTTAAGCAGTGATTTAAAACTTTTCTTGATCAATATGTGATTCTTTCACATGTAACCTGTAGCTTCTTAAAAATTCTAATTTCTGCTTTTAATGCATTCTCTTATACTTTACAAGGAATCTATCAGTCATGCAGTTATCTTAACAAATGGTGGTAATTATAGTTCCCAAGTCACTCATCTGTGAGTATGATTCTAAGGACCAGAGGGTGAACCAGAGGAAGTTCCTATCTCTAATGAGCTTATACTTTTCATTGAATGGAAAACATTTAGAGCTAGGTGAACCTCACGTTCACCAAATTTCACCCAAAGAAGGAAGATAAGTACATAGGAGGCAATGGTTATTATTTGCTACTTTAATTTGATGAAGGGGATACTGATTTGTTCTGCTTGACTCCAGGAAGCAAAACTAGGAGAAGCAAGTGGAAGTTTCCTAGAGAAAAATGGAGTGTTTATATGAAAAATACATTTGCTAACAATTAGAATTATTTCAAAGTGAAATGAACTTCTCAGAAGTTAGTGGATTCTTTCTCACTAGATACATGTGTAGGTTAGAGGGGAGTACTATAATGGAAAGCATATTAGACTTGGAATCAGAAGATCTGAGTTCAAATTCTGTCTCTGTTGCTTACTACTTGTATTACCTTAGGCAAGCCACTGAATCTCATTGTGTCACAGTTACTCATCTGTAAAATGGGTATTTTGGACAAGATGATTTCTCAGGTCCATTCCAGCTGTAAATTTATGATCCTACAATTCTATAAACCCAGAATCATAGGGCTAGATGACTTCTGAAGTCTCTTCTTTTTTTTTCTTTTTCTTTTTGGAGGGCAGTTGGGGTTAAGTGACTTGCCCAAGGTCACACGGCTAGTTTTTTGTGTTAAGTGTCTGAGGCCGGATTTGAACTCAGGTACTCCTGACTCCAGGGCCGGTGCTCTAGTCACTGTGCCACCTAGCCACCCCTCTGAGGTCTCTTCTAACTCCAAAATTCTATAATTATAAGATTTTGAACTAAAAGGAAAATTTTGTGAGTTTTGGCATTTGAAGGGCATCTCACATAGAGTCTTAAGGGGTAGAAAACTTATTTGTGATGATGATGATGATGATGATGATGATGAAACAACTTACCACTAAAAATCTGGGTAAATAAAGGTAAACATTATTTGGGGTACTTGAAAAATGAGTTAAACCACAACAAGGATTATTTTGGAATAATCAGATATTACTTCGCCAAGCAATAGCAAAGCCTATAATGGATACATGCTATTGGATTTGTCAAATATAATTGCAAGTAGTTTACCTCCACTTGGAATATAGGAAATGACTTACATTAAAAAGCAGAACAGGAGGGGCTTCCATGGGTGACATTTGCATGAGTCCAGCCAATTATTGACATGAATTCTGTCAAAAAGAAAGTTGAACATATGGCTGAGTCATGTGAATTTATGGGAATAGAAGAGTTTATGATAATAATTCAGGAGCGGGTCATTGTCAACAGAAACTACTGAAGTGTTATCCCTAAGGAGTCCAGACTTGGTGATCAATGCAGATTAAAGAAGAAAACAAAGGAGATGGCATAATGTGTTACTATCAACTGTAAAAATGTAGCATCTGCAAAATGCCTAGGAATATATTAATAGCAGCTAGAATTATACATCAGAAATTTATTTTTTTATGGATTGACAGATAAATCTTCCTATTATAATGCATACTTCAAAATATCTTATAGAACTCAGCCAATAAACCATATTGGACCTGGCCATCTATCATAAGCCACACTGTAGCCCACAATTGCCAAGACATAACATTACTTGATAAAATACTTAACAGCATTTCAAATTGATGCAACCAATCTACAATGACAAAAATTATAGATAAAAATAATACAGGACTAGACTGATGTACATACTGCTCCCATTGACTTGTATACATTTAGAGTGGTACCAAAGATGCTTTCTGTCAGTCTTCAGAGCAAAGCTTATATTATACTATTTTTATTCAACCAAAAAAATCAGTTATTGTATCCACCTGTATAATCATCTGAGGAATACTGAATATAAGCTATTAACAGCAGAATAGTAACTTATTCCAAGATTTATCTGAATACAATATAAAAAAGTTGAGAACAAGAGGAAAAGAACAAGAAGGTAATGATGATAATGATAATGATGATGATGATGATGACGAAAGAGGGGTGCTGTGGAGGCAAAATCAATAAGACTTAGCAGTTGTTTGGGTATATAAGGTGAGTGAGAACAAGGAGTCAAGGATGGCTCCAAGACTATAGGGTTGTGAAACTGGATGACTAGAATTCTGATTGTATTTTTGGAAGAAATAGAAATGTCCAGAAGAAAGATGAATTTGGGCAAGGTGTGTGTGTGTGTGTGTGTGTGTGTGTGTGTGTGTGTGTGTGGAGAGAATGAATTTTACTTTTCACATGTTCAGCTTGATATGTCTAAAGGACATACAATTTGAAATGTCCAAGAGGTAGCTGGGTGATTTGGGACTAGGGATCAAGAGATAAACTAGGGCTGGGTATCTCTATATTACTTAAACAAATGATGGGATCTGAAGTCACCAAGAGACAATAGAAAGTGAACAAGCCCTGGAGCAAAGTCTTGGAATGCTTTCACAAGGGTGTATCAGCAAGCACCCTAGCATACCCAGGGCAGCTGCTAGCATAGGTTCTTAGATCTGCTTTACTAACAGAAAGCAACTCAAAATGGGTTAACAATCTTTCTTTAATCAAACAAACATATCATTTACCTAGTTTAGCACCCTGAACTCCAGAGACTACAAACCCAAGTTACAAGCACAAGTTACAAACACAAGTTACAAACAGACCAAGAAGCAGATCAGCAGATGGGCTTCCAACCATTTGACCATCACATCCATTACCTATTCAAGTTACCAGAGAGGAAAGCATCAACATCTGGGGTTTTCAAAGCTGGGGGGCTCAATGGCTTCCCAGAGTCTCATCTGGTCAAATCACACAACTCTTCTCAAAGTGAGTCCTGAAGCAAAGCCTCACATCAGGACATATATATATATATATATATAGGCTTCTCCTGGGTCAGCCCTCTTGACCCACTGTCAATACCAATTACAAAGTAACAAGGTATGGCCATTCCCAAAAAACAAGCCTCTCACCACAGGCTCAACATGACCACCAAATCAGGGAACATTCTCAGAGCCACTTAAGCAAAGGGGCTAGGGGCAGGAAAGAGCTTCAGATTCCCATTACGTTGGGCCATGATGTGAATGATAATCCAGCATATGAAACTAAGAAGTATAAATAAGAAATAAGAGAAAGCAGTGCCACAAAAACTCCAGAAGGAAATATCTTCATGCAATGAAATCAAAATTTAAGCCCAATGAGTGCAAAATTGTTTAATGTATGCTAGGAAAGATAGACTTCAAGAAGAGCACTAAATCATTGGTTCCTTTGAACCAATGACGAAGGAGATTTTACATATAAATAGATAGATAGATAGATAGATACAGATATATACACACACATACATATATATTATATATTATATGTGCATATATATACACATATGTATGTATGTATACATTGATCTCCTCTAGGCAAGACACATCAAGTATAAAAGCTACAAGGAAGAAGTTGCACCTGTGTATTTGAAGAGATCTATTGGAATTCCTAAGTCAATAATCAAAAAGAAAAACATGTTTAAAGCAATCAACACCTATACATATCAATTTTAATGCATACTTCTCAAAATATAAAACAGAACATAAGACATTTGGAAAATGTCCTCACAAAAATTTTACAGTATTAATGAAATATAAAACCCATCATCATCAGGCAGCTATATAGATGAATATTTCCATATCAGAAAGGAAGAAAGTTGATGGATGTTCTCAGAGAAAAATGATAAACAGGTAAAAATAACTGTACAAATACTTTTGGAATAATACATCACTTGCCAAGTAATAGCAAAGGATAAAATCAGGTACATGCCACCAGATTTGTCAGCTGTAATCAAAATCTGTTTAGTTTAAGATGGAGCCCATGAAATGACTAAGATTCAAGAACAGAATCAAAACCCCCTCCATGGACTATGTTCATATAGAATCAACCAACAATGTATCAACAAAGAAGCATTGCTAAAATGCAAATTTGTTTATTAAAATAGATGGATTTATGATGGCAACTCAAGATCAGGATAGTTATAATTACCAAAGGGTTATGTTTAAGTATACCAGATGCATTATTGTTACTATTATTATTATCGATTATCTTCTCATTTTATCATGGAATTTAGGTAGAAATAATATGAAAACAAGTTAATATACTGCTATTATTCTTTTATATTTTGTTTTGCCCACTATTGAGTGAGTGGATAAAAATGACTCAAATTTATAATTCAATAAGAGTATTGGCATATTGGCTCATTTTCCATAGATTCAATGAAACTTTCTCAAGAAATCTCCAATACCAAAAAAGACAGAAGGAATGACATTCACCTAATCTTGTTCCAACAAGGCTTTTAACTTCTTCCACTAAATCACTAGATTTAAAAACGTTTTAATTGCAAGTATTTTGAAAATTATGAGTATTTGCTGTGTTGAAATAAATTAAAATGTTATACTTTTACGGATTGATATTATGTCTAGGTGTTGTTGAGCAATAGTTCTGCCTGTGGCAACAGACCTCTTCTAACACAGTTTAGTTGCTGAATTCTCAAGGATATTCTCAATTTTGTACATGTTGATCAATAAAAACATGAAGTCCTTGCCTATAACTGGTGAGACCTATTTCCAGCTTTCTTATAATGGAGTACTTGTATGTAATAAAGGTATTTATACCTTCAGTTCACTTCAGAGACACTTATAATTTATAAACTTTAGTCATCGGCACATCAAAGCATTTCCAAAAGTTGGGTATTGGCTTTATATTTCTGATCGGTTCTGCTATGTCTTCCCTTCTTGTGGTACAAGACATTGAACCACCACTAGCTCAACTATTTTCCTCATCAAGCTAATCATCATAATAATTTTGTTAAAAGTCAGTCTATAACCCTATCCTGAGTCATATGTTTCCTACATTCCTTAGAAGTTTCATCATTACAGGCTGTGGTATTAAACCAATCAGTAGTATCAACAGAACCCATTAGATTGTATTTCAGGAATTTTGATAAGATATCAATATGAATAGTAGCAACCCCAGGATGAAGAGTTCCCACTATACTATCACCCTACCTGCCATTCAATGATTTTGCCATTCCCAACACACATCATAATATTAATGATGGGATGGATTTTGAAGGGTTATGAAAAGGAGGTTGCTGATTATGGTGGTAGTAACAATTGTGATAATGTATTTGAAAAATACAAAAGTAGAAAGACAGTGTCTGCCTTCATAGAGCTCAAAATCTAGCAAGGGAGATATGACACATATAAAAATATTCAATAACTATGAAACATAATCTGGAATGTTTAGATGACTCTTGTCACCTCCTACCACCACCTACCTGTCTATTAAAGATGTGGATCTGTGATTGGAATAGCCTAAAAAGATTTGGTCTGGCCTAGACAGGACCCAAAATATATTCCCAAGCCTTGAATCATCCATTAACAGTTAGGCAACCTTCATTCAAGCTAGTTGGCAAATTCACATAAGGCCATATGAAATTTTAGGCAAGAGAAATAGGTTTCAGCTGCTGTTTCCCATATCACAATGGTAGTTGGGTGGATGAATAAATTGCCCTGTTCCATGGTAAAAATCTATCTGCCTTCTGAGGAGGCTGAATATTTTCTCCTAACCTTTGGAAACCCATGGAAGCTGCGTGGCTTCTGAACCAATACTAAAATTTAGTGCAATCTAGAGTATCAAGGGGACCCAAACCAATGAGTGGGACGATTTACTGCATGAGATGCATTAGAAGAGATGTTATTTGCTTGCCAGAATGGCTGCCCTGATCTTTCTCATTATTTTTGTATAGTTTCACTTGGTTTTCTTCCCTCAGACTGCAATTTATTTCCCCTATAAAGCAAGCAAGCAGAAAATACATTAAACTATGTACACTTGCTAATTTTTCTTATATAAACCTTTTCCTAAGACACAAAACAAACCTACATATATGTTTAAATATGTGTCTCTCTCTCTCTCTCTCTCTCTATATATATATATATATACACAGATACATACATACACACATACATACATACATACATAACCTTTACAAGTCTATCTGAAGTCTACCTTTCCCTAGCATATATATGTAAATAGATAATACATATTTATAAGGATGTATCTATATCTATATGGAGAGATATAGATATATCCTTAATGAAAGAGTGAATGAGTTTTGCCATGTAGATTGCAGATATATCCAATGCATTATCAGCCTAATCCCTTGAAACTCTTTCTGTGTCAGCCTACAAAAATCTGTGTCCATCTTTTATGAATTTCCATAATAATCGCAGAATTTTCTGGTAAGTGAAAGCAAAAAGGTAGCATTCAGTCAAGTGGAGGTTCAGTTAGAAGCACTGTAGCTCCAATATAATCCTCACAGAATGCAATCCTGAGTTTTTTTAAAGGGAAAAAAAGGATAATCTATTGGAAAGGAAGAACCGATTCTGGTTCTTTTCCCAGGTCCAGCTTTTAATCCATTTTGTTCTCATTAGCGTTTTCTCTGCAAGCAGATGAAAGTGATTTTGCCTTGCAAAACATTTATTGTCTCCCCAAAGCTGATAGCTTCTTACACTGGATGTGCAACACGTTTTAAGTCAGGGCCTTTTATCATTTCACCTAGCTGGATCTTAAATTTAGCCTTGGATACATATTAATAGCTGAATGCCAGTAAATCCAGCACATTTATGGGAACTAAATAAATCAAAGTTTCTTATAGTGTGTGCACTGGTGAAGGTAGAAATGAAATCCACTGACTAGCTGTGATAAAGAAGGAGAAATAACCAGCCAATGTAATTTTCCCCATGCAGTAGCTTTCTCACTTATAAGTTATATAGATAACTAAGGATAGGGAGTAACAGAACACAGCATCTATGCAGTTATCCAGGGATTAGATTTTAGAAGACATTTTTTAATAAATCATTTCAAATTGATTTTGTTTATCTTATATATACTACCTGCTTTCTACTCTTTCATTCCCTGCTGCTTAAAAACACAGCCAGTTCATTTACATTCTTAAAAACCCTTCACTCTACTGTACTTTTAAACAATCATCCTATATCTCTCCTCCCTTTTATAAGCTCCTAGAAAAAAGTTACTCTCTTTTGTTGTCTGTGCTTCTCCTCTCACTTTTTACCCTTTTGCAGTCTGCTTTCCTATATCATCATTCAAGTGATACTATGCTTTCCAAAGTTATTGGTGACTTCTAAATTGCCATGCTTGATGGCTTTTTCTCAGTTCTGCGCTTTTTGAGCCCCCAAAAGTATTTGACTGTATAGACCACCCTGCTGTCCTGAATATCCTTTCCTTTATGGGCTTTCATGACACTTACTCTCAGTTCTCCAATCTTTGTGATTATCTCTCTTCAGACTTCTTTACAAGATTATAATCTTTATCATGCCCTCTAACTGTGGGAGTATCCCAGGGCACTGCCTCAGAACATCCTTTCTCTTTCTACATACTCTCTTGGTGATTTCTTTAGCTCCTATGGGTTCAATAAACATTTGTATGTGTATATATATACATATATGTATGTATATATTTCTTTCTGTATTGCTTTATTCATACTAGCATGCTAATGACTGACTCCTAAGTGGAAGCATGTAGTAGAAGTGATTGCTATCATTCCTTCTGATTTCCACATTGAGTTTTTCTTTCTTCATTGACTGTGAGATAACAGAGCACGCTTCAAGGGCAAAAACCACCCCCCAACTCCTCCTTAGGGGCTAAGTTTAGAGCCTTGTTCTAGGATACTTTCATCACATTATAGCATGATTGAAAAGGAAATGTGCGGGTTTGTGTCTGTATGTGTGTCTGTGTGTATCCCCTCATCTCTTTCTGGATCTCCTGTCCTGTATCACCAACTGCCTCTTGAATGATTAAAACTCAGTATCATTTAGGCATCTCAAACTCAACATGTCTATTTAATAAAACTTTTGACAGACCTTTATAAACTCAGAAAAATGTTTTAAGATATGTTACCAAGTCAAGTATTCACCTTCAAGCTACAGATAATGAAAATGACCAAAATATAGCAAAAATAAATCAAAATCATGTGGGAAAAAGATAAGATATATCATCATCATCATCATCATCACCATTATTAGCCTATCAATTAGTAGTGTTATGTCAAGGATACTTTCAATGAGTCTTCAGAAGATTAGATCACATTCTGATATTTTCACCTGTAAGAGGAGTTATTTTATCTACCTATGTAATACTCTGAAGAGCATTAAATATCAAAGACTAAGAGCAGCATAGTGGACTCAGGACCATTTCCCTCAGATCTTCATCAAGAAAGGTGAGAACAACATGATGGCAACAAAAAAAACCAGCGGCTTGCATTTATAGAATATTTTAAGGGTTGCAAAGCATTTTACATATATTATCTTGTTTGCTCCTTTTGCAAGATAATACTCATTGTAGATAATAAATGGTGATGAATGGATGTGCTCCATGCTTTCTTGAATTTAATTTAGGGCCAGGCTAAATGTCAGTGAGCAGTTTTGTTGACTGTGACAAGATTGACATTGACCTCAACAGTTAAGTAATATAGTTATAAGAAACTCTTGCTAGTAACCATGTCTCCAATTGCCCTATTTCCTGAAAAGACTATGCAAAGGTGAAAGTCATTTTATGCCCTTAAAAATCTGAGCTGATACATGTCTCAATAGTGATAGAGCTTAAATAAGAGGGAAACAGTTGTGACAGTGAATTAACTGCTATGATGCTAATGGGTGCCACCCCAGAGGCTGTAGTAATGATTGTGGTGACATCCGGGAGGAAATGTGAAGGCAGACTATTCTGATCTGAAAATGGGGTGCTATTAGCAATGTGGAATGTCCTCAGAGAGTAGTGACAGAATCATGAAATATTAAGCATTATATTAAGTAAGAAAAGCACAAGGCCTTATTTCCCATTAAAGCTAAAAGTTCTTTCTCATTAGGGGAAGGCAACTGATCTAGCTTTTTATGTAATGAATGGTTCCTTTAATTCTTCCTCTTCCCTTCCTGGACTTATATATGAGAGTATGAGGGCAACTGCAGAACCTCAAAATTGGAAGGGACCCCAGAGGCCAATTAGTACAAACTTATACAAGAATTTCCCCTAGGCCAATCAAATATTTGCCTGAAGACCCCTAGTGAGAGTCTTCATGCACTTTACTTCCCTCCATTCATCTTTTAATCCGGTTGTACTGACTTACTTTCTGTTCTTGTGAGATTGAGATCTCTTGTCTGCCATGCTCTCCCACTGGCTGTCCCCCACGCCTAGAATGGCTCTTCACTTCACTCATGTACCATTGCAGTGTCCTGCTCCCTTCCTCCGGTGTCTCCCCACTCTAGTCTATTCTCCACTGAACTGTCAAATAGATCTTCCAATCTTCCTAAAGCACAGGTTCAACCATGCCATTCCCTATTCAATGGACTCCACTGGCTCCTAATATATAGATAGAACTCTAGGATAAAGTATAAAATTCCCTGACATTTAAAATCCTTCATAACTTGACCCCTTCCTCCCTTTTCAGGCTTTTTACACCTTACACCCCTCCACATACTCTGTGATCCGGTGATGATGACCTCTCTGATGTGGTATAATAGACCATTTCCACACTCCACATGTTTTTTACCTCTACCCCCTGGATCCCTTTAAATCTCAACTAAAATATAACCTTCCTCAAGAAGTCTTTCCCAGTTCTCCCTAACCTTAGTACCTTCCCCCTGAGGTACTTTACCCTTTATCTCTCACACATACACACAATACATATTTATACATATATAATAAGCATATATATGTATGTATATATGTAAATACATGTATGTGTGTATATATATATTATATGTAAAATTTTTTTATGTAGCTGTTTGCATGCTGTTTCTCCAATTAAGGGATTTTTGTCTTTTTATCCTCAGAGTTCAGCACATTGCCTGGAATATAGTAGGTGCTTAATAATTGCTTCTTGTCTTGTTGACTCTTTTCTCATTTCTGTTTCTTGAGTATTTTGGTTTCCTTCAAGACTTAGCTGGGATGTTAATCTACTTGAAATCCTTCACACTATCCTCAACCAACCTGTGGAAATATTTCAGGATTCCCTGTTGTTCATGTAAAGTGTTAGTTATCCCTCTCAGTTTTGTGTCATCTGCAAATCTGGAAAACATTCCTTATTTGCCTTTATCCAAGTCATTAATAGAAATTTTAAAGAGAAGCTCAACTAAGGACAAATCTGTAATATTTTACTAGAAACCTCCTTCCAAGTTGACTTTGAGCTGTTCATAATTACTCTTTGAGGATAGCCATTCAATCGGGTCTGAATCTAGCTAACTATAGTATCATCCAGCCCATATAGTTTCCACAACCTTGACCTGAGAGTTTTTCAAATATTTATAAAAATCTATCTTATGTATTCTTGCAGCATTCCCCTGAAGTATCCTGCCAAAAAAGGACGTGAGATTAGTTTGATATGTGTTCTTGTTGATCACAGATTCATTTGCTTATAATAACTGGCATTTGGATAGTGCTTTAAAGTAAAATAAAAAGTGCTTCACAAACATCTCATTGGATCCTAATAATAACTCTGTAAAGCAGGTGAAACATCATAATTGGAAATTATATAAGTGGGAATTCTAATTCCCAGTTTACAGAAAAGGCTGAAATTCCAAAAAGGCAAATATCTTACCTATGGTCACCCAGCTATAAGTATCAGAAGCAGATTTGAACTCAGATTTTGTGATCTCCAAATCCAGCACTGTTTGCTGTTATCCAGCAAATCCAGCAGTAGGCTCGTTGCCTACTCTTTAGTAATAGTTTATTCTGAGGAAATGTCTATCCATGAATAGATTGAAACATAATGAAAATATAAATCTATTATAGGAGCATAGATATAGAAATGAAGTGGACCTTTGAGATCATCTAGTTCAACATCTTTATTTGACAGATGAGAAAACTGAGTGTCATAGAGGTTCAATAATTTGCCCAAGGTCACAATTGTAATAAGAAGGAGAGCCAAGGTTTGAAACCATATCTTTGGACTCTAAATCTAACAGACTCATCATGCCATAATGACTGAAAATTAAATCTATGAGTTAATAATATATTGTTAATGGTAACTCTCAAAATACAAGACAAACAAGTATTTCTGTAAGTAAGATAGAAATAGTAGGTCTCTGCAAGGTCCAGCTTGGCTAATCTTAATTCCAGACCATACAGACTTTTCAATTCTATTACAAACCCAGTCGAGGGGGTCAGAGAGTGAGGTAGAACAAGGAGAGAGATTAGGTAGGGGTGTAGGCTACTTTTGAGATTTATAATATTTACCCTGCCAGAAAGTGGTTAGAGGAAAGGGGACAGTAAGAGCTGAGAGAAAAGCTTTTCGGACCTCTGTTATTAAATTTCTTCCACTACTTCCAGCCTAATTAAGGACCCAGTTAGGCTCCTTCTTCCCATATCATATACTGGCTCCTCATTTCCATTGATAATTGAAGGAAAGACCATACTTTCTTCCCTTTAAAAGCTAGACAGTCTATGAGGACACATGGAGATCTCCCCTTATTTTCACAGGATATCAAGTTTTAATCACAGAGACCCTGCCCTCCTAAAGAAAGCTACAGCACTATAGTATTCCATCATATTTACGTACCTTCACTTATTCAACTATTCCTCAATTGATGAACATGCCCCTAGTTTCTACTTCTTTAAGTATTTTTATACTTTCTTTGATCTCTTTTGAATATAGTAGCAAAATTTCTGGGTCAAAGGGTATAAGCAGTTTGATAACTTTTTGAACATAGTTGAAAGTTACTTTCCAGAATGGTTAGACTAGTTCACAGTTCCACCAACAGTTAATTGCTATACCTATATCAATCAGACCTTCCATCATTTGCTACTTTGTTTTTTTGTCATCTTAGCCAATTTGATGGGTGTGAGGTGGCACCTCAGAATTGTTTTAATTTTCATTTTTTGAATTATTAGTGATTTAGAACATTTTATACGGCTATTGTAGCTTTGGTTTCTTCCTCTGAAAATTATCTATTTATATCCTTTGACAATTTATTGGTTGGGAAATGGCTCTTTTTCATGTAAATTTGACTTAGTCCCCCATATATTAGAAATTAGACCAAAAAAGAAATTTGCTATGAGGATTTTTTTCCTGTTTCATGCTTTTATCCTAATTTTAGCAGCATTGGTTTTGTTTGTACAAAAAATAAATTAATTTTACATAATCAAAATTACCTATTTTATCTTCTTCCCTTGGCCATATATCTGACAGTAATTTCTTCCATGGTTTAGTAATTTGCATATGAAGTCAGTCTATATGTGTCAATCATGTATACATTTTGAGCTTATCTTGGTATACTGTGCAAATGTTGGTTTATATACAATTTCTGCTGGACTAATTTCTAGTTTTCCCAACAGTCTTTACTGACTAGTGAGTTCTTGCCTTATTAGGATATGGTTTCAGACAAACCTAGGAAAACATACATCAAGTGATATGAAGTGAGCAAAACCAGGAGAGCAATTTATACAATAACAGAAGTGATGTAAAGACAATGAACTTTGAAAGATTCAGTAACTCTGATCAACAAAATGACCAACTGCAATTCCAAATCCCATCTTTATGATAAAAAATGCTATCTGGCTCCAGGTAGAAAGCTGATGGACTCAAAGTACAAATTTAAACCAATTTTCTTCTCTTTGTTTTTCTTTCTTTTTTGAATTTTTGGCCATGACTAATGTGGGAATTTGTTTTGTATAGCTATATACATTTATAAGGGGTTTTGTTTTCCTTGCCTTTTCAACAGGTGGGGGAGAGGAGGGGAAAAAGAAGAGAATTTAGAACAGAAAATAAAAGAAAATTGAAAAAGAAAAAACAAAAGGAATCCTTTGCCTCAATTCAGGCATATAACTCATTGGGATCATCCCTTCATGAGTCCTGTTGTTCTGCCTGAAACCAGGAGTGGGAGGGGACACAATCACAAAAAGATAATTTAATGTCTCTTAGTATATGAGTCTACTCATAGGATCATATTCATATCCTAGATGACTTCTAAGAAACCTTTTAAATCTAAATCCTATGATTCTTTGGAGTATTTTTATTCTCTCTCTGATTCCTTGTTTATGTAGTTCCTCCCACGAGGAAAGGCCAATACCCTAGAATTGTGGAGGAGCTTGACAAGTTGACCTTTTAAATTAAGTCAATGATCTATTTTTATCCCCCCAAGGTAAATATTCTATTTCAATATTCCAAACTCTAATGGCATTTCTTAAAATGGAAATTAGTCTGTATACCACAGATGTTCCTGTTAAAGAAGCTTATTGTCTGTGGAATGCAGGTAAATTTCCATTTTAAGAAGAACCATTAAAACATTCAATTAAGCATAATGAGTGTATTTTCCATGTCCTTCCCAACAGAACCACTGCTTTGCTGATGAGTAGGAGAATTCTGTTCCAAAGATGAATTTAGACAATCCATTCTCTTACCACAATCTCAGTTCGTTTTGTTTCTCATACCCCTCATTTCATTAACCCTATTCTTTATACTAAAAAGATCAGCCTCTAATCTCCAAATCAGTTTTCCCTTCTCTGTCTTCATCTTGACCCTATGGTCTACCACTTTAATGATTTGTTAGCCACCAATGTGGAATCCCTTGCTTCCCTGACCTATCACAAATTACGCTCTGTTAATTCTTAACTGAGGGTTGCACCTACCATATATTTTTTCCCTGTTCTGCTTCAGGGTTGCTGAGTATTTGAGAGAAAAGCCACAAAATCATGTTGATTTCACCTATAACCAATCTCTTAAGGGCCATCAAGATTGTCTAATAATGCTTTTATTCTGTTCTTCCTAATACTTCTTATCACTCTAACTATTCTGAACCTATTTTTTTTTCTCCTCTCAAGACCCTAACCTCCTCCTTTTCCTTCATGTTTATAGCACATGATGTTGCCTATTTGTTGAAATCAAAACTATCTGATGGGAGTTGTCTCAGCTTCCTACTTCTACATCTGAAAATTGTTTAATAGTTTGAGCCCAGTCTCTTCTTATATACTGCCATCTGTGAAGGAAAGGTACCCTGTCTCCTCGCTATAGTTTATCACTCCACCATGGCCCTCAATCTTACCTCTTTCAGTATCCTTCAACTTCTTGCTCCATAAATGATCTCCTTTTTCTCTCATCTGCAATCTTCCCTTTTGTATTGGTCCTTTCATATGTACCTGTAATGCAATGCACCAGCAGATTCCCAAAGAATCCTACTGTTAACA
>CM053599.1:76436445-76454043 GCA_028646575.1 Pseudocheirus occidentalis
TTTATTCCATTACAAATCAAGGCAAACATTCACAATATAATATTCACAACATTACATCTTATCACAGAAAATCACAATATGGTGTTCATAACAGCTTAACATTAGAACGACCATACAGTTTTCACTGCAGTGACCACAATATTTAGAACAAAGAGCAAGAGAATAATCATCTGGTTTCCCTAAGGGGGAAACCCTCCTTCCTTAATAATTCAGTCAATTCACAATACAATAATCAAATTTACACTCATGGGGCAACCATTAACTTAATCAGTCACTCATCTAGATTCACAATTACTAAATATCATTAATCACAAATACAATCATTAGAAAACCACACAAACCCTCTCCCCCTTGGTGTCCAGCAAACCTCAGTTTCATCCAAGGGGAGGCCTTTTCTTCATTTTGACTCTGGGTGGTCTCTCTGATTCCCTGGATCCCCTTCCATGGTCCCAGCTCCCCTCTGAATCCAACAAACAGTCACCTGGATTCAGAAGCAGACATCTGCCAGGTTCTTATCCAGTCCTCATAGGTAGACAGATCCCAGGTCCCTGGCACACACTGAAGTTCACAAGGTCCAGCACATCTCAAACCATTTACCACTTCTCTTGCTTGGAACTCAAGGATCAGCCAGGCCATGAACAAACAAAGTCTTATCCTGGTCATGCTTCTTCGGTCCTCCAGTAGTTTAGCTGGCACTAGAACCCAGAAGGAATATTGGCCTTCTGGGTGGCCTTCACCAGATTCTGATCTCAGGAAAATGCCATCTCAGTTCTCAGACAGGTTCCAGATGCTGGTAGAGAAACCCTCTCTCTCTTTCTCTCTCTCTCAAGAAAATTCCAACTCACTTTTTCAGTCCAGCAGCCCAGCTTCCAGATGCTGAGGCAATTCTGCTTCCTCCAATAGGAAAATTCCAATTCTCTCTCTCTTTCTCTCTCTCTCTCTCTCTCTGTCTCTCTGTCTCTCTCTCTTTCTTCTTCTTCTTTCCCTCCTCCTCCTTCTCCTCCTCCTCCTCCTCCTTTTCCTTCTTTTCCCCTGATAATTTGCTACCCTTGAGAAGCATCTTCCCAATGAACCTCTTTGCCTCAGTCATTACATTGGTGACCCTATCTGCCCAAGACCAGGTGGAACTAAAGATGAATAAATGGCTGAAATTTGATGGGAATTAAGAAGAGCAGAAGGAAGTTGAGCTGCAGGGTGAAATGACTGGGGACAGCAATGGGAAGCAGTAAACTGAGCTATCTACTAAGAGCAGCTGACCATAAGACCTGCTGGAAAAGGATAATGTGTCAAAAGACAAAATAGCCAAGAAAGGCAGCAGTGACATAAAGAAATAATCCCCAAACACTATCCCCCACAACCACCTAGAACCTTACTTAGGCCAGTTCTAATAACATGGTATAGGTCTCTAGTATGGGAGGGGTTGCTACAATGCCTGTAGAATTGCTATTTTCTAATGGAACTGTCTCTATAACTTTTATCCATAAGCATTCATGTGTTTAGCCTTGTAAACCTGCATGCTTCTTTGAGGAGTTGAAGACTATATTCTAGGTAGAGGAGTGATATGTCAGATACTGAAGTTCCCAGATGATCTGAGAGGAAGCAATAGAACATAGAAGTGAGCAGTCACTTAAAGCATACCCAAGCTCTTCTGGGCAGAAAGGAGTCACTGAGACAACAACTGGGGAAAGTGCCCCAGTTAATAATACACATACATTAATGATTCATATTTAACAGCAAATTTCATGTAGTGTGACTGAGTTAGGAGGTCTGAGCTCTACTTTCAGCTCTGCCACTACTTTGTTATATTACCTTAGACAGTTCCTTTAAGCCTTCTGTATGCCAGTTCTGTAAAATGAGGAGGTTGAACCACATAACTTCTAAAGTCCCTTTCCAAAACAAAATCTCCGTAACTCTTATCCTAAGATGTTTTGGTACAAGATTTACATATAGTATTTGTGTCATAATGCTTATAATTATAAAATAGTAAATACAATCCAATGTGATTTGCAAAAAATGTGGTATTTTAGAGCCTTAAGAAGAGATTTTTAAAAAATTATTTTTGGTAGAGAAAAACCGGAATACATGTGTGAGTTGTTTGGTGATATTCCTGAATAATAAACTGACTAGAGTACCTTTATAGATCAGCAAATTATCATCTAATTCCAAGATAGTTAATATGACAACTCATAAAACAAAATATAAACATGAAATGTCATATTCATTTCTAGCATTTTACAACCCCTAGGAACCTGGCTAGGTCACCCCTTGTAAAACAAAACAAAACGTACTAGGAACCTGCCATCCTTAAAGATGCCAGATTTTATTAGAGATATGCAGCAGGAAGGCCTGTACATTCTCTGCTTTGGAAATGTAGTTATCTCACTTTCATCATCTGATCTCATTTATTTTATGTAAAGTCATTCTTAAAAAGGAATTAATGTCATGTGATGATTCTCCTCTAAGTTTGATCAATGAATAGGCTTACATGGCTCCTGTAAATCTGTCTGGATACAAAGTACAATTAGATGTAACTTCATAGTTTGTCCCAGGATTTATCTGATTAGCTCCATTTCTATCTGTTCTTAGATTAGTGACAAGTTCTTTAATATCTTCATTTTCTTTATTATCTTTATAGTTTCTTTATGAACTACCTGATCATTGTCACAATTTACTTTTTGCATTGGGTTAAATGTGTAGCTTTTCAGCTAAGTAAATTCACATAGGGAGTTTCTTTCAAAGAAACAATAAACACATTTTTCCCTTGTATGATTTTTGAAACAAACAAACAAACGGTAGCCAGACTCATAAATATCATATGACTCATAGTGTCCATTCATGACTTTCTTATCCAGCTAGTATCTACTCTATCATATTCCATTCTGTCTCTACTATATGTATAGTTCTGTACTTAAACCATAATTATCCTCAAATATGCCTGTTTAGCCATTTTAAATAAAAGCAGTGCTGAGAGAAACCATTGAAGTACCTTTGGTATCAAAACAACTTCTTCCTGCATTTAATCATTGTCTGCTCCTGGCAAAGATCACACACATCCTCCACTGTTACTAGGTTACCCGAGCAATGTGTATCTATTTGACAACTTCCGTATGGTGCTTCACACGCTGGAGGTAGAGTGGGAAATAGGATTGCTGAGAGCACAGTTTCAATGCTCCAAATTGAGATAGGAACTGGTGCTGGCATCTGTCTGACTGAAGAACGTCTGAACAGGTGTGTTTAAACTTAATCCCCATGCTGTCAAATGCCAGCTTTTTAAAGACACAGCAGAAATTGGTTCTATAAATACACACATACACACACAAACACAAACACAGACACACAATCACAGCCCCCCCAATTAATATTATTTCCCATATCATTCCATGTTTAATTTTCTTATCTCGATTAGTTCCTTTAGCTCAGTTTATCTCAGTTCAGGTTAAAGTGGTTTTTTGTCTGTTTTGAACATAATCAATAATTATTTCAGTGGTTCACATTCTGACACATCTGGGGAGATATAACTAAATCATTTGCTTAAGGTGAGGTCTGGGAATTTCATGGATTTCTGAGATCCTTTGATGTCTTGAGGTTAAAACTGTTTTCATAGTAATACTAAGACTTGCAAATTTCTAATATTGTAAATATCATGGTTATAATCTTCATAAATAAAAGCTTTGGGGTGGAAGTCTTCAATAATTTTTCATAGTATAAAGAGGTCTTGATACCAAAAAAGTTTGAAAACCAGTGGCCTAAACTATTCTTAGAAAAATTCAATCTGTTGAGTAAATGTCATTTCTGACATAGAAATTCTGTTTTCATAGATGAGGGATTAATCAGTTCCAGGATGTGCTAGAACAATGATTAGAAATGGAAGAAATTTTTATGATTTGGTTTCATTTTCAAACTACATCCAAGAATTACAGAATCTCATAAAATGAGTAGACAGTAGAGCCTATTTAGTCAGAGGGAGAACAACCAGGATGGTGAATAGTCTTGAGTCCACACAGTATGAAAATTGGTTGAAGGAACAAAAGAAGTGTAACCTGGAAAAGAGATGATTCAAAAGGAGCAGGATGCTGTGACATACTAAATCTCTTCAACATTTGAAGAGGTGATGTATGGAAAGGAGATTATTTCTGTTCAACTTAACTCCAGAGGGTAGAACTAGGAGAAGCAGGTAGAAGCTGAAAAGGGACAAAGCAAGGCTTCATAAAAGGAAACTTCCCTATTGTAGTTATCTAAAAGTGGAATAAGCTGTCTCCAGAGCTAATGGATCTCCCCTTACTAGTGAAATCTTAAAGCAAAGAGTGCATGACCATTTATTCAATGAACTGCAGTGTGGAAGTTTTTTAGGTATAAAATGTACTACATTGATATTAAAATTCCTTCCAGACAGCTAGGTGGTACAGTGGATGAAGCACCAACCTCACAGTCAGAAGGACCTGAGTTTAAACTTGGCCTCAAACACTCACCAGCTGGGTGACCCTGGGCAAGTTACTTAACCCTTTTTGTCTTAGTTTCCTCATCTGTAAAATGAGTTGGACAAAGAAATGGCAAACTACTCCAGCATCTTTGCCAAGAAAACCCCAAATGGGGTTACCAAGAGTCAAACAAAACTGAAAACAACTGAACAACCAACAACCTGAAGCATGAAAACAACTGAACAACAACCAAAAAATCCCTTCCAACTCTGAAATCCTGGGAGGCTGACATCCTTTCATGAGTCACCTGTATGTGAAAAAGAATCTTTTCAATAGCATCTCCCAACTAGAAGTTATTCAGTTTTCATTTGAGAACCTTGAGTGAAGTAGAATTCACTGTGTTTTTTTTAACTGGAACTCATTGAACACTGCGTCTCTCCTAATCTAATCTAAGATCACATTATCTTTGAATCTATTAATTCATTTTAAGCTTTCACTACACTTAACCCTCCAGATCTTTTTCAGATTAACTGTGTTCTAATCACATCTGTCCAACTTGTCTTGTTGAGGTTATTTCCAAAAACAAACTCATGCTTTAAATTTCATATTAATCCCCATTAAATTTTGCCCTATTAGATTTTGCCCATCTTTTTTGTCAAGATATCTTTGGATTCCAACTTTGTCATTCAATACGTTAATTGAACCTCTCAGTTTTGTTCTTGCCTGTAACAAGAATGTGTTCATAAATATTTAACAATCAGCTCTAAAAATGTACAACACACTTTAAAATTTACTTTGCATTATTAACATTTTCTCCATCACTTTCTTAAGACCATACAATTATCAAAACAATAAATCAGGCTCTGACCTGCAGTGTTTGCCAAGATCTGAGGTATAAAAGCTCAAGTATGAGTTGGCTCCAGAACACCTTTGCCTAAAAATAAATGAGCCTTATCAAAGTTATTGATTTGTGTTATATAGCTTGGGTCCAATTAAACATCCTTCATACATTCCTTTCTGCTCTGTTGTATTAATGCAATATATTGAGAATTCTGAACACTGGTTCTTGAATATCGACTTGACTTAACTAATATGTTTGCTCTGTGTAAGTCATAATTCTATACATAGGATTTTCCTTTTTTAGAGCTAACAAGGAAATCACTATTTTGTAAGCTGTAGCTACACTTAATGCCTTTAGGTTGTTTCTGTAGGATGATAGACTACAATTTAAACAAGATAAACCAGATACTTAAAATCTTAAGTTTTTCTTACTCAGAATACACAATTTATACAATAAGGTCAAAATTACATCAATAAAGTTTTATAACTGTTTAAATCCATGTGGTCACCAACATGGTGAAAGTAATGTGAAAGTTTTTCTCTTAACACCATATAAAATTAAAATTCATCATACTCAATTCCTAAACATTGTATTTTCTTAGACAAAATATAGTATCAGGATTAACTCGTAGATTTTATTCACAAAGGAGCTTCTTATTTTCCTAAAAATGTTTGAGATCCCATGTCTCTTTTGGTTAAGTAATGGAGCTTTAGTGCATAGGTTTCAAGCACATGGCCAGGCCTGGGCCAGGTTAAAATGTAATTAGGAAGTATTTGACAAAATGAATAAAAATATAATAGGACATTCAATTGTCATTTAGTCACTTTTCAATTGTGCCTGATTCCTTGTGACCCCATTTGGGGCTTTCCTGGTAAAGATACCAGAATAGTTTGCCATTTCCTTCTCCAGCTCATTTTACTGATAAGGAAACTGAGGCAAACAGGGTTAAGTGACTTGCCCAGGGTCCCACAGCAAGTAAGTGAGTGAAGTCAGATTTAAACTCATGAAGATGAGTCTTCCTGACTCCAGATTACGCACTCTCTCCAGTGGGCTACAATGCTAATACGTGGTTGTCTCAGTCAAAATGCGACTTCAAGGGATCCTTAAGCAGGGTTTAGTAGCCCCACCTTACTGTTCAAGTTTAAAACCACTGCTGTAGAGAACCTTCTCTGACAACTCCAACCCTCAGTGACTACTCTGTTTTCTGAACTCTTATTGGGCTTAAAGTCTTAGGATCCTAGATCCTAGATTTAGAGACATAAAAGACCTACCTTAAAAGTCATTGAGTCTGGCTTTTGTTTTACAAATAAAAAGACTGAGGCCCAGAGAGGTAAAGTAACTTGATTAAAACAGCTAATAAAAATGAGTTGGGGTTCAACACAGGGTTTTCCCCCCAATCCTATCTACTATTCCATGCTCCTTCTCTTCAGTACCATATAGTTGTGTATAGATTTCATATTCTCTTAGAACTGGATATCACCTAAGCCAATGCTCCCATTTTACATATGATACAACCCAAGGACATGTGCCTGTGTAATTATTCAGACAAAATGGTACAAAGTGGCATCACAGTAGATTAAGGAACACTGTAGTCAGAGACCCTGTTTTCCAATCCCAGCTGTGATACTTACTATCCAAGTTAATCTGAACAACTTAACTTCAACTTCTCTGGGCATCAATTTTCTCTCATGTAAGGTGAGAGGTTGGACTAGGTGCCTTTTAAGTTCCTTCCGGCTTATACTATGATTTACCATTTTATTATGTGTTAAATTTTATCTTCCCAGTTGCATTACGGTCTCCTTAAAGGTCAGCAACTGTCTTATATTTCTCTGTAGCTTCCAATATCTCTGAATACATAAACGTACTTAAAATATTTGCTTGTATAGGGTTATTGGACAAGTGCCAAGGGTTACTGAACTCTATAGAGTAGAGTTATGGGAGCTGAAAGAACCGATTTCAAAATGAGGCGCTGACTCTGAACCTCTGTGGTTCCATTATACGCCTTTCTTCCTTTCTGTTTCTCCTTATATGGAATAATACTACTTTTGTTAGATGTGCTGAAGCTTTGAGAGACAACACATGTATAATATACTCTTTGTTGCTTTTGCAGGGAGGTTAAAGTGTGACAATGCCAAGTACTGTCTATGGTGCTGAACTGGCCAGATCAAAAAAAGTGATATCTGTGGTTTGTTTGACAGCTAGTTCCACATTTTATTGATGGGTAAACAGGAAGATACTATACATGATATCTATGGCCACTTAAGCATAACCACAATTCTGCTTATCTATTAACAATTCTGTCTAGCTATACCTGTAAAATTCCTAGCAAGAAACACAAAGCTATGCTGGTTATTTTGGCACTTGCTGCCTTCTAAACATTGGGGACAAGATGGTTTGTTTTATTTTTGTTTCCAGAGTATAGACTTTGTGTTTGAACGCGGTCAATGAATTCTTAATGGAGCCACACTTATGAAAAGTTTCTATTCCATTCCTTTTGGTGATTGGTTCTTCTCTTCCTTGTGTTGTGATGTTTATAGTCTGCTTTCTTGAAGGAGAGGCACCTTCAAGTTTCTGTTTCCCTAGCACAATGTAGATACTAATCATTTTCATTTCATTCTATTAAATTTTCCCTTTCTTGCATTCCAAGATCCCTCTGGACTTGGAGAAATTCATAAGCAACTCTAGAGTGGGTCATCAGGGACCAGTTAAGATACCTGACTTTGTGCAAGTTGATTCCCAGGCTTATGCACAAGTCTCAAAATTCTAAGGGTCTTCTACCCTCTGCCCTCATTGGCACCAACTAGAGAAATAAAGCAGGGAAGAAGAACTTGTTAAAAAATTTTAAAAATTAGAATGTGTGATAAAAATAAAAACATTTAAATTAAGCAAGTATAACACTCATTCTAGATAAGAACATAGTTTACTAATGTCAGATTTTTTTTAGTTACAGGGTTTAGTTTTGCTTAATGTATTGGGTTGTGTTTGGAGGTAGCAGGTTCCCTCTCACTAGAGGTGTTCAAGTAACAGCTAGATAACCACTTGTTAGGGAGACTTTGAGAGGAACCCTGTAAGGAATGGCTTGGCCTATATGACACCTGAGATCTCTTCTAACTCAGAGATGCCGTGAAAGTATTAAGCAGGCTATTCTGTGGCAGAGGCTGGGATACATTCTATCAAATTACAACTCATTATTAGACCAGTAAAATGATCTTACTAAGTACTTTCAAGGAAGGGCAGAGGGAAAAGGTTCTTTACTAATCTGATAGTTTTCACTGTTAATTACATGTTTTTCATTCAAATTTATGTGACTGACAATGATGGCTCTCATTAACTTCGGCATCACACATTGAGTCAGGACTCTCCCCTGTATGACCCCTCTGGCCCACTGTCCTGCACTTCACTTCTAAAGTGTGTGCACATTCAGAGAAGGAAAAGTAGTTAATAATGTCTCCTGCCATTTTCTAAGCAAATAAAGCCCTACTGCTAGGTCAACTGCACACCGCTGGAAAATAGAGCCTGCTCAAAGGAAAAGAACCCAGATTGTGAGTGAAAAAACATGGGGTTAAGTCTTTGCAGATTACTAGCTATATGACCATGGACAAGGAAAATCCTCTGTGAGCCTTATTTCCTTCATTTGTAAAATGGAAATAATTATGTTGACATCACCTGAGTCACAGAATCATTCCAAGGAAAGTACCTTCTAAAATTTAAACTGTCATGGAAGTGTGAGATGCCATTGGTGCAGCTTTCATAGACATGTAGAAGAAAAGGTGAATTGAGTAAACAGTAACAGAGCTGTGCACTTAGTCTGCTATACTACCTGGTATGCAGAATTTAATTTGTGCCCTAGCAGGGGATGAATGTGAATCTGATAGTGGTGATAGGGCTTTTTCAATCATATTATTTGAATTCTACTTCATCTGTTAGCCTAAATATTGATTCCATGATGGAATATTGTATTTGTTTTTTATTTTAAAAAAGAGAGCAGAAATTATTAAAAGTGTATAACTTAGAAATCTTCTCAAATATCACCTAACACTAAACCTCAGAAAGTATGTATGTACCATACGGTGTCTCTGTGTTAGACCTTTATCATGAAAGTTGAATATGCTTACAGAAATTAGCCCCATGTTCTTACAGCCTTCTGCTGATTCACAGAATTCCCAATTGGTGTTAGCAGGCACTGTGTATGTGCATTTGGGAGAGCTATTTATGGGAATAAAAATAACTCACATCATTATAGAGGAAAACATTATGTAGGGTCCTGTGGTGTATACTTAGATTTTTTTTTAGTGGCATTTGGCCTTAAAAACACTTTAAAGTCTAATTTGAAAATAAATGGAGAATGAAGAATATTCTGTAGAAGCAAAAGATTTTGATGTTTCAACATTAACTATTGCAAAATTGAAGCTTTGTATGACTGAGTGTCCATGTTAATAAGTAGTCATTTTAATGGTCAGTGTGGGAATTTATTTTGCTTGACTATTCATATTGGTTTCCAGGGTTTTCTTTTTCTTTTTTGTTCAGAGGGGTGAGGGGGGAATTAGATGTGGGAGGGAACGAAAATAAATGCTTGTTAACAAAAAATATTAAGTAGCTATGACAATGCAGTATTAGGTTTAAGACACAGACCATCGATTTTTCTCCTCTTGCTCCTGTTTTAGATGTTGTATTAATCTCTTCATTCATTTTAGTTTCTCTACATGTTATCTCCTATTGCTTGAAAATGAGAATGCTGTCTCTTGTATTTGCTCTTGAGGGAGGTAGGGAAATCCATTGATCCCTTGGGGGATGTGGTGACAGGTAAGCTGTATCTGAATAAAACAAGGAGTCACAGTTTTTGAGAGTGCCTTCTCTGGGTCATTAGTTGAAGGTTTTTTATGCTGTTTTTGTTATAAATTAAAGTTATATCATACTTTAAGGTTTACAAAACATTTTTTCTTACATTACTCCTAGGTAGGATGGGTATCCTTATCTTACATATGAAGAAAATGAGTATTTAAGATGCTAAATAAGTTACCTATGACCATATAATTAAGGTTTTTTAGTCAGCAGAAGAAGAATTGAGGAGAGAGTAAGAAGATGATTGCTGCTTTCAAAATCTGAAAGGCTGTTATGAAACAAAGATTAAGTTGATCTTATTTTGCCCAGATGGTAAATCTAAGATGAATGACTGGAAGTTTCAAGAAATAAAATTTAGACTCATAATCATAAATTTAGGTTAGAAATGACTGTAAAATTTGATTATTTCAACCACTCTCACTTATAAATTTTTTTTAAAATGTAAAGAATGGAAAAGTTAAATGATTTTCCCAGTGTCTCGTTTTTCATGATTTTCTTGTATCACTCTCATTTCTCTTCTCAATTTTTCCTCTACTTCTCTTACTTGATTTTCAAAATCTTTTTTGAGCTCATCAATGGCCTGTGACCAATTAACATTATTCTTAGAGGCTTCAGATGTAGGAACTTTGACTTTGTTGTCTTCTGGTTGTATGTTTTGGCCTTTGTCACCAAAGTAAGATTCTATAGTCTGAGGTTTTGTTTTTTTATACCATCTGTTCACTTTCCCAGTCAAATACTTGTCTTTCTAACTCTTTGTCAAGGTAGGACTCAGCTTCCAGTGGGGGAAGGGTGGTGTACTGTCTCAAACTTCAGAGGTTTTGTGCAGCTGTTTTCACAGATACTTCTAGGAGCCTGTAAATTTTCAACTCTTCTAAAGCAGTATGTCCAAAGAAGAGGTATTTACTCCTCTCTTGCCTGTGCTCAGGTCTGTGAGTGCTCACAAGCACTCTTTTCTGTCTTGGAACTGTGAGTAGGATTCTCTCTCCACTGCATCACAAACTCTACCACACCAGCATTCCTCCCCATCCCAGGACCATCATCCAGGACAGTGACCAGATCCATGCAGGGCAAACCAAGAGAATACTGCTTCAGCACCAGCAAAGAGATGCCTGAAATCACCCTCTGATCAGCTACTCAATCCCCACACCTTCTGTGGACCAGGACCTCTGGAAGCAGCTGCTGCCACTGCTGCTGTTGCTACTGCTGCCATCACTGCCACCACCTCCTCTGCCATGGGTCTAGGGCCAGACTGTGCTCTTCTCTCACCCAGGTCTGACCGAGTTTTCCCACTGACTTTCTATGCTGTCTTTGAGATTTGTGGGATGAAAAATCTAGAAACAGCCGCAGCTGCCAGTGATTCAGTCCCCTGAGGCCTGCTCTGGCTGGTCTATGCCAGTGCAGCCCACACTGGACTGTACTCCACTCCCAGGCCAGTGTGATAGACCCTTCCTGGTGACCTTCCAGGTTTTCTTAGTATGGAGACTTGTTTCCTTCCATAATTCTGTTGGTTCTACAGCTCTAGAATTTGTTTAGAGTGATTCTTACAGGTATTTAAAGAGGTTTGGGGGAGTTCTCAAGAAAGTCCCTGCTTTTACTGTACCATCTTAGCTTCTCCCCCTGCTCAGTGTCTCATAGGCAGTAAGTGCCAAAACTGAGATTTGAACTCAAGTCCTCTGACTACGAAGCCCCCACTCATTCCATACATTGCTTTGACTACAAGGGGGAAAAAATCCTAACTGTTAGAATCACCCAAGGGTAGTATGGGATGTTTCCAAAGGTCTGGAGGCCTTCAAGCAACGCCTGGGTGACGCTAGTGAAGTGTATTACAGTGGAGATTCTTTTTCAGGTACACATTAAAGTAGATCAATACAGAGAACTTTAAAAAACATTTTTTAACAAATCTTTTTCTATCTTTTAAAATTTTTTTTTTAATTTTTAAATTTTTTTTGGAGGGCAATTGGGGTTAAGTGACTTGCCCAAGGTCACATGGCCAGTTTGTGTGTTAAGTGTTTGAGGCTGGATTTGAACTCAGGTCCTCCTGACTCCTGGGCCAGTGCTTTATTCACTTAGCCACCTAGCCGCCCCCAGTACAGAGAACTTACCTAATGCCACAGTGGTTCTGTGATTCTAGAACATCTGAGTGAGTGTCCAAATCAAATCTCCTAACTAGGAGTCTAGTTTTCCTTTCCACTGTATCTGAGTATTTCAAATAATACATACACACATACACACATGCATATATATGTGTGTTATGTGTACATGCATGTTATGTGTATGTATATAATACATATAGCACATATACATGATGTATATTATATTGTATACATGCACACATATATAGTATATATACATTATATGTGTGTGTATACACACACACATCACTTTAGGTAGAACAGATAACTATTTAAGAATAGCATGGTAGTGGTCATGGTGATGGCACAGTAAATAGAGAATTCTGAAATTAGAAAGTTAGAAAAAGACCTGAGTTTGAACTGATGTCAGTCACTTACTAGCTATGTGACCCTAGGCAAGTCACTTAATCTCTAATTGCCTTAGTTTTCTCAACTCTAAAATGGGGATAACACCAGCACCTACATCACAGGGTCGTTGTAGCGTGTATCAATAATGCAATATTCACAACACCCATGGTGGTTATGAATATACTGGTATAGTTGTGAATCACAAAATGTAGCAAACTCTCCACATGGAGGGCAGAACCAAGGTCTTTATTCAGAAACCAGAACACCGAGTCCCAAAACCAGAAGGACAAGTCCCAGAACCAGAAAGCCAAAATCATTATAGTGATCACGAAGTTGATACACAAAGTTAATGCAGTAGACACCCACATTCCCAAGCCTTCACGAATAGAACAGGATCCCTCAAGCAGGGATCCCTCTCAGACTCACAGTAGTTCCTCAGCCTGGTCCTTGAAAGTTCTTGGTAAAAGCTGCAGAAGAAGGATTGCAGCAAAAGGTGCAGTCTCCAGGTGGTGACTGAGAGAAAATCTGACTGTCCTGCTGGTTCTCTTCCTTATGTACAGTATAGCTCCTCCCTGTTCTGCCCCCTTTCTGTTAAGGTGTTAGCTACTCCCAAGGAGTTAACTTGAAGTAAGGAGCTAAGTGCCTCTACTAGGTGCCAATAGAAAGGGGCATGGAAGATCTTCTGATTTCATTAACATTACATAGGGATCAAATGAAATTTGTAAAGTAATTAGTACAGTGCCTGGCACATGAGTTTGAGCTATATAAATGCTTGTTCTTTTTCTTTCCTAGCAGTAAAAGTAGCAGCAGTGGCAATCGTTGTCACTGAGTATTAATAGATGAAAAGCCTCATGTTATTGAGAATGTAGGTCCTCTCTGAACTCATTTTGGAGTACCATTGTTGTAGTCATGTTAAAAGGACACAATGCTAGCAAATATGCTAGAAGCACAGTCATGGTATTTTGCACTATAAATATTTAATATTAGTCATAGTTCTAGTAATTGTGTCTTGAAAAATGAGGAAGTGTTGGTTGGTTGGCTAATTGAGTGTAGGTTCTCAACTTTGAGGGCCATCATTACAAAAATATAGGTTATAGACTAAATCCCAGGAACAATGGCTCCCACACAACGGAGGCAGTGCTGTCCCTCTGTCTTTTACTCACTTGCTCCCTCGTAGTTGTGATATTATGTATACAGGCAGCCCTTAACTAGGCTCCCAGCCACCATTTTGTAAATGTGTCATATGTGTCCTCTAATTAGAATGTGCAATTTATTTAAACCAAGGACTCTAGAGCACAAATTAGGAAATATGTAGTTAAAGAGACCTTTTCTCCCTTTTCATACTGGTGAGTACTTTGGATGCTGCCATGCAACCAGGCTAACCCCAGCCATGCTTCACTCTGCTCCCCCGTCACTTTCTTCTTAGTTGCCTTTGCTACATCTCTTTCCAATTATGCCACAATCAGCTTTCTAGTTCTGGAACCATCATTAAATCATCACTTCCATTGCTCCTAGAAAGGGTTTGTCAATCTACTTCCTCATAGCTCTCCTAACCTTCTGAATCAAAATACTCCTGTCCTGTCTTTTCCCGATATTGTTATTATATTATGTATTCCCCATATATAATATATAACATATATAATATTATATATTCCCTATATATTCCCCCATCAGAATGTTAGCTCCTTGAGGGAAGGATCTATCTATACTTTTGTATTCATATATCCATCTCCAGTGCTTAGTACTGTGCTTGGCGCACAGTAAACATTTAAGAAATGCTTTTTAATTCATTTGTTCATTTATTCATTCCATAGAACGCTATGAGACCATTCCCATTCTATGAATTCTTGCACAGGATTTCCTGTAGATGTTCAGAACTAAAAAGGCCCTTATCAATCTTTCATCTGGTGTGAATCAATACAATTTCCTTGCAACTGTCTAGACAGCAAACTCTTATGGGATTACCACTAATATACATGTAACATGGAAGCACTTAGTGCATCCGCTATACCTCAGTGTCTACAGGCATCTAATTTAAGTCCAGAATGGTATGACTGCTAGTGTTATCACAGTATTTCAAGTAATTCACATGGTCAGGGCATGGCATTACTTGGAACTTTTGTGGTGTAATTCAAAGTTGTTCAGAATAGGAGTCAAGTGATGTTGGTGCTGGTCTAAGCTTTTTTTTTAATTATCATTTCATTAGAGATATAGTATTGTGGATAGAGTCGTTGGCTGGGAGTCAAGAATATCTAGGTTCAAATTCTATCAACTTTCTTATCCTACTTTTTGTACTTAACTGTTGAGTCTTAGAAGGCTATAATCTATATATTGATTGGGGGAGTTCTCACACCGGAAATGAAAATGACAATTCCTTTTTTTTTCAAAAAAAATAGTGGAAGAAACTAAGCCAGGAAGGGGGAAAGAAGTTCAGGTCTCATAGTGACTGAATCAATGAGGAGATTCTTAGGACAAAATGAATGTAGTCTCTGAGGCTGCTCCCCTCCTAAATAGCTGTCAGAGTGAATATAGAGTGTGTTTTTGAAGCTGACCTTAAGACTACACCAAGACTTTTGAGATATCCTGTATGTATCTGTCAGTTACAAAATAGCCCCTCATTTTGGTGCTTTTTTGGCCATCGTCAAACTGGTACTATTGATTCTTTTAAATCTTAACTTATTCTGTGCAACCAACATCTGAGCAAGATGTGGCATTCTGTTAAAGAAAATGTGTTGGTTACTGGCATGAAGATTATCATGTATTTTTGTCACTAATAATCAAAGATGCAATTACAATTTCCCCGTCAAAGATCCCTCTTTCCTTCACTATTCTTTAGAGTAGGTAAAGCTCCAATCTTTCCAGAGTTTAACTGGTAACCCTCCCTCTTCTCCTCCCAGAGAATACAATCTTAATAGCTCATTCATTACTGTGAGAAAGTAGATATGGTGCTTGTAATAGAAGATGAAGAATTTGCATCTGGGGCTTCCTACAAGCAGCAGAACCTTTGAACAGCCCAGCTACAATGGAAACCAGAGACTCTGCTTCAGCACTTAGCTCAGTGCCTAACAGGAGCTTCATAAACAATCATTGACTGATTGATTGGTTGACTGCCACCTGATGTGGGTGACTAATTACAAAAAAAGTCAAGTCACCAAGTTGCAATGATTTTTCCTGAATTATGGTTTGTATGGTATGGAGATTGTTGGCACCAGAGAAACTTTAGGAGCTACCCCAAAGATCATTTGTTTAGTATTGTAGTTCAGAGTGGAATGATCAGATTTTTCATATTATTTCCATTTGTAATAAATGTGCTTTTTTCTGTTACTTTTTTAAACTTACATATATAAATATCTGTACATATATAACATAGGTAATATAATATATACTATACATGTAATGTATGTAATATATAATATATATAAATAAATATATGCATATATACTTACATATATAAATACTTACATACATAAATACTTACATATTTTACTTTTAATTCCCTTCACCTTCCTCACTAGCCCTTGTAAATACTTTTGTCTATGTCTGGAAAGCTATCTCAGGAATAACAACTAAATTCTCCAGAAATCTTGCATTCTTCTTGGTCTGTCATCATAGGGCCAACCTCACTGGAAGAACTTTAACAAACATGATACAAGCCTTGGATTATGGGTTCTCTTTTTTATTGCTCTTCATAACCTTCCTGCCCCCTATAATCAACAGGATGATACAATTGTATGGAAAATATACTATTCATTTGCTTCTTTTTCTCACTGCTACCTGGAAAGAGAAAAGATGTTCCCTTCCACCCTAAGATTAAGCTGGGTAATACTGCTAACAGAAAAAAATTACTTCTTATTTATAAATGATTTTTGGTGATAGCCTGTTTTCTACATAACAAGAATTTTCGCAGTATCCCACTGCCTTCTTCTCTCAAAGAGTTTTTCTGTATAACACATGATCTTTTAAAGAAAAAGAGGAGAAAAATCAGCAAAACTAATTAATATTTTTTAAAAGTCCCAAAATACCTGCAATATTCCACACTTGTGGACCTCCCACTTCTGCAAGGAGTGGAGCAGAGGTACCTTTCATATCTTTTCTCTGTGGTTGTGCTTAGTTTTTGTAATTTTACAGTGCCCATGAAAAAAAATCACGTTCTTACCATTTCCTTTGTTTTTATCATTGTATATATTATTTTATGGACTTTATTTCCTTTACTCTTTATCAGATCATGTGAGTCTCTCTGTGCTTCTATATATTCACCACTTCTTATAGCACAGATATATTTAATTATATCTACATAACACAATTTATCTAGTCATTTTCCAATGGATAGGCAAATCCTTTGTTTTCAATTCTTTACTACAATGAGTACTATTATAAATATTTTGGTATGCATAGGGATGTTCTTATCAGTGATCTCCTTGGAGTATTGTAATGGGAATCTGAAGCTCTTTCCTGCCCCTACACCCTTTGATAGGCTTAATGACTCTTGAGAATGTTCCCTGATTTGAAAGTATACTCTGCCCCCTAATAGGCTGACTATGGTCCCGTGGAGCCACAAGGCTTGTTTTTTGGGAATGGCTACAATTTGTTACTTTGTAATTGGACAGTGGGTCAAGAGGGCTGACCTGGGAGAAGCCTGTGTGTGTGTGTGTGTGTGTGTGTGTGTGTGTGTGTGTGTGTGTGTACCCTGATGTGAGGCTTTGCTTTTGGGGCTCACTTTGAGAAGAATTGTGTGATTTGGCCGGATGAGACTCTGGGAAGCCATTTAGCCCCCCAGCTTTGGAAAACCCAGATGTTGATGCTTCCCTCTCTGGTAACTTGAATAGGTAATAGATGTGATGGTCAGATGGTTGGAAGGCCATCTGCTGATCTGTTTCTTGGTCTGCTTGTAACTTATGCTTGTAACTTGTGTTTGTATTCTCTGGAGTTTAGGGTGCTGACTTTTTCCCCTGAACTAGGTAAATGATATGTTTGTTTGATTAAAGAAAGATTGTTAACCCATTTTGAGTTGCTTTCC